>JARVZY010011116.1:0-323000 GCA_030686995.1 Artemisia argyi | reverse complement strand
ACTCCGGTGATGCCTTGATTCCGTATCATGATTTTGCGATCGTGTCGTTTGCGTTTAATTGTGACATGGGTAGGAAAGGCGTACTTGATGATTTGCGGGAATTTCTTACATCGAATGCTAGACTAGCAATCGAGGGGAGTAAGGATGGCAATGGAAGGAAAAGGAAATCACCGCCGGTTTCTGAAGAGTTTAGTGAATCTTTGAGCAACCGAGATGAATCTTCTGGTGAGGAATCTCTGGTGTCGGGTAGTTCTAATTCAAAGAGTCTTTTAGATGTATATGACGATAACTCACTGCAGTTGAGACTTATGCCAAACAAATGTACGAGGAAAGAAATCAGGACACGGCAACGGTTAGCTTCTGAAAGGGTCTGTGATATTTGCCAACACAAGATGCTTCCCGGGAAAAATGTGGGGACACTTCTGAATATGAAGACTGGTAGAATCGTTTGCAGTAGTAGGAACTTGAATGGGGTAATCTCTTTTGAAAGCTATCTTATATTGGACCCATAATGTTTTATATTTAAAGTTTGTTTGTCATTTAATATAAACATATAATTGTGCAGGCATTCCACGTGTTTCATATATCGTGTCTCATACATTGGGTTCTCTTATGCGACTCTGAAGTTCATACAAAACAGTTAGTTGCTCCTGAAGTAAAAAAGAAGAGATATAGGCGGAAAAAAGGAGCAAGATCTAAAAAAGTTGAGGATGAGGTGAGGAAGCAAATATATTGCCCATTTTGTCCAGAATGTCAGGGTACTGGTGCAGATATCGATGGAGATGAGCTAGAGAAACCAACTGTATCTCTCTCCGAGGTAAGTGAATAGAGTTAACGATAGTGTTTGGATCATTTTTGGGGTTTTACTTTAGATAAAATGATCATATAACATCCTTCTGAAAAAGATGCCTGTGTTTTTATCATGAAAATATTTAGTAAAATCCAATGTTTTCAAAGGCTCAAGGCGCACTTAGGCGCAAAGGGGTCTTGGAGCCTTGTGGCGAGCCGTGAGCCTCATGAATATGAGGTGCATTGAACTGACTGAAAATCTAAATTCATGACTGACACTTTATATAGTACAGTATACAGATAGTGTCAAATAGCATTGAACTGAAATACTGAATATTTTAAACAAGCTTTAAATATTAAGCCCAAAATATCAAGCAATGTATCGAGATTAAGGTATGAAGCCATGTCTTGCATAACCCACATAGGCAAGAAAGTAAGAAACAACTCGAGTAATGTATCGAGATCAAGGATGACTTTGATGACATTGCTTGATTTTCACTCTACTGGAGAGTGAAAATGCACGCAGTGTAATCAAAATCATCCGCGTTATCAAGAACATTCACTTAATTAGTTCATAGAACATCCTTGTGAAATAAAAGGATGGATGGTTTTTTTTAATGAAAACTAGTTGGTCGCCTGTGCATAGTGGCGGAAACAAATAATATTAATATATTATCATAAGTATTAGAGTAATGGAGAACCTTCTATGGTAAAATCGGGGTGACTTGACTTATTATTACCTAGAAGCAACTGTAGTAAAAGATATACTTTATGCGAGTTTTTTGTGCTCATTTGTCTATAAGCTCTTTGCATCATCCGATAGGCTCTATCTTGCAAGTATTATTTGTATTGCATTTTACTTTTTGGGCATTTTGTTTGTTTAAGAGGATCTAGAAGCATACTGTCCACCATCACATAAGACTAATGGTAACAGTGACCTTCATCATCACCGTTAACTTAATGTCAGGTTAGTATCTTTCTCCTCAACCAACATTGCTACAAACTTAATATAATAACACAACAAACATCACCACCCAAATATACCTCATATATACACAAACATATCCCACAAAACACTCACACACATAAAATACAATCGCACAACTCAGTATTCTGACCGACTGCGTTATCCACAAAACCAAAGGATAACACGTTCGATATATATGATTGGTGTTCTAAAAACAACGCGTCTTGGATGAGGGACAACGTGCCGTACCACCCTTATTACCTCTGGTTCAAGAATGATTGCATGTTAAATTAGTATACTATATTGACCCTCTTTAAGCTTTTCTATATTACTAACTTTAGTAAGTATTTTAATTTCTTGATGATTAGTATATAAACAACATTCTTTCATAGATTATAATTGAGGCAAAAACTAACGTATAGAGTTTTTGCCTTTGAATTCACCTAGACCAACCCAAATCGGATTGTATATGTTTTAACTTTTAAGTCGAATGCTATTTATTTTTTCCATTTATTGGGTACTTGGTTTAAGTGTTTAACATCCAAACAAAAAACTGAGTATATGTTTCAGTTTTATATTAGTAGTATATATTAAAAAAAAATTATCAAAACATCAATACGTACAAAATAAATCAATCACCCCCAAAACATAAGTCCACTCAATTTTAAAGATTAACTTCAACACTACAAGTGTACACCCAACAAAACCATGGATAAGAACACAGTTTCAGCAACTCCGGTGGTTCTATTCTGAAAAAAAGTTGTAGTTGCCCCATTTTCTGGCCGGTAAAACACTCAACAATCTCCTTCTCAAGACTATATATATAATGAAAAATTCATAAATCTAAATATCTAATATCCGAAGATGATGGTGCAACTATCAAAAATATCTAACTGACGGTAAGGAAACCCCGTGGTGGTGGTGAAGTGATAAGTATTACAGTATATTCCAGTTATGTCCGCCGGATTCCCGTTGTGTATGTGGTAGTGAAAGGCGACGGTGGTGGTGGTGATGGCTGTGGTGATGACGACGGAGTAAACGGTTGTCATCGTAGACGGTTCCTGTGATGCAAGTTGGGGATGAGGAGAGATTGAGGGGATGAAGTGGAGGGAATGTTAATCGATTGTTAGTCTGTTAGTATTGCTGCACACGTGTCACTTTCCCATTGATTCTCATCTTAATTTGGATTGGGACCCACAGTCAAAATGCATTATATAATACTAGTTGGATACCTGCGCACAACGATAAATATAGTTATATTATAATATAGTAAACGAATTGATAGCCCAACTTTTCCCGCAATTCTCTACCCGCTTAATGAATTCGTTTCACAACACTCCGAATGTATATGTTAGTTGTATTTATTTGCTTGGGTTTCCCGTTGCTTTCCAGTTACATTATTATTCCCGCATATAAAAAGACCCTCGCAATCTCTTACCCGTCAAACACTCCACCCAAAAGTATATGATTTTGTCGAATCAAGATTGTATTGATTGAATAAAGGTTAAAGTGGTAAAAATTTGAATTAATAAAAATAAACCCACTAAAAATGTAAAAACTAAAAACTCATAAAAATATATTAAAATGGATGTTGAATTAAGAAGCACAAAATTTTAAAAAATATGGTGAAATTAGATCATAAAAAAAATAAATAGATAAAAGATATTTCAATTTGAAAATAAAGGTGAATTTTAAGTTGGGAAGTGACACATGTCATCTTATGATTGGAGCTCCTTATCTTAATTTTTGGTTAAGAGTTAGGCTTGGAGTTAGTTGAGAAGTGACACATGTCACCTCATAATTGGAGCTCCTATCTTAATTTTTGGTTAGTAGTTAGGTTTGGAATTAGATGCATTATATAGTAGTATAGAAGTATAGATATTTACTAAAATGATTGAAGTTTTTTGATTAGTGTTAAGAAGGGTTAAATAGTATTTTTTGTGCTACCATATGATCAGTTCTATTGCTGCCAACATGAACTGATTATTTAATCCTGATCATATAAGAATCGTATAATCAGACATTTAGAAGCATAATTACCTTATCCAAATTTAAAGACTGTTTAATATGATTTCAAGATGTGATAGTCTGAAATTCAGTTCGTAAATGCCCTTCCAAACAACCCCGTGCTTCATGCAATCTTATTTTAAAGTTGTTGAGATTGATTCTTGATGGTATTTTTTTTTCCTTATACATGGACAGTTATAAATGATTTCTATATTGTTTCAGATGTTCAAGTATAAGATGAAAGCCAGTGATGGGCACAAAGAGTACATAAAAAATCCGGAATTGTTGCAGAGTTGTTCAACCGGATTTTATTTCCCTTCTCAGTCGGAGGAAGAAGCAATGCAGGTTCCAAAAATTTCTCTTTCATTGTTTATGAATCTTGTATATATCGAAAGTGATTCTCATATCGGTTTTGTATATTATCAGGGAAATGTGTCACCATTGAAGTTGCTTCGATTTTATCAGGCTGTGGAGTAGAGTTTGATTGGTTATTTCTTCTAGTTACGCGAGTAACGCTCTTTTCTTGTACACATGCTAAGCTTTTTAAATTTTTACATGAGACTTGTTAGGCTTAGGTAATGTAAAGGTCTTGATTCTGACAAAAATAGAACAGCAACTTGTTTTATTTTAGGTGGATGGAAATTATAAGAATGTAAATGCTGCTGTATATAGCATCTATTCGGAAGATATCGTCGTATACATGTATGCTTCTCAAATACAGTAATTGTACTGCCTTAAATAAATTAATCTGGAACTTGAAAGGCGATGCCTTTAACTGGACACCTATCTATTCTAATGCATCTTCACCCGAGTATTTACGAAATAAAAGTTTTTCGACTTTATAATAGAACATGTTCATACCTCCTCTTAAATTTTCTATGCTAGTGTGGGAATAGCTTGTATGATGACTATGGTTACTGTTGGTGTCGTTTTGCTAGAAACGAACTTGAAAAGTCGTAACACTATCTTTGGGTGTAATTTTCCCAGTCCCAGATAGTAGATTCGATTGAACCATAATTTTGATTATGAAATGAGATGAATAAAAGAGAGAAACCCCTATATGTTCTATGACATATCTATGAAGTTGTGGTGATTTGACCCATTTTCCGGAAACAGATGAATAATGGACATACCACATATTTTACAATCGACTCATACATTAAAATGTTTTATAAACAAATAACATAAATATTTATCAAACACTAGGGTTGCATAGTATAGTTTTTTTCTTTTGAAATGCTAGAAGTAAGAAGAATAAACACCGGCAAACTCACCTTCCAGAAGGAAGGTTTCTATAAAAACACAATATCAGACTTCGTTTTCTAAAATCTGGATAGTTTAGGTATAATTTTTATTCGTAAGACAAGACGTTATGGGAGCAATTCACCACCCGGGGTGGCCGTCAACTGCGCCCAATCCCCACTACGGTGGTGGCATCGGGACATGATTTTGGGTTGGTTCGGTAGTACAGAGCACCTAACGAGACACATCCTTTTTCTTTTTGTTTGTGAGTATGTGGGGGCTATACAATGATGTATTTTTGTATTAAGTAGGGTATTGTTATGTGGTAAGAAGGTGACCATTGCACCCAACTTAAGTTCATCTTTTATACTGTTTTAGGAATGACTAGCTATGTTTTTTTGACGCTATTTTTATACAACATTTTTTCTCTTAATCTTCTCTGAATTCTTTGCTATTATTTCATCACCTTATGAACCTTTCGACCTGTCATTTAGCCAACAAAAAATCATAATTGTTGATAAAATTTGCCACGAAGTACACAACTGACTTTAAAGTTTAATGTAACCGAAATGTCAAATTCTGATTGTCATTCAGGGTCGTTTCGTACAACTACATGATCAGTTGTGAGATTAAGAAGTGAAAATATTACAAACCTGTGTATCACAAGCTTGTTTAAGTCCTGCCACATCCCATTTTTTGCAACCTCATTCGCATGTGTCACGAGCGCTTGATTCTCATTATAATATGAATTCTAATAATTGCATTATAAATATTGTATCAATAATACAATATCTCTCACGGGGTTTTCAAAGTTCAACATCTTATCAGAACAGATTTGATCCCGAAACCTAGTCGGCCACCATGAGCCGCCGCCTCTATGCCCATCCCGTCAAACCATAGCTGCAGCCCTTTAACCTTTATATAAAATAAAAAATAAAAAAATGGCGAACCCTTAACCCCTTTGATCAACCTCCTTAACCTCCCTCCCTCTCTCTCTCTCTCTCTCTCTCTCTCTCTCTCTCTCTCTCTCTCCTAGTCTTGCTAGTTAATAAAATTTTGCCATTCAAAAAAAATAATAATATAATATCTCCCATGGGTGAAGCAGGGGTGGAGGTGGAGGATGAACAGTGGTTCTGGTTTGGCGGTATTGGGAGGTCAAACGGGGTTTGACCCGTTTTTATTATATTAAGGGTGTATGGGCTGAGGGTGTTTTGGGCCTAGGGGTGGGCTGAGCTTGTTTTGTGTTTGGATTTGGATTAGGTTTTGTTTTGGGTTTATAATAATAAAGGGTCCGGTTGGTATGTGGTATTAAACAAGGACCAATTTTGTAATTTGGTGAAATTTGATGGACTTATTTTGTCACTTTTCCAAACTACTTCAAAGGACTAAACCTGCATTTAAACCATAACACAAGGATAAAAGATGTAATTTTTCCATTTTTAAAAACCAAGGACCTTTTCTGCCAATTCCTCAAACTCCAGGGACCATTTATGTAATTTTGGATTTTTAAGGGACTAAAGATGTAATTTCTCAAAATGTTATCAAAAGGACCAATTATGCCATTTAAGAATAGTTCAAGGTTTATTTTTCATATTTTTCCATTTTCAAAACCTTAAGGACTATATTTGATATTTTTGAAACTTGAGGGACTAAAGTTGTCATTTTGCAATTTTTAACTTTAAAGGACTAATCTTGACAACTTATGAATCCCTAAGGACCTTTGATAATATTTTTCATGTTTTGATTTACCAGGGACTAGTTTTGACAACTTTTGAAACTTGAGGGACTGAAACTGCCAATTATGCAAACTTTGTACGTTTTTTATCTGTTTTTGATTATTTTGCATTTGAAACATATAAAACACACTTCTAAGATATTTTCAGTATTTTGATGCATATTTGAGTGTTTTTGGATGTTTTGGCAGTTCAGATTGGTATAAAATGATGAGTATTTAGACACTCATCAATCCCTCACACAAAACTATTGCTAGTCCCTAGCAATCTTTTGAGAAAATTTTAATGGATTTTTACTCTTTACCAAAAGCCATCACTTCTGGAGTAGCCAGATGTAAGAACTGTGGCACACCTGATAACCGTGTGATTTTGAGCAAACCACCAGCTGTCAACGGATTTGATTAGTCTTTACCAAAAGCCGTTTGCTTCTGGACTAGCCAACTCTTGATGGAATAGTCAACATCTTGGTGAGCTGATTACCAATTATGGTTTTTCCACTGCCTTTACCACATGCCATAATCTTGCGGGCTAGCCAACTCATTCGCTTTATGGGATATGGCGAGTTGAGGTACCATACAATTTTGGGCAAATTGCAAGCCATCAACGGGTTTGAGATATCTTTACCAAGATCCGTTTGCTCCTTGATTAGCCAATCCTTATGTGAGTTAGACATGGTGGACTGATAACGATTATTTGCATTTCTAAGTGTGAAAAAACTTTAAATTTTGATCAAATGGGGGTTCTTGATGGAACATGTGTTTTGAATTCGTGAGAACTCTCCCCCACACTTAGAACTGAATATTGCCCTCAATATTCAAAGTACCTGGTGTCCCACCAAGACTTAGAACGTAAGAAGGAAATACTATTAACCTTTATTTTAGTCTATTTACATACATTTTTTTTTTTTTTTTTTTTTTTTTTTTTTTTTTTTTGAAAAAATATATACATATATACAACATGTGGTTCATCTCCCCCACACTAGGGTGGTAGAAAGGGGAAAGAAGACAGAAATATGGGTGAAAACCCATATTGCTACTGTTTTTGATTACTGAGTCGCTAGCTTGACTCGACCTCGAATTGAATTGTCCATGAGGAAGCTACTGTTTTTGTTTACCGAGTCGCTAGCTTGACTCGACCCCGAATTAAATTGTCCTTGGGGAAGCTACTGTTTTTGATTACCGAGTCGCTAGCTTGACTCGACCCCGAATTTATTGGTCCATGGGGAAAGTTTGGAGATCCGGGACAACCATTGGTTGTATGTCCCCTCCAAAATAGTGTTTTAACCGATGACCATTTACTTTGAAATTGGGACCGTCGGGTTGCAATAACTCAACAGTTCCATATGGGTATACTTTTGCTATAGTAAATGGTCCAGACCAACGGGTTTTTAGTTTACCCGAGAAAATTTTTAATCTTGAATTGAAAAGAAGAACTCTGTCACCAACGTTGAAAATGCGGTTCTTAATTTTAGAGTCATGTATCTTCTTAGTCTTTTCTTTATAGATTAAAGAATTTTCGTAAGCTTGATCACGTAATTCATTTAGTTCGTTTAGTTGAACTTTACGGTGATCACCCGCTGTCTGAAGGTCGAAATTTGCATGTTTTAAGGCCCAATAGGCCTTATGTTCTAATTCGATCGGAAGATGACATGCTTTCCCGTACACTAGCTTATATGGAGTACACCCGATGGGTGTTTTGTAAGCAGTGCGGAAAGCCCATAATGCATCATCCAGCTTATCCGACCAAGAGGCACGGTTTTCACCAACCGTCCTCTCCAGAATTCTCTTAATACCCCGATTTGAGACCTCCACCTGCCCACTTGTTTGGGGGTGATATGCTGTCGAAAGACGGTGAGTTACACCATATTTCAGCATCACTCTTGCAAATTGTTCATTGCAGAAGTGAGTGCCACGATCACTGATAATGGCACGAGGAGTCCCGAATCTGGCAAAGAGAGACTTTAAAAATTTAACGACTACTCGGGCGTCATTGGTGGGTAAAGCTTTCGCTTCAACCCATTTAGACAAATAATCGACAGCCACGAGTATGTATTTATTCCCTCGTGAAGACGGGAATGGCCCCATAAAATCAATGCCCCACATATCAAATATTTCACAGACTTGGATGGCGTTTTGTGGCATCTCATTCTTTTTGGAAATATTCCCGTGACGCTGGCAAGCCTCACAAGTTTTGATAAGTTCATGGGCGTCTTTATAGATCGTGGGCCAAAAGAATCCTGAATCAAACACCTTTTTTGGCGGTGTAGTTTGGGTTGTGATGTCCCCCCGTGGGTCCATCATGACAAGCTTTAAGAATTTCCATGGCTTCTTGGCCATGGACACACCGTCGGATGACTTGATCCGCACATATTTTGAACAAGTAGGGGTCGTCCCAGAAGTAATGTTTTATATCTTTAAAGAATATTCTTTTCTGTTGGGACGACATCCCTTTCACAACAAAATTTCCCGCATGGTAATTTGCAAAGTCGGCAAACCATGGGGTAGTGGTATCATCCCGGGTAGAGATTAGATTTAGAGTCTCCAGAGGAAAAGTTTCATTAATTTCTTTTCTCTCGAGAATATCCTGATGAGGATTTTCTAACCGGGACAAGTGATCAGCTGCAAGGTTCTCTGCTCCTTTTTTATCTCTTATGAGTATATCGAATTCCTGAAGGAGCAGGACCCAACGGAGCAGTCTTGGCTTTTCGTCCTGTTTAGTGAACAGGTATTTCAGAGCCGAATGGTCCGTATACACCACGCTTTTGGTTAAGATTAAGTAAGACCGAAATTTTTCAAAGGCATATACCACAGCTAATAATTCTTTTTCTGTGGTGGTATAGTGTGTTTGAGCTTCATTCATGGTCTTACTTGCGTAGTGTATCGGCTGAAAATGTTTTGTTTTGCGTTGCCCCAGAACTGCACCAATAGCGAAATCGCTAGCATCGCACATAAGTTCAAAGGGTAAGTCCCAGTCGGGGGCAACAAGGATTGGTGCTTCGGTGAGTTTTTTCTTTAAAGTAGAAAAAGCTTCGATGCACTCGGGGGAAAAGACGAAAGGAGCATCCTTTTTAAGAAGATGAGTCATAGGCCGGGCTATTTTGGAAAAATCCTGTATGAATCTCCGATAGAACCCGGCATGGCTGAGGAAACTCCTTATTCCTTTAACAGTGGTGGGATGAGGCAGTTTAGCAATAACATCAATTTTGGCCTTATCGACCTCAATCCCATTTTTTGAAATTTTATGGCCGAGGACAATGCCCTCCTTAACCATAAAATGGCTCTTCTCCCAGTTTAGACAAAGATTAGTGTTTTCACAACGTTGAAGCATTTTTTCTAAATGGGAGAGGCATGAGTCGAAAGAATTCCCGATAACTGAGAAGTCATCCATGAATACCTCCATGGTTTTCCCGATCATGTCATGGAAAATAGCCATCATGCACCTCTGGAAAGTGCCCGGAGCATTGCATAACCCAAAAGGCATGCGGCGATAGGCAAATGTCCCGTAAGGGCATGTGAAGGTAGTCTTCTCTTGATCCTGTGGATCAATGGGAATCTGGAAGTAACCCGAGAAGCCGTCGAGGAAGCAATAATACTCATTCCCCGCTAGTCTTTCGAGCATTTGATCCATAAAGGGCAGAGGAAAATGGTCTTTGCGAGTGGCTTCATTAAGCTTTCTGTAATCGATACATACTCGCCACCCTGTAACCAAACGAGTTGGTATCAACTCGTTATCCTTATTTGTGATAACCGTGATGCCACCCTTCTTTGGAACACAATGTATTGGGCTAACCCAAGGACTATCTGATATAGGGTAAATCAATCCCGCATCAAGAAGTTTGATAACTTCTTCCTTAATAACTTTGTGGATTTTGGAATTTACCCTTCTTTGATGCTGCACGGCAGGTTTAAAGTCCTCTTCCATTAGGATTTTGTGCGTACAAAAATCCGGGTTAATACCCTTTATGTCTGAGAGCTTCCAAGCAATTGCTTGCTTGTGGGACTTTAAAACCTTAAGCAGCGCGTTTTTCTCCTCATCCTTTAAGTCTTTCGCAATAATGACTGGTAACTTATCGTTACCTTCCAAGAATGCATATTCTAGATGAGGAGGCAGGTCCTTAAGTTCGACCTCGGGGAAATCATCATTTTTCTCAACATATTTGACTTCCGCCTTATGAAGTTGTGGAGGTAGAACAGGAATGGGAGAAGGATCTTTGTTCAATAACTTCTCAAGGAGAAGTATATCCCTCTCCGGGTCAATCTCTTGGTTATCAATTCCTTTGGGAACTGAATCACTTTTGAGAAAGGCCTCTAATTCCTCAAGGACGAAATCACTTCCCTCAAACGGAGTGAGGGAAGGAGAAGAATTAGCGATTATGGGGTGAGAAGAGGTAGTGGGATTTCCACTCGGAAAATTATCAGCGAATCCAAGGATTTCCTGAGCATACTCCTCGGATGCAATGTCAATGACATCAATTCGGTTGACCGATTCAGCATCATAATTCGAGGAGTATCTCGAGGTTTGATCAAGGTTGAACGTTATCGCTTCAGTGCCAACTCGTAACGTGATTTCCTCATCGAATACATCGATTAATGCACGTCCCGTTCTTAAGAATCCCCTCCCAAGAATGAGAGGAACTCTTGGATCTGCATCGAAATCAACAACGACAAAGTCTGCCGGAAAATGGAATTTTCCCGCTCTTACAAATACGTCCTCGGCAATACCAAGGGGACGTGAAATTGAACGGTCTGCAAGCTCGAGAGTCATGCAAGTGGGACTAAGTGCCTGAAGAGAAAGCTTTTTCCAAACTGAGTGGGGCATTAAGTTGATGCTTGCACCAAGATCGGCCAAGGCAAAACACTCAACCATCCCCGGGAAAATACATGGTATTAGAAATCTCCCAGGGTCTCCAAGCTTCTCGGGAAGCTGTTTCAACAGAACTGCAGAGCAGTTCTCATTGAGTGGAGTTCGTGCCATCTCAAACAGTTTTTCTTTATTGCTCAACAGGTTTTTGATTGTCGATGCAAATTTGGGCATTAAAAGAAGAGCATCCGCCAAACTAATATCGAAGTGTAGTTCATGAAAAATCTGAAAGAATTTTTCCATCTGATGATTAGCTTTTTCACGGAGCTTCTGGTCTTGCAATCGTGAGGGATATGGAATTGTTGGTTTTGGGTTGGCTTTTGGATTTTCAACAGGACCTTCGGTAGTTTCAAACATGACTCTTTTAGGGGGAGTCGGGATCGGGACAACTGGAGGAGGGATGTCATTGGTACCTCTATTATTAGTAGGAAGTACCGTATCCGTAGTATCCTCAGTTTCACATTCCTCTACCAGGATAGGAGAAGAGGTAGACGGAGCTGTGGGTCCTTTGTAAGAAACTCCACTTCTTGTGGTGATCGCCTTTACATCGCCCCTCGAATTAGCGATCGTGTTGCTAGGTAAAGTAGTACCTGAGCCCGAGGGTCGATCATTTAAAGACTTCTTCAATTCAGAGAGTTGACTAACCAGCATTTTGTTCAATTCATCTTGGGATTTCATAAATTGTTTTAATAACTCATCAGATGATGGTCCAGTTGGAACAATGGCTTGATTTTATTTTGGAAAATTTTGAGCCCGATTGTTCTGGAAATTCCCATGTTGCTAGTTGTTATTACCCTGGAAGTGGTTTTGTTGTTGAAAATTACCCTGTGGGTAGTTGTTCTGACCTTGATTTCGGTTATAATTCCCTTGGTTCAGATTTTGATGAACCTGGTTTTGACCAGGGTTGAAATTCCCTTTGTTGTTAAAACCTTGGTTCATTTGGTTCTGGTTCTGATTCTGGTTAAAGTTCTGGTTTCTGTTTTGACCATTTTGGTTCTGGGACTGATTAAACCCTGGTGGTCCGATGTAGTTATTAGATCGGTAGCTCAAAAGGTTTCGATCTCCTTGCAGTTGGTAAGAATTACCTCCCGTATTATAGGAACCTTGAGCTGCATACACGTTTTCACGAGCCGAGCCACCGGAGGTTGGGCACTCTGTGTAAGGATGTGGACCACCGCAAGATTCACAACTTGGGTTAACAGCTTTGACCTGATTATGATTTGTCTGATGGATACGCAAAACTGCTGTAGACAAATCATCAAGCTTTTTAGCTAGGATGGATATTTCATTGCTTGCCGGAGTGACTGACTTAAATGAGTCGTTCCTCTCAGCAGAGGAGTCCCAAAAATTATGATGGGCAGTCATGTTTTCGATTAAGTCATAGCACTCTTCAGGGGTCCTTTTCATAAAGGTGCCCCCAGCAGCAGCATTGATGGTGTCACGATGACGAAGTGTCAAACCATTATAAAAGGTATCAATAATGGTGACAAGAAGCATGCTATGATTGGGACACCGATCAATAGCAAGTTTGTAACGTTCCCATGCCTCAAATAAGGACTCTTCGGGAAGCTGTCTGAAGTTGCTGATATCATTCCTCAGCTTAGTGACCATAGATGGTGGAAAGTATTTGGCCAGAAATTTAGTGATCATCTCATCAAAAGTGTGGATCGAATTCTTTGGAAGTCGATCGAACCAGGAAGTCGCATGATGAGTGAGGGAATAGGGAAAAAGGTACAAAAGTAGGCCGTCGTTGGTGACGCCATTTTGTTTCATGCTCTGGGTGACAGTTAAAAATCTGTCGAGATGTTTGTTAGCATCATCACCCGGCAATCCGTGGAACTGGCACGAATTCTGGATCTGTTGTATCATGTGGTGTTTTAATCCAAAGTCCGTGGCTCCAATAGTGAGTGGTGCAATGGGTCCACCCCTCCCGTGCATGGTAGGTTGACACAGTTCCTCCATTGTTCGGGTGTCAGGAACTGGTTCCTCCTTGGGAGGGAATGGGGGCTCGTCGTTCATTTTTGATGGTTGCTTTTCTTCAACAGTACGTAACTTAGTTACGTTTTTTCCTTTATTACGTTTTGTTTGCGAACGAGTGCGCATGCACTAAAAATGGTATCAATTAAAACAAGACAGAGGCAAAACGACAGTGAACTTGAATCCAATAATCACAAATGAACAGCTCCTTTAAAAAAGGTACACTATTCACAAGGATACAATGGTAAGTTTTAAATCTTAAGTTTAGGAACTTATTATGTTCACACCCCCAGTTGGTAGGTGTTCTGCCTTGGTTTGCGGTGGTAAACTTTTATGTAATTATATTCACAGTAATATGTTTTTGGCTTTTCGTGTATGGGTAAAAAAACTTGGACAATATTTTTGGAACTGATTCGTTAACCAAAATCGTTCTTTTAAGATTACTCGCAGATTGGCGGGAGGAAATAAATGGATCCCTCTTCAGTTCGCAATTTAATGTCAGAACTTACCTTAAACCAACTGTATAAGTTGTAATCTTAAAGATAACGAAGTAATTTAACTTCACAGTTTGTTTTGTTGTTTTTGATTTGTTTGGTGTTTTTAACACTTCAGGAAAAGTGTTAATGAAATTTTTCAGTTTTGATTTTTGAATTTCACAAAAATTTATAAAGTGGTGATATTTGTACAGGAGGGGTTTTGAAAACCACTAAACCTAAACCGTTTTGAAATACGCAACAACCTCCCCGGCAGCGGCGCCAAATTTTGACTCCTCCTAAACCAACCAGTCAACCGGGTGCAGTTGATAGGCCCACCTAGGAGAAAGTGCAAGGTATATTAACCGTGGAAATATAGGGAAATCCCCGGGTCGTTAAATCCCAACGAGATTGAAATTGTATTTTTGAACGATTAAGGGAATGAGTGGTACTGAGGACAGTAACCAAAATGATTGGGGAATGATTATACTACTGATTGCTTGGTATTTGGATAATATTAAATGATGTAAACAATAACATAAATACAGATATACTTTCAAATGCACAAATTAAGAAATCAGATAACAGACAGAGAAAAGTGGGTTTTAACAAATTACAAACTACAGGGGGTACAAGTGAAACTTTAAAACTTAAAATTAAAAGAAAATTTAAAATGAAAATAAAATTATGAAATTGATTATTTTAATATTTAATTACTATTTTAATTAATTAAAACTATTTAATAAGTAATTTAAACCTAATTTAAATAAAACTAAAAATGATAAATATTACAAATTAAACTAAGAACTTGCAAAAATAATTTCTAAAACTTAAAATGAACTTGAAGAAAGTATAAAAAATAAAAATAAATATTTTTGTCTTTTTATGAGTTTTATATTAATTAAAAACTATTTATCTTAATTAAACTAATTAAACTATTTTAAGTTACTAATAATACTAAATTAACTTAGAAAATTATGGAAAAATTTATAAAACTATTTAACCATCACAGGAATCCTACAAAATTATAAAAACTTCTAAAAATTATATTTAGGCTAATTTACTAATTAATTACCTTTTAATTAACTTAAATCTAATTTAAATAATTAAAATAAGAAAAATGGAAAATGAACAGTAGAAACTAAAAATATATTTTCTAAAAGTCTTAACTAATTTATAAAACTTAGAAAAATTATAAAAACCTACTATTGTTACTAAAAATTTAAGAAAACTAATTAATAACTAATATTACCTAATTAATTATTTAAACTACTTTTAAATCTAATAAATAGTAAACTGCTTAGGAAAAATCTAAGAAAATTATTTTAAATACTTAAAGATACTAAGAAATTAAGAAAATTATAAAAATGGAAAAGTGCTTATTAATAAGCTGAAAGGAAATTTAAATAGATAATTTCTATTAAATAGAAGCTATCACTATAATTAAAGTTGGCTTTTTCTGGTTTTTCTTTTATAGAACTATTAAAATACTTAAATTATGAAACTTTTACAAAGACAACTAATTTAGAAACCAAGAATAAGCACTGTGAGTGCTTATTTGCCTTGACAGTTGACCAAGTTTGACTAGATCAAGAAATAAGCTCAAATGAGCTTGTGTGGGGTCCACAAGGTATATTCTTGTTCCTCTGAGTTAGTTAGACTTGATTAAGCTAGACTTGATGAGATAAGCTCATGGGATAAGCTAAAAGGCTACAATAAGCAACTGCTTATTGGGGTTCTGGGTCAGAAATGGGACAACCTTTTAGTGCAATTCCAAGTGGGGTCCACTGATGCACAGGTCAAACAAAAGGTCAAATATTGAACCCTGGTAGGAGGGGGTTTGGGAAAACCCAAGAGTGGAGTGTGGGACCCACTGGGTTGGCCACAAACTACCACCAAAGTGGTGGTGGTGGCCTGTTGGTCTGATGCACAGGGTAACTTATTAGGACTTGTGACTTGGTGAAAAGTTGTTTAAATGATCAAATAAGCTCTCACACATGTATAAATAAGAATAAAAGCACAAATAAGCACTCTGGATAAGCAGTTATGAACAAATAAGCACTTGTAAAGCTAATAGGCCAAAACAGGCCTGAGATGAGAGGTTTTGTATCTCTGTGGGGGTCCACAAAAGTGATCTAGGGTCCAAACTTAAACTTGAAACTTATAAAAGGACTGATAAGCTTCAAAATAATCCAATAAGCTAATCCTATAGCTTACTATTGAGGGCTGTGTAAAGCTTGGAAGTTGGGGTCAAACTATGACCACTCAAAATTGACTCAGACAATGGCTAAACTTAATGAAGTGTGCAGCCCTATCAAATAAGCTCCCAATAGCAAATTAAGCACTGACTTATCAAAATGGGTTATATGGCTTTCCAAAAAGCCAATAAGCCAAAGGTGGGGCCCACTAATGAAGTCTCTATGGTCTATTGAAATTGGGTCACTTATACTGATGACTCAGTATAAGGTTTTGAAATCAGCAAACTTGAGGACCAAAATAAGCTATGCTACAGTGAACTGAGATCCAATTTTATAATTGATCTTAAAAGTACTACTGATGAGCTTTTCAAAAAGCTAAAAATCAAGTCCTAAGATTTTGATTTGCACCCTGGAGGGGGGTTTGAAACTTTGACTAAAACCACAAGTACCTTGGTACAGGGCAGTACCTTGCCCTGCAGGTCTAAATAAGCTTTTACACAAGCTTATAGAAAATTCCTAAAAATCAGATGACTATGGGATTTTCTAGACTAGGTGGTACACTTTAACTTCTGAAAAGGGCAAGGTCTTAAAGCTAATACAAAAATCACAAAAATTACTCTAAGATTTGGATTTCTGAGACAATGGTACTTTTTGACTTTTTGAGTTTTTTAGTTAAGTTGACTAAAGTGAATTTTGATCTTAATTTCTTAACTGATATTGATTATTTAAGCTATATGGAGACTAAATTAAGCTAGAACTAACACTTGTGAGCTAAAATTAGGCTTATGCTACTTGAATTCCAACACAGATATGTAATTAGCTCAAATGATTTGTGATTTTGACTTTTTATCAAATAGGACTTGAATATTTTTGTTGTTCTGAGCTAATATTACCCTAAGTGACTTATGTAAACCAGAAACAACAACAATTGAGCACTTAAACTCCTAGGATTTCACTGATCCAAACATACCTTATGAGAAACTGTTTTATGATTTATGAAGCTAAAAGGTGTTAAGGCTTATGAAACAGACTCACAACAACTTTTTATGATATATAAACCTTGAATAAGTACTTAAACACAGAGATTAACAACAAATGAACAAGAGTACAAGGACTACTAATTTAACTGCCTAATGTGAGGTTTTAAAACAACTATGATTCCAAACAAACAAGGTACTGATTTTATGTTATATTATCACAACTTAGGACTAAATAAGCATAAAGAAACTGAATAAGCACATGAATAAGCAAAGCTACAGTAAAAGACATATATGAGATTTCAATGACTTACAATGTGCTTTCCTGCTTAAACTAATGAACCAAGGACCTCAATTCCACTCCTATAGACCTTCCACAAGATCACTAACCCAAGGCCATCCAAGATTTACCCTGCTCCATTGCTTATCACCAAGAACTTGCAAGTTTGACTTTTTTGTAATTTTTGATTTTTATACCTAAGCTGTATTTTAATTGTTTCTAAAAGCTTTATTAAGCTTTCTTGGAGCCTATATTAGCATAAGAGTCCATTAATCATTATAATAACAACAATACAGATAACTAAGAAATTTGAGATGAAATTAAAATTGCATAAACTGAGAATTCAAACCAAACTTGATTCTTATTATCTGAAAAGCTTAAGAGTACACTGAAAATGATAACTTGAAAGTTTGAAAGCTTGAATTACACTGGAAATTGAGATTGACTAAGTACGAAATAAGAAAATTACAATTAAAACTAGATACTATGTCTTCTGCCTTCTCTTCCTTTTATAGGCTCACATTAGGGTTCCTTGGAGCATTCTGAGCATATCCCACTTTGAATCTTGACCCTCCATGGCTCTGAATTGATCCTAGTCGTTTAAACCTTTTTGGCGCCAAAAAGTCTTACACTTTGCTTGGGGCCAAAGTTCTTCAATTAAAGAATATTGGAAGCTTGTGGAGGTGTCAGGGGACAATTGAGATAGTTTCTAACCAAGTTGGGGTTGTGGGTTGAAAAACAGAGGTGCAAGTATGGTTTAGAGGGAAAAGGGTGTGGGGATGCATTTATGTGGGTTGTGGGCTAGCTGTGAAGTGGAAAGGTGGTGAGGGGAGAGAAGACAGGTGGTGGTGAGGTGGTGAAACCACCCTGGTATTGGGTGAAGCAGGGGTGGAGGTGGAGGATGAACAGTGGTTCTGGTTTGGCGGTATTGGGAGGTCAAACGGGGTTTGACCCGTTTTTATTATATTAGGGGTGTATGGGCTGAGGGTGTTTTGGGCCTAGGGGTGGGCTGAGCTTGTTTTGTGTTTGGATTTGGATTAGGTTTTGTTTTGGGTTTATAATAATAAAGGGTCCGGTTGGTATGTGGTATTAAACAAGGACCAATTTTGTAATTTGGTGAAACTTGATGGACTGATTTTGTCACTTTTCCAAACTACTTCAAAGGACTAAACCTGCATTTAAACCATAACACAAGGACAAAAGATGTAATTTTTCCATTTTTAAAAACCAAGGACCTTTTCTGCCAATTCCTCAAACTCCAGGGACCAGTTATGTAATTTTGGATTTTTAAGGGACTAAAGATGTAATTTCCCAAAATGTTATCAAAAGGACCAATTATGCCATTTAAGAATAGTTCAAGGTTTATTTTTCATATTTTTCCATTTTCAAAACCTTAAGGACTATATTTGACATTTTTGAAACTTGAGGGACTAAAGTTGTCATTTTGCAATTTTTAACTTTAAAGGACTAATCTTGACAACTTATGAATCCCTAAGGACCTTTGATAATATTTTTCATGTTTTGATTTACCAGGGACTAGTTTTGACAACTTTTGAAACTTGAGGGACTGAAACTGCCAATTATGCAAACTTTGTACGTTTTTTTTTATCTGTTTTTGATTATTTTGCATTTGAAACATATAAAACACACTTCTAAGATATTTTCAGTATTTTGATGCATATTTGAGTGTTTTTGGATGTTTTGGCAGTTCAGATTGGTATAAAATGATGAGTATTTAGACACTCATCAATAACTCATAGCAAATTTTTAATAGTTAAAAAAATTGCGCATATTTTCCATAGGGATTTCATCATTCTCATTCGGTGATTAAATTCTTAGTAACAAATATGATATTTGGTTAACAGAAAATTATGTATGACATTTTATGAGTTATTAGAAGCTAGACAAATTACCGCAAAATGTTAAAAGAAAAACTAGTTGTTTTGACTATTTAAAAGGTGCTACATACATTGTAGGATAGTAGACTTGTTAAGGAAGAAATTACATGCCCAATTTTTCAAGTTAATTGCATTTGGTGGATAGTCCATCATTTACGTAGTAGAATACACTCCTTTAGTGCATAAGTAATTGTTACGTATGGACATTCAAAGGTGTAGGAAAGTTAAAAACACACTATTTTATTTTACTGGATATGAAACATTTACAATGTTGTCAAATTCAGTGGGAGTATTGTGTACTTATTACTGAATAAGGAATTATTGTAATGATCTTTAATTCAGTGGGAGTTACAAGCTTTGACATTTTGGTAGCTAAAGATAATTACTTTCCAAGTGTAGACACTCATACTTTTAAGGATAGTCTTGTACGTTTCCTTACTAGACATTGTTGCTCTACATCTACTTGTTATGCTAAAATCTATGACACAATCATATTGATCACATAAACAAATGCATGGCGTGTTGTTTATCAACTATATGAGGTTGTTTCATGCACAAGTTGGAGAAATGTTATCTTTAATGTGTGCAAGAAACAACTCATAAAGATATGATTTAATGGATTCTCTTGACTGCAAGGTAAGAGAATAACGTTCTAATATGAATTATACTAATCTAATTCAAGAAACACTTGGTGTTACAATTTATGTTATGTGAGAGCTTAGCTAGATTGCAACAACAAGGTGAATTTCATATTTTGATTACTAGCAGATCAACTAATGTATTGGAATTGTGAAAATTTCCAGTTTCTAAATTGGATACCTATTAGAACATGTGTCAATATGATATCAAGACTACTTTAATTTATATATTTATGAATTTATGGAATGACATAAATTATTAAAGTAATCTAATGTTGCTTCAATCTGAATGTTTATGTGTTTTTGGAATGACATAAATAAATAAAGAAATAATGTTATTTACATTATTATGAAGTAATTTATTAACTTGAAATTACTATTAAAACCAAGAGATGGTGTTCATAATTACTTTAGTTAAACATGTTTATGTTTCATTGTAAAGATATAAACATAAAGTCTTTTAATTGTTACAAGACTTATAATAAAGTAAGACGTTATCTTGTTATGTTTTTTTAATTAAGACATATACATGAAGTCATTAAATTGTTAATGACTTATATCGTATAGTGGGATTATAACGGTTTATGTTTTCTTGTAGAGACATGGACATGAAGTGACTTTGTCAAAAGTACTTGTGTTATACAACATGTAATTGGCTTGAAAATACTATTATACCATTAAAATGAATTAGTTGGTAAATAGACAAGTCAAAACGAATATGGTTATCTTAAATATTGTTAGATTGTCTTACGGTATTAATACTAATGAAATACCAAATGTTTATGGTATGTTCAGTTAGGAAAATCAAACTCTTGTTATATTGTTTGATTAAAGATAACTATGATTTCTTTTCTTCCAAAAGGTTTCAAGGTTAGAATATTGAGTATGGCTTGGACATATTTAATAAAACTCCAATCTAGAAGATTAATAAGACATCATCATATGATGGAATGTGATGAATTACATTTAGTCTTAAATTGAAGTTCTAAATTTGTTTAACTGCTTATGAAGAGGTTATTAACAAAGTAAAGTCAGGAACTATCAATAAGTATTTGTAATATCCCAAAAGAGAACATTGTATTGTTTCTTTGTTTGCTAAGTATTTAAAGATAGTTTTTAAATTACTAAAAGCAAGTGGGAGTTTTAATCTTTAAAAGATAAAATTACAAGATACATAATCTTCTAAAATACACTAGTAAATATCATGATGAAGTTTGACATTTGAATGTTAAATCTCAACATGATAATAAAGTTTGACATTTAAATGTTAAATCTCAAGATGATGGAATTATCATTCATAGAATAGAAAAATATCTCAGATATTTGATTAATATGTTGAGAGCTATGATTTACAGGATTATTGTAAACCTGATAATCATTATGATACATTACCAAATATGAAATTGGGTAAAGTACACATGATATGAATGATTAAGATGCTATTCATAAAGATAATCAATTTAAGAAATTTGGTTTATCTTAATAGTTAGACTAGAAAATGAAGATGAGTTTCTTCAAAGATAAGGAAACCATTGTGGTTTAAATCTTTGTATAGAGATCATATGGACAATATTGTGCACGTATTTAATGCATGTCTTATGAAAAAATTATTAATCACAATTAAGCAATTAACTGTGATTGAATATTCTTTTCTAAATACATTAAATATATAAAGATTATGATTGTCATATTTATTTTCATTAATATGAAATTGACAATGGAATATCAAAATTCTTTCTTGAGTGATTACTTGAGCGAGGACGATAAGTAATCAAAAGGAGTTTATGAATTCAAATAAATCTTTGGAAGTGTACAAAGTGCAATAATCCATGGAATGGATAAATCCATGCATCTAGAAGATTATTCTTATGTTTAATTATTAAATTCATGTTTTGATTTATAATTGAAATAAGATAATTTCTAAGTATTCCTTGTTGAGTTATTAGACCTTGATAGATCTTCTTAAGCACTCTAGAATCGTTAGTTATGTCACTGTAATCAATAACACACTAATAGACAATCTCTGCAACTTGTATTTTTAAAGTGGAAACAAAATACAAGCGTGATACTAAGAACTCTTGATCCTCTATGGATCTTTTAATAATGATATTGTTCTCTAAAAACTGTTATTCAATACATAATCGTGTGTTCCTTTTATACACAAGGAACCCTAAACCGTTTCACAAGAAACGTATATTCTAAAACTTCTAAAAGATATGCATTATCACTTCCTAAATAAACTCATGCATATCCAAACTATAATACATAAAACATGGAAATACTACATCCGCAGAAACTAATAATGCTGAAACTAGTCTTCAGCAGATACACTGCTTCAGCAGAAACCAACTCTTCAGCAGAATTCTTACTTAACAGAATTCCCAACAATCCTCCCCTAATCTTGAATTTGACCTGGTTAAGTTCAAGATTCTTGATAGATCTTCAAAATAACATACCAAGAGGATTGTAATAAGATAGCACCAGAAAAGAATCATCTTCAGCAGAATCTCTATGATCAGCAAATACTTGAAAGCTCCATTCTTTGCAGCAACAAATGACTAAATGTACATCAAAACAAATTAGTTTCATACTATTCTCATCACTTCCAGGTGTGTTAACTCCTGTGAGAGGTGAATCATTGAAAATAATGGATTTGATGTCTCTTTACCAATAACCATCACTACTGGAGTAGCCAAGTGTTCAAAGGTACACTGATAACCACATGATTTTTAGCAAATCATCAGCTATAAACGGATTTGAGATGTCTTTACCTGTAACCGTTTGCTCAGGACTAGCCAATTATTTTGATGAAAATCATCTTGGTTAACTGATTACCAAATATGGTTTTCCACTGCCTTTACCACAAGCCATATACATGTGGGCTAGCCAATTATTTGGAATCCATAAAGGAAAAATCCATGGTCAATTGACAACCATTTCAACTACTCAGCAATAAAGCATGGGTGAGTTGAAAACCCTATGGTTTTGAGCAAACCATTACAGCTATCAACAGATTTGATATGTCTTTACCAAAGCTGTACCCTTTGGACTAGCCAACTTTATGATGGAATAGTCAACATCAGGTAAGTTGATAACCAAACCTGCATACAATACTATACAACAACAAGTTAGTTAGTTTTTTTTTTTTTTTTTTTTTTTTTTTTTTTTACTAAATAAGAAATAAAAACAAATATACAACATGATATCCCTAATCAGATGCAGCTCTGGAAGTCTTAATCCTTTGTTTGAAAACCTTCACCAAAGATTCAGCAAACAACCTTGTATTCCCTACTTGATCAGGAGGAATCTCCAACTTTTGTTGTAGCATTTTCTCCATCAGAGACACTTTCATAGGATATCTTTTGGTAAGATCCATAATCAGCCTTAGACCAGTTGTAGTTTCCAAGACATGAACATAAGGCATAGGATAGAACTTCCAACTCTGAACTTTCCATCTCTGATTGTTCTTCCATATGTCATAGCTTGCACCAGTAGGAGTAGAAGAATCAAACAGCACTTGAAGATCACCTAACAAATACAATCCAGACCCTTTAGGAGTATGAGTTGCATAATACTTAAGAACTAACTCATATAGAGTGACCAAATCCTGATGATCTACAAGATGTAGAATCTGTTGAAGAAATGTAAAGGATATGAAAGTTTTATCCAATCTGTAAATGGTATTAATTTGACCATTTTTACTTAACTCCCAGTGAACCAAAACATCTCTAGTTCCCTAAGGCCAATCATCAGGGGATCCTTCCCTTATAAATGAAGCATCAGAAGCATTCACATTGATTAAACTTTGTTTTGAATGTGAAGATCTGATTTTAGCCATTCTCTTGCCTCTTCTTCCAGGAACATAAATAGCATCATGAACTCCAGCTTCAGCAGATTCAACTTCTGCAGCATGAGTTTCCACTGATGAAGTATCCAAGTGTTCATCAGTAGAATCTTGAGAAGATTCAAGTGCAGCAGAGGCATATTGTTCATCCATATCCTTCCTTATTTGTTTATTTCTAGCAGCTTGAATTTCAACTTCTCTTACCTTCAGCTCATGAAATCTTGCAAATTCAGCTTTTTGTTCTTCACCTAATCTTTCCTGCTCCAATTGTCTCCTAGTTCTTTTTCTAGTTGGAGGATCTGATGTCATCACTTTTGCTTTACCTTTATCCACATAAGATGAAGCAGCAACATGTGGTACATCAGCAGAAGTGTCAGGTAAAGATACTTTTTCAGCAGCATCAGCATCAGTATTGAGGAGAGGAATATTCTTGGAAGCACCCATTCCATCTTTGTCATTCCTAGCCTTGATTCTGTTATAAATCTCAACCAGTTTGTCAAATGGAAGTCCCCACACTTTTTTCTTAGACCAAGCAGTATTAAATAAGGAGCTGCTTTGACTTTTTACATATGTTCTCATATAATCCCTCTGCTGTGCTTGAGTCATAGGTTTTTCTCTTTTAGCTTTAGCTTTTAACTCATCTGCTACCTTCTTTCTCAACTTCATCAATTTCACAATTTCAGAAGGCCAGTCTTGCTTCTCTACCTTTTTACCAATAATTTCTGCAGCTACATCAGGATTATCAAGCATTTGTTGTCCAATCTGCTGCCAATCTGACTCATCAAAATCTTGAACAACTGCATCCAATTCTCTTTGTCTTTCAATGGGCAAAGTAGAAACATATCTTTGATTGACTGACTCATATGTTGCATCCAACTTTGCTTGCTGTTCCTCAGTCATATTAGTACTCTTCTTATAATCTTCCCATTCTTGGAACAGTTTTTCTTGTACAGCTCTGTCTTCAGCAGTAATAAGCTCATCCAAATCATCATTTGTTCCTTCAGCAATATCATCATGAGGAACATTCACATCTGCCATAGGTTCATCATGTACTTCTTGAACCTCTCTATCAGGAGAAACTTGTTGATTCTCAGATGAATGATGAACAGGGGAATTCAAATACTCTTTCCCTGCAACAAAGAATGCTTCTCCTGATGTTTTAACTTGATCAGCAGATTTATCAGCAGCAACTCCACTTGGTGATTGTTTCTTCTGAAGTATATCAGCAGCTTCAGTCATGAGCACATCATCATCACCACTAGACACTTTGGATGATTCAGTAGCTTTCCTAGCCAAATGTCTTGTACTTCTTCTTCTGCTGACTAGAATTGGTGGTTTAGATTTAGATACTTCAGCAGCTTTAGGAGGTATAACCTTAGACTGTCTAGCAACTTCAGCTAGAATTTCAAGAGAATCCAAATTTGCCTCCTGAGCAACTTCAGCAGTATCCAATCCATCCTTACTTTTCTTCTGCTGATTCAGCTGTGCCTCCAAATCTTGAACCTTACTTTTCAAACTTTCAATTTCATTACCAAGAGTAGTCTTGGTATCAGCAAGCTCTTTTTGGAGATCCTCAGTCATTTTCATGTACCTGGTAAGAGAATCATATACAAAAGTGAGAGTAATAGGGTCCTCTGCTCTACCAGCTGATTGCTCATTGGTAAGAAGAGCTTCATTGAACCCTGAAAGAGAAACAGACTCATTTACAACATTAGGAAAGCCTTCATTAATTGGCTCTCTCATAGGGCTAGGTGTATGCATTCTAGTGATCTTAGGTTCATGAGGCTGAAAGTTATCTTCAAACTCATGAATTTGCTCAGCTGGAGCATCCTGAGCTGGTGAAAAGGTAGGACTAGGTGACATATGTACAGGGGTAGGTGGTGGTAAGTCAGTAGAATCAGGTAATGGTTCAGCAGTTGTAGCTGGCTCTTCTTCCATTACCACTGAAGGATTACCATCAGCAGCAACACCAGAAGATGATGGATTACCATCATCAGCAGCATTAGGAGCAGGCACATTACCAGCATCATCACCCTCAACTACATTGCCATGTGGCAACATAGCTTCTAACATTGGGTGATGTTCCCCAGTATAATTAGTTTTCATGGAGGTAAACAACTTAGAACCAAGACTTTTAATAGGCACATGGGTTCTATCTTCAGTGGTTATGTCTAAAATTATTTGTAAGAACCTAGGGTACATTAAAAACTTATGCTGTTGTTTATCAATGTTTTCTAGCATATTATCAAAGATAAACTTAGAAAAATTATAAGTTTGACCCTTAGAAAGACAAACAATACCACAACCCAATTGCAGAGAGAATTGGTTCCATCCAACACACTTGTTGCTTATACATTGAAGCAGCAGATGCACCAAATACCTCCACTTAGGACAAAATTGATTCTTGTGCCACTTGGATGTATCAGTACTTTGATATCTAGCTTCCCTTAGCCCAGCAAGAATCTCTGAAGTGTTGGAATGATACACACCATTCTCATCATCCAACTGAAGCTTTGTCCTAATCAATCCTTCTGTCACCACATACTCTACACCATCAATCTTAGCAACAATCTCTGTAGCAGATCTCTTAGCAGCAGATGCCCAAAATTGCTTCACCAATGATTCACACACTAAATTGGGACTATGTGTCAGAGCATAATGAATCTTCGACCTTTGTAGAAACTCCACCATTAAATCAAATTCTTCATGTCCCTTTGCCTTTTTCAGAATAGCATACTTGTTATGGTCGCCTTTCAATTCGAGTTGTGCCATTGGGATAATCTTGCGTGAGACGGTTATGAATTACACAGAGAATAATGGGTTTAAGTGGAGTGATAAGCGGATAATTTTGTTTAGGAATAGATATGCAAAGTGGGTTAAATTTGGAAGTGTTGGGTTTGAAACTGCTGCTAAGTGAAACTGCTGCTATGAATGAAACTGCTGCTAGTAGAAATGATTCTGCTGCTAATGTCAAAGTGCTGCTGAGGATAAATGTTGCTGACAGAATCTACTGCTGAAGGGATAAGGATGTAAACGGTTTAGATAAATATAGAATAGATTGTGTAAATATTATATTTATCTAGAATATTCTTATCGTGTAGAGAAAGGTATTGTAAACCTAGTAGGATTCCTTAGTCTATAAAAGGATGATCCTAGGGTTAGTTTACGTACGTATTATTATTCACTTCAAGGTTGTAAAACCCTAGCATTGTTTAGTGCTCGTATTAATAATATTGAAGTGTTGAAAGAGAATCATTATTCTTCTTAAGTTAAGCTTTTACATTCTGCATATTAGCTTAAGTGTTTAATCAAGTTAACTTCTATACAAGATCGTTTAAGCTCAACTGGGATCAATAAGTGGTATCAGAGCTTGTGATCTAGAAGTTATTATCAAGAAGATTTTGTTTCTTAAAAGTTTGCTGTTCCAAATCTATTGCTAAGATGGGTGATGAAACTCATATGGTGACTGCTTCAAGGGTGCCCATGCTAAATCCTTCTGAGTATGAGCTATGGAAGAGAAGAATCAGACAGTACATTCGCATGATTGATTTCAACATGTGGAATGTGATTGTTAATGGTGATTCTGTACCTGAGAAGAGTGCTGATGGTAAGGAGATACCAATCAAGTCTGCTGAAGCTAACGCAGTAAGGAAGATGGAAATCA
Organism: Artemisia argyi; assembly: GCA_030686995.1. NCBI lineage: Eukaryota > Viridiplantae > Streptophyta > Magnoliopsida > Asterales > Asteraceae > Artemisia > Artemisia argyi. The sequence continues at coordinate 295,453 of JARVZY010011116.1, read as the reverse complement.
AAGCACACAGTATTCTCTTAATGGGAATACCTAATAAATTCCAAATGGACTTTGATGACTGTGAATCTGGAAAAGAATTGATGGATGCTGTTGAATTCAGGTTTGGAGGGAATGATGCTACTAAGAAATCCAGGAAAAACATGCTGAAGCATCAGTTTGAGAATTTTACTTCTGAAAGTGGAGAGAAGATAATTGACACATACAATAGGCTAAACCAACTTGTTAGTCATCTAAAGCTTGTTGGCTATGTGGTTCCACAAGAAGATGTAAACCTGAAGTTTCTAAGAAGTCTTGCACCTGAATGGAGTATGCACACAGTTGTGTGGAGGAATAAGCCTGATTTTGAAACTATGAAGTTGGAGAGTCTCTACAACAATTTAAGAGTGTATGAATCAGAACTATCTACCTCTTCTACTTCATCTTCTGGTACTCAAAATCTTGCCTTTGTATCCTCTAAAGGAAAAGGATCTCAAGAATCTCATTCTGCTGCTCATTCTACTGCTTATGGAGTATCTGCTGCTGATGGATCTGCTGCTAGTTCAAATGATAAGATTTCTACCAGTGATATTGCTTTGTGTGCATTCTTGGCTGAGCTCACAACTACTATAAGGTCACATGTCATTAATCAAGACTTGGATTATATTGATCCTGATGATCTTGAAGAAATTGATCTTAAATGGCAAATGGCTATGTTGACCTTGAGGGCAAGAAAGTTCTTGAAGAAGACTGGAAAAGAAGTCAAGTATAAAGCTAAAGACAGTCCAGGCTTCGACAAATAAAAAATAGAGTGCTACAATTGCAACAGGAAGGGACATTTTGCCAGGGAGTGTAGAGCTCCAAAGAAGAATGCTGATGTTACAAAGAAGGTTGCTGAAGAATCAAAGACTGCACTGGTATCTTGTGATGGACTGGGAGATTATGATTGGAGTGATATGGCTGAAGAAATACCAAATTTCTCTTTGGTAGCTGTTGCTCAACCCAAGGTGCAGAACTTTGCACTTATGGCCTATGGTTCATCATCAGGCTCTGACTCTGAGGTATCAAATGATTCAGACTTATCTGTGTGTTCTTTAAAATCTTGTGCTGATACTATAGAAGAACTTAAGTCTAGGAATGAGAGTTTAAATAGAGAAATTGAACACCTAAAACTTGATAACTTAGGTTACAAAGTAGGTATTCAAAATGTTGAAAGAAGGTTAGAATATCTCAAAGAGTATGAGAAGGAATATGTAGATCAACTTAATCTCAGAGATATAGAAATTTTTAAGAAAAACAGTGAAGTAGAAGTTCTTAAAAATAAGTTAGAAGAAGCAGAAAAAGAAAAAGAGGAAGCTCTTGCTGAAAAAGATAAACATGTAGTAAGGGTACAAAAACAACAATATGCTTCTGATTTGGTTCATAAATCTATAGAGAATAACTTGATGAGAAAAGGTAGTGGAATTGGGTATAATGAAGTGGCTCCTCCAGCCAAAAGTGCTTTTGCTCCACCAGGAAAAGAACTATCCTTCATTAGTGAGCTAAATATTGAAAAACCTGTAGGTGAATGTAGCACAAGTGTTAATGAAACACCTAAGGTTGAGGCTAGAAAATTTCCTGAAGCTCCTATTATAGAAGATTGGTATTCTGATAGTGATAGTGATGAGGAACAGGTTAAACCAGAACAAAGTGTGAAAAAGGAAGAAATTCCTACAAAGTTTAAATCTAAAATTGAACAAGTTAAGTTTGTCAAACCTGTGTTAGGAAATAACTTCTCTAGGAAAATGGTAGAGTACAATGAGGTACCTAGAGAACAGATGGAAAGGTTCACTAATAAGCCTAGGGGTAACCAGAGAAACTTCAACAACCTAGTTTCACACAGATTAGGTAATCAGTTTCAATTACAAAAGAAGGCTTGTTATAAGTGTGGTAGCTTTGACCACTTGATTGTTAGATGTCCTGAACACCAAAAGCCTGTTTGGAATCAATACACTAGGGTGAATAAAAAATATATAACTAAACAATCTCACCCACATCCTAATAGAAATATGGTTCCAAGAGCTATTTTATTGAGATCTGGTGCAACTAGATCTATTTATGCTGCTAAATCAAATGGTGTTTTCAAAACCACAACTGGTTCTTCTACTGGCTCTACTGCTAGTAAGCATTCCGCTGCTAGTATGCACTCTGCTGCTAGTAAGCAACCTGCTGCTAGTACAAAACTTTCTACTTCTGGGCCAAAAGTTTTAACAAATACAGTTGTTGGTAATCACTTTTATGATGTTAAGGCCTCAGCTTGCTGGACTTGGAAACCAAAAACTATTGGTTCAAACTCTGTTTCCAAGAATAGTAGTGCATCAAGTGATTTAAAGAAATTTGATTATGTTGATGCACAGGGCAGATCCAAGTCAGTAATGGCTTGGGTCGTCAAGAGGAACTAATGGCTCTACTTTTCATGTGCAGGTCAATCTACTGGATGAGCTTAAGGATATGGTTATTGTTGACAGTGGATGTTCTGGACACATGACAGGAGATGAGTCTCAACTTGAAGCCTTTGAGGCTTTTGATGGTGGTTATGTTGCTTTTGGGAATGATCCAAAAGGTGGAAAGATTGTTGGAAGAGGAACTCTAAAAACTGGAAATTTGGACTTTGAGAAGGTGTTTCTTGTGAAAGGACTTAAGTTTAACCTTTTTAGTGTCTCACAAATGTGTGACAAAAAGAACTTTGTTCTTTTTACAGACACTGAGTGTATGATCCTTTCTCCTGACTATCAGTTGCCAAATGACAAATCTGTACTTTTGAAGGTCCCTAGAAATGAGAATATATACAGTGACCATATTAAGAACATTGTTCCTAAGAGGGCTTTGACTTGTCTAATTGCAAAGGCCACTATTGATGAGTCCAAATTATGGCATAGGAGATTGGGACATCTGAACTACAATACCATGAACAAATTGGTAAAAGGAAACCTGGTCAGAGGAATGCCTACAAAGACTTTTGAAAATTGTGAAACTTGTGTTGCCTGTCAAAAGGGTAAACAACACAGAGTTTCATTCAAGTCCAAGACAGTGAATACAAATACTAAGCCATTACACTTACTACACATGGATTTATTTGGGTCTGTATTTGTAAAAAGCTTGAACAAGAAGTCATACTGTCTTGTTGTCACTGATGACTTTAGCAGGTTTACTTGGGTATTCTTTCTAGCCACTAAAGATGAAACTCCAGAAATTCTCAAGGCATTCATTACAAGAGCTGAAAACCTGTACAATCACAAGGTGAAGATAATCAGATGTGACAATGGTATTGAGTTCAAGAACAGTGTGATGAATCAATTCTGTGTGGGGAAAGGAATTCTTAGACAGTATAGTGTAGCAAGAACTCCACAACAGAATGGTGTTGCAGAAAGAAGAAACAGGACACTTATTGAGGCTGCAAGAACAATGTTATCTGATTCAAAACTACCTATACCTTTTTGGGCTGAAGCTGTGAACACTGCATGCTTTGTGCAGAACAGAAGTAAGGTAGTCAAGCCTCACAATAAGACTCCATATGAGTTATTTCATGGAAAGAAGCCACTAATTGATTTTCTCAAACCATTTGGATGTCCTGTTACAATTTTAAACACTAAGGATCAGCTAGGCAAATTTGATGAAAAAGCTGATGAAGGAAATTTGGTTGGTTACTCTGTGATTAGTAAAGCTTTCAGGGTATACAATAAGAGAACCAAACATGTAGAGGAGAATTTGCATATCAAGTTTTCTGAGAACACATCTAATCCTGAAGGGAGAGGACCAGAATGGTTGTTTAATGTTGATATGCTTACCAAAACAATGAATTATGTACCAGTTATTGCCAGTGTTGACACTAACAAACTACAAGAAGAATTTGTTTTGGTTGAGAAACTAAAGGTTGGTCCTACTTTACTACCCTTTCAGTCAGATCTAAGTCCTAAAGAAGATGTTGTTACTCAAGAGAAACCTAAGGAAACTGAAGAAGGTATTGAGATACCTATTGAAGCAGAAAAAGAAACTAATGAAGTTCCCAAAGTAGTTGTTGATGTCTCTCCTACAAGGCCAGAAGACTCTACTGCTGACTCAGAAGACTCTACTGCTAGGCCAAAAGATACAACTACTGCTCCACCAAATTCTGCTGTTAGGCCAGAAGACTCTGCTGCCAATCCTACTAACTCTACTGCTACTTCAATGTTTCCTAATTTAGGCACTCAGGGTAGATTTATTGATGATTCTATCTATCCTGATGATCCAAATATGCCTGATCTTGAGAATATTTATTATGACACAGATGATGATGCACTTGATGGTAAGTTATTTGGAGCTGATGCAAACATTACTAATTTGGAACTCAATATTCCTGTTAGTCCCACACCTACCACAAGAGTACACAAGGATCATCCCAAAGACCAAATTTTGAGTGATCCACAATCATCTATTCAAACTAGGCAGATGACTAAAGCACTGAAAGATCTTCAACATCAAAGTTTCTTTGCCAGATCTCTGCATCAAAGAAATAGTCATAAAGATCTTTAGAATTGCCTGTTTGCATGTTTTCTTTCTCAAATTGAACCCAAAAACACTTACAAAGCCTTACAAGAAGCAAGTTGGGTGGAAGCAATGCAAGATGAGCTTCTACAATTTAAGCTACAAGAAGTTTGGACTTTGGTTGATCTGCCAAATGGAAAAAGAGTGATTGGCACTAAATGGGTTTTCAGATGCAAAAGAGATGAGAGAGGAATAGTCATAAGGAATAAGGCAAGGTTAGTTGCACAGGGATACACACAACAAGAAGGTCTTGATTATGATGAAGTATTTGCTCCAGTGGAAAGAATAGAAGCAATTAGATTATTCTTGGCTTATGCTTCATACAAAGATTTTGTAGTGTATCAAATGGATGTAAAGAGTGCTTTTCTGTATGGGACCATTACAGAAGAAGTTTATGTGTCTCAACCACCAGGCTTTGAAGACCCTGATTATCCTGACAAAGTTTACAAGGTAAATAGAGCAATGTATGGCTTACATCAAGCTCCTAGAGCCTGGTATGACACATTGTCTACATACTTGTTAGAGTCTGGGTTTAGTAGAGGAAAGATTGATAAAACTCTGTTTCTCAAAAGACAAAAGGATGATATTTTGCTGGTTCAAATCTATGTTGATGACATCATCTTTGGGTCTACAAACAAAGCTATGTGTGTTAGTTTTGAGAAGCTTATGAAGGACAAGTTTGCTATGAGTTCTATGGGAGAACTCACCTTCTTCTTAGGTCTGCAAGTTACACAGAAAGAGAATGGTATATTTATTAGTCAGGATAAGTATGTCAATGATATTTTGAAGAAGTTTGGCTTTGAAGATGCTAAGCCTGCCAAGACTACCATGGAAACCAATAAACCATTGCTGAAAGATGTGTATGGAAAGGAAGTGGATATTCACTTGTACAGGTCTATGATTGGCTCATTGATGTATCTCACAGTATCAAGGCCTGATATCATGTTTTCTGTGTGTACCTGTGCAAGATTTCAAGTGTGTCCCAAGGAATCACATCTCAATGCAGTGAAGAGAATTTTTAGATATCTAAGGCATCAACCAAAATTGGGCCTTTGGTATCCTAAAGATTCACCATTTGATTTGGTCTCCTATTCAGATAGTGACTATGCTGGAGCTTCTTTGGATAGAAAGTCTACAACAGGGGGTTGTCAATTTCTAGGAAACAGACTGGTGTCATGGCAATGTAAGAAGCAAACAGTGGTGGCAAATTCTACAACTGAAGCTGAGTATGTGGCTACTTCAAGTTGTTGTGGACAAGTTCTATGGATGCAGAATCAATTATTGGATTATGGGTACAATTTCATGAATACCAAAATTCATATTGATAACAATAGCACACTTTGCATAATTAAAAATCCTGTTTTTCATTCTAAAACAAAACATATTGAGATAAGACATCACTTTATCAGGGATTGCTATGAAAAGAAGTTGATCCAAATTGTTAAAGTTCATACTGATAACAATGTTGCTGATCTTCTCACTAAACATTTTGATGTGGGGAGGTTTCAATTTTTAATTGCAAACATTGGTATGATAAATCTTTGAAAAACTTATCTCTTTGTTTTTGTACAAGTATGTAAAGGAATTGTGCTGCTTGTTACTCTGCTGCTTATCTTAAAGTATCTATTTGTGATGGAATGTACTATGCTGCTATTTCTAACTCTACTGCTAGTGCATATGTTTGTTTGTTTTGTGGTGTTTGGTCTAATATTGTGCAGGAATAAGTCTAAATGATGATTTGCAACAACAATATTAAGATAACAAAGAAGAACATCTGTCATTCATCATTTATCAAGAACAGAGGTTCATACATCAAAAGAGAAATTACAATGACTAAGCAGAAACCACAAAAGAGTGCAACAAATTAAGATGACAATAAAAACTACAAGCACTACTTCCTAGGGCATGGAAGTCCAAGAACAATCTTTCTTTCCTTAGAGAGAGGAGGGTTTGTCTTCCTTGTCTTCTTTGCCTTGGTGGATTTCTTTGGTCGTGGCCTTGATGACTGAGGCCTCTCAGGAGTGGAAGGTGGTTCATTTGGAGGCTCATCCTCATCTGATGAAGTGTAGATGAAAGGGGAAACAAGCTCCCTTGGAGATGGTTGCCTGACAGGGATCCAAGCTGTGTCTTCTAATGACTCTGAAGTAGATGGAGATTTGGGGGACATCACAACTTTACCCCTGGAAGTACTTGGGGTTTGATTCAAACTGAGGAGATCTTTAAAGACAGGGAGATCATGCTTTCTCTTCTTAGCTTGCTCCTTGGTTCTACAACCATTATGCGGAGGACGGAAGGGAGGCACATATGTTTCATAAGGGGTCTCATCTTCCGATGAAGAATCGGATGAGATATTGATGATTTCGGGTGTTGATTTCATTATGATTTGATTGGATTTGGGTAATTGGATGTTTTGATTTGGTTGATTGGCGTTTTGATTGCGATTAGGGTTTGATTGTGTTGATTTAGGGAAAATATTTAGTCTGCTTTTATAGGGATTACGGCATATCATCACATTAATTGCTGAGGATTCTTGACTTTTTGACCAAGCTTATTTTGTCAACTCTGGTGCTGGATTATTTCACTCTGCTGCTAGTTTTATAACTCTGCTGCTAGTGTTATTGTGCTGCTACAATTGAAAGTGTGAGGGTGGGATGTGTAACTTCTTCAATCAGTTTAAAACCTAATTGATCTTCCTAATTGGTTTTCTCATGTTTCAAATTGAAGTTATCACAAACCCTAACACTCCATCTCTCTCAAAGTCAATAATTCCCAATTTCCCTAAACCCTAACTCATGGATTGCGTTCGTACCTGGGCAAAGAAACACAACAGTGTGGTCGTTTTGGATGCAGAATCAGTTAATGAAGATTTCACAGACATGGTAAAATTTTTGAATGCTACTTCTCTTAGGTATGCACTCACTGTGAATCCTACTATATTTGCTTCCCACATCAAACAGTTTTGGCTTACTGCTAAAATCAAAACTATGAATGGGGAAAAATATGTTAGTGCTTTAGTAGATGGGCAAAAGGTTCGTGTAACTAAATCATTAATAAGAGAAACCCTTCTCTTAGATGATGAAACAGAGACCACTTGCCTGGCCAATTCTGCTATTTTTGCTGGGTTAAAAGATTTGGGATATGAGGGGAATCATACAAATTTAAAATTTCAAAAATCTCTCCTCTGTCCTCAATACAAGTTTTTGGTACATCTTCTTCTTTATTGTTTGAGTCCTAAAACTTCTGGATGGCATGAGTTTAGTACTACTATTGCTTCTGCAATGGTATGCTTAAGCAAAGGTCAACCATTCAATTTTTCAAGAATGATATTGGAAGGGATGTTTCAAAGTATTAAAGAGTCTGGTTCTTATTTGCTTTATCCATGGTTTATACAACTCTTTGTTCAAAATCAACTTACAAAGTCTAGAGGCCATGTTGCTACCTATGATGCTCCAAAATTGGTTTCTAAAACCTTTACTTTCTTGGTTAAACATGGAAAAGGTTTTTCAGGCACACATACAAATCTTACACCTTACATGGTGCAACTTGTGCAAAATAATCAGGGTGAAGGATCAGGAAATCCCACTGACTCCCATCACACACCCAATTTTACTGCATCTACTACACAACCTAAAATACTCTACACCCGTAGGAAAACCAAAAATAACACTGATCTACCTCAGGATAGTGTTAGTTTGGCTGTACCAGATGAGGCTGTCCTAGGTGATGAAGAGGACATGTTGGCAAGGGCTGTCACTACTGCTTCTAGCTTAGCAGCAGAGCAGGATAGTGATAACATCATTAAGACCCAAACCAAGGCAACATCTAGAGATGATGATTCTTCTGAATCAAATTCTCAGGATGGTAACCCTAGCCAAATGGAAAATATAGGGGGCTCAGATGATCAAACTAGGCTTGATACTGAGTTTTTGTCCCAAGATTCACCTCTCGGACCAGGTTACACAGGTCGAAGTGATGAGGACAGGCAAGTGACCAATGAATTGACGGAAACTCTTGTACATGGTGACAATGTCCATGATTCACCTCTCGGACCAGGTAACACATGTCGAAGTGATGAGACTATTATGAAACTTATTCAGGAATTGACGGTTACTTGTACCAACTTGGGGGTGAAATGTACTACATTGGAGGACAAAGTTCTTAGTCTCTCATCTGTTGTTGCTGATCAGGACAAGACTATCATCAAATTGCAAAAACAGATTAAGAACTTTCAGAAATCAAGATCTTCAACCTCTTTGAAAAGATTGAAGAAAGTGGGCACTTCTCAGATTGTTAGTTCTCCTGATGTCTCTACTCACTTGGAAGAGGATGCTTCCAAACAGGGGAGGAATGAAGAGGCAATGGGTTCAGGGGAGGCAAATTTGAAAAAGATTGATAGTGATCTGGGTTTGAATGATGGAATGGTTTCAGGGGAGGCTCCAGTGATTGGTGATATGGATGTTGAAAGTCCTCAGGATGCTGAAAATTTTGTGGTTACTGATAAATCAAAGAATGAGGTTGTTATGGAAAAGATGATTGCTACTCAAGAGAAGGTGGTAGAACAACTTACAACTTTGGAGCCTGAGCAATTAGTGAAGGCAACAGGGTTGATAAGTGATACATTGATGAAGTCAGGAGATTTGGTGAAAAACTCAAGTCTTGACTCTGCTGCTCAAGAATCTACTGCTAAAGATCTTACTAACTCTGCTGCTAGTGGATCTGCTGATGCACAAGACTCTACTGCTGGGTCTGGTGACAATGCTGCTGCTGAAGCTATGGTATTGTTGAGCAAGAAGACTACTCCATTATCAACTCCTTCACTACCACAACAAATAACAACAATCAAATCATCAGCACCTAGGAAACCTGAAAAAGGGATTGTTATTAAAGAACCTGCTGCTCAACAAAAGAAGGTTATTTCTTCATCTTCTACTGATAAAGGAAAGGGCAAGCAAGTTGAAAAACCAAGGATTATGTATAAGGGAATTGATTTCACTGATGTACCATTTGAGTCTTGGCCTAAGGCATTACAAGTTGAACATGATACAGCTGCTGCACTTAGAGCACAAGAGTTGATTGATATGGAAGATCAACAGTTAGCTGAGAAAGAGGCTGAAAGCTTAAAGAGGTATGATGAATGGATAAATGAGAAGATCAGTATAGATGCTGATATTGAACTCAATAAGCTGATCAAGATTGAAGAAAATGAAGTTCCAACTTTTGATGTGCCATCTTGGTTAAGAGAGTTTATTACAAAGAAGAGAAAAGAAAATGCTACTGCTAGAAGAAAGATAAAGATACTTAAAGGTCCAACTGTTAAACAACAAAGAAGAGAATATGAAAGGTATCTAAAGAATATGGCTGGATGGACATTGGTACAGTTGAAACCTTATTCTGATAAAGAAGTTTTTGACTTATATCAACAAGCTAAGAGGAGAACAGATACTTTTTATTCTATGGGATGTGCTGAGGATTTGGAACAAATTGCTCAGATGAACAAGAAGTTGGTACCTAAAAAAGTAGTTGAAGCAGAGCATGTTCAAAAAGCAGATGTTGTTAAGCAGCTTGATGATGCAACTAAGATTACTTCTTATGTGCAAAGTGTTAAAAGAAAAGGTGTTGTTCAAAAATCTATTGCAAAGAAGAAGAGGAAAACAGGGGAAGAAAGCAGTTCTAAGCCAGAAGGAGATGAGTTCAATAATGATTGGGATCATATTCCTCCTGAGCACTTAAAAGAACAATTGAAGGTCTACACTACGGTTGGCAAGATGGAAGATCCTGAAGTAGTTGATGCCAAACCATTAGGAGTTAAATATCCTATTATCAAAGTAACTACAGGATATGATGCTAACATTGGAGCATTTCATGATGTCCAGAGATCTGATGGTAAGACTCACAGGTTTCTTAGATTTCAACAGATGCTACACTACTTTGATAGAGAAGATGTTGATGATATGTGGACATTGTACAAAGCTAAGTTTGGAGCTGAGAAGTTTGATGGTAAAAAGTATGAGAAAGAACAAATTGATCATATCATAACTATGACTGATAATGTTCTGTGGAGAGCTCTAAAACTTATGTATGAACCTCAATGGATGATTCTGAGTGGACAAAGATAGTAGAATACAAAGTGAGAAAATGGAGACTATTTCAAGATTTTGGAGTTCATATGCTAGAAATTGGACCAATTACTTTGTATATGCTAGCTGAAAAAGATTACCCAGTGGTAAGATACTGGAATATTGTCAATCAGATGATTAATGGTGATAAATCACTTAAGTTGCAGAAAGACTATGATTCTGATGATCAAGCATTCAATTTGCTGTCAAAGTATAAGAAGATATTTGATCAACTGAATTCTCAAGGTTTGAAGAGTTTAGAAGCATCCTCCAAGTGATTAACTGTGCTTAGAAGAAACTTAATTATTTAGAAATAAATAATAAGTTTAGGGGAGGATTGTTGGGTTTGAAACTGCTGCTAAGTGAAATTGCTGCAATGAATGAAACTGCTGATAGTAGAAATGATTCTGCTACTAATGTCAAAGTGCTGCTGAGGATAAATGTTGCTGACAGAATCTACTGCTGAAGGGATAAGGATGTAAACGGTTTAGATAAATATAGAATAGATTGTGTAAATATTATATTTATCTAGAATATTCTTATCGTGTAGAGAAAGTGATGAGGCGAAAAATGATCCGTTTTTAGGGGGTCATTTAAGCCCGAATTCGAATTTATTTGATCAAATATTTCCCTAAATCGTTCCTTTTGTGATTTTAGGTCCTTTGGGAGTGAAATCTGGAAAAGGAAGCAATTCGGACGTTTTTGGAGCATAAAAGTGAAGAAAACGCCAAAGTCTTAATTTTCCATGCTGGGAACAGTGCATGACGGCGTCAAGAGTAGTTCCATGACGGCGTCAAGAGTAAAATTCCATGACGACCCAGAAGAGTTTTGACGGTGTCATGAAGGTAGGGCGTCAAGAGTTAAATGTCATGACGGCGTGGAAATGTATTGTTCTTGACGGCGTCAAATGTAGATCTAGGCAGTCCGAGGATTGTTTTGGCGGTGAGGTGACGGCGTCACCTATTTGGTCTTGACGCCGTCAAACCCCTTTTCCTATATATAGTTTTCTAATTTTTCACATTTGAAAAGAGAAGTTTTGGGAGAAACCCTAAGTACGATTTTGGTGTAACTTTACAGGTTTTTCAAGGGTTCCAACCCCTTGATACCTTGCATGATTAATCAAGATAAGTGTTCTTCTAATTCAATCAATATGTCTATGTGTTGGTTGTCTATATCATGTTCTTGTCTTAATTCCATCATGCTAGGCTAGATCTATCTTGTGTTTGCTTAGATCTAATGAAACCTGGATATTGATTATGTGTTGATTACTTGTTTATTCTTGTCTTGGATGAATGATTTATATGTTAGGCTTAAGAAAACTGGTAGATCTCCAATTGGTAACATGCTTGAACGTCTTAAGAAACATGAACCAACGCGCACTAGGTCTTTATTGGTTGTATTTAATGCATGAGCCACTGTTTACAATCCCTATAGTTGTGCTGGGCATGGTGTAGGAGGAGATAAGAGCTCATAGAATTGGGGAGTTATGTGTGCCACCCCATGAATGGTATTAAGGAATACGATCCGTCATCCATGCAATTATAACAAGTAATTAACGTGTAAAAGATATCTAGGGAGTAGTGAAATCTAAGTAAACACATTTTCTCCAATTACTGCTCACAACTTTAGTATAAATTAGTTTATTTTCATTTTTAGTATTTTATTTTGATTGCATCTTAGTATTGGGTTAGTTGATTAGCAACTAATTCCGCCCAAATCCTTCAAACCCGAGATTTTAATTTGCTTTCCATAAAATATAAAAAAACACAAAAATAATCATCCCTCACCTTTAGAACTAGTATTTAGGCTTTCTAATCCTAGCGACACTATTCCTAAGCTGAACGATCAATTCCCCGGTACTTGTCACTATACTATACTACAACGATCAGGTACACTGCCTGGTGGGGGTTGTAAGCTTCTCGAGAGGTAAAGCCTGTTGCGATTCCCACGCATCAAGTTTTTGGCGCCGTTGCCGGGGAATAGTTATTGTCTAGGTTAGAATTTCTTTTTATTAGGTCTACTTGCTAGATTCCTTTCTAGTAAGATTTTATTTTCATTTTTAGGTCTTCTTTAGTCTATCTCATTTCTTCGTGCCTTTGTTCGTAACTCTTTACCATCCGGCATCATGGAAGGTGGTAACATCTTTGAACCCGTCATCCCACCACAACAAAACCCACCATTAGAATCCCTTAGGCCCCGAACCTTAGGAGAGTATTCCCGACCTAGCCACGAAGGCTACCGAAACACCATTGAGCTCACCGGAGCCAATGTGACCCCCTTGCGATCCGACACCATCCGGTTGGTGCAAAGCGGATGTGCATTCCATGTACTTCGTTCCGAAGATCCAAACCAACATCTTAAGGACTTTCTCAAGATCGTAGATTCCATAGACCTAGGTGTTGAAACTAGAGAGACAACCCGATTACGCCTATTCCAATTCTCTCTACGGGATCAAGCTAGTCAATGGCTTGAGCGTTTACCCGCGGGATCCATCACCACATGGGATGATCTCACCACTCGTTTCCTTGCTCAATTTTTCCCACCGGGGAGAACTACTAAGCTTAGAAATGACATCTTGATGTTCCAACAACATCAAAATGAATCTCTTTATGAAGCATGGACTCGTTTCAAGGACTTACTCCAAAAAGTCCCTCATCATGGCATAGATCTTTGGCTCCAAGTCCAAATTTTTTATGACCATATCGACATCTCCACGAGGCGAGCCATTGACCAATCGGCCGGTGGTAAGCTACGTGATCTTAGTGCGGAACAATCATGGGAACTCATAGAAGATCTTGCTCTCTATGACAACGAAAGTTGGCATGATCCCCGTGGTTTGAACAAAACAGTCAAGGCAATATCTTTGCCTTCGAACAATTCTAGCACTCCCGACCATAGGATCATGGAACTTGAGGACCAAGTCAAGTTTCTCATGAAATCTTACGAAGCTCCGAAGCCTTCAAGCCAAGTGAACAAAATCACTTCTTCATGCGAATTATGTAGTGGTCCCCATGACACTCGTGATTGTGTGGAACTCCCCGGAACAGCTTTTGCAGACTACGCATCCACGCGTACCGACGAAGCGGGAGATAAGTGGTACACTTTCAAACCCGAGCCAAACACTTACGGTGATTCATACAACCCCTCTTGGAAAAATCACCCAAACCTTAGGTGGAAACAAAATCAACCCAATTCTTCCAATCCACCTAATCGTTACCAACCAAACGGTCCACCATCCAACCGCACTTTCAACAACAATCCTTCTAACAACTATGGTAGTACCAACAATCTTGAAGGATTGATGTCAAAGTTCATGGCATCTCAAGGAGCTCGCATATCTAAGTTTGAAGCCGATTTCAAACAAAAGCAAAGCGAGATGACCACTAGAATTGATGCATTGTTGAAAGTTCTCAATGACCGAGAAATGGGAGCACTCCCAAGCGACACGGTCAAGAATCCGAAACTAACCATTAATTCCATATCCTCAGTTTCGTCACCCATTTCGTGTCCACAATACTACTCGGTTAAATCAACGAGCACGTGTTTCAAACAAAACCAAATTCTCCAAAAGGACCAATCAAATAAAACACCTACTGTAGAGCCGATCAAAAGCATAGTTGAAACACCTCTTTCGCAAGACCTTGACGATGAATTCAAAGAACTTCACCTTGAACGCCCCGTCATTGATGTCTTAGCGCATGCTCCTTACTATAGTGCCCTCCTAGAAAAATATGAGAAGTGTAAGCTAGGTAAAAATGGGACCGCCTTCGTTCAAAACAAGTTGCCTAAAAAGCTTGATGATCCGGGTATATTTGTTTTGCCTTGTAAGATAGGAAGATCCGAAGCTTTCGACACACTAGCCGATTTAGGGTCAAGCCTCAACTTGATTCCCTTATCCTTATTCACCGCTCTTAAGCTAGGAAAGTTAGAAGAAATGGAGGTATTGATAGGGCTAGCGGATTGGAGCATTGCCCACCCGGTTGGAATGATTAAGGATGTAGTTGTTCACGTAGGAAAGTTAACTATATTAGCGGATTTTCACGTCCTAGACATGGTTAGTGACACTACATGCCCATTATTGGTAGGAAGAGGATTTTTAGCAACCGCTAGTGCCATGATAGATTGTAAGGAGTCTAAGATAGCGGTAGGTGAAGGCGATACTTGGTCGGTGTATGATGTTAAGAAGCATAGTTATGATTGTGATGATGAACCAACACCGCATTGGGTAGAGATGAATAGGAGACCGTCAAGATATGGACCTTGGATAGAAAGGAACTTTATAGGACCTCAATGTCCATTCTATCTAGAAAAAGATTTTGTTGAAAAGACACATTCGGTAGAACAACTCATAGCTAGAGATGAAGAGCTAGACCCCTTTGAGGACCCCTTAGTCTTTAGGAAGATGATTGAGTTATTAAGCGTAATGCCTATCAACATAGAAAGGAATAAATGGAAAAGAGAGGGAGACAAGTGTAAATGGAGGTGGGACAAGCCACCTAAAGAAGGTGACGGGTCATGGCATATTAGAATGACTTTGTATGATCCGGATGGAGAGAAGTTTGAAAGGTCATACCATACTAAGGAAACCGATAGGAAGTTGAAACCTAAGTTTGATCCAAAAGATGTCCTCAACGAGGAACTCACCCGTATCACGTAGTAACCCATGACCTTGAGTCTAGCTACAAGACTCGTAAATAAAGAAAAGCGCTTCTTGGGAGGCAACCCATGTTTTGTGTGATTTTATTTGTTTGTTTGTTATTTGCTTCCGTATGCATGCTTTATTTTTATTGTTGGTAGATCATGTTTCTAAACTAAAATGTGGAAATACTTTACTTCGTTGTTTTGGCCTAGTCTTAACTCCACCTAAAGGTATTTTTGCAAAAGATAAGTGTAAGGGGAAACCCCAAATATGTTTTCAAGAAACAAACCGATCATGATTCTCCACAATATTAAATGAACATGTGTATTAGTATTTGTTAGAGTCAAATGCTTGTATTGAGTCATAATGAAGTTTTGCAGGATTTTCCAGGAAGTAGGACCAAGTTTTTCCAGAAATTTTCCAGAAACTTAACATAAGAATTTCTGCAGGTCAATTCTGACGGCGTCAGGAGTTTACTCTTGACGGCGTCAGGAGTTAAAATCTGGAAATTTTACCGGTTTTGTTTTTCTAACGGAGTCTTATGGTTTTTGTGAATTATTAAGTTTTATAATCTCCAGGAGATCTGCAAACTTCATTCCACAAGCATTATATCTTATCTTGTTTTCTAGGATTTAGAAACTTATATAGGATGCCGCCGATTTTACGTGAGGTTGTCTTGTCTATTTTGTCAGGTTTTACAGGTTATGTATGACAAGAAGATGATTTATATTCTGGAAGGGAAGCTTTGATTGTTCATTTTCTTGGAGGAAGATTTAACCTGGCCATCCTATTATCCATACCGAGCGAATCAGGGGAGTATTTGATTTCATTCTCTTTACTTTTTCACTTTTACATTCTTTACTTGAACATTGGGGACAATGTTCATCTTAAGTGTAAGGGGAGGGTAAAAAGATGATACCTTACATATGCACTTTCGCTTGAGTTTGTTTTGTTTGATAGTAGATGTGTAATAAAACTATGAGAAATACTTGTTAGTGCAATTTTAGCGCCAAATTTAAAATTTTTAACAACATTTAGGAGTGAAACTTTAGCCATAGCAAGCGTCTCATGGATAGGAGATTGTATGACTAGCACATAACCGTATATTCAGAAAAATTTTCCACCCAAATATGTGAGGTTCGCCTTTAGATTTGATAGGAAAAGCATTCATTATTAGTGCTTATGAGTGTACCGGTAGCATTTAGATTCTAGAACTTGCGTTAGTGATGCATCCCGAGACCGCTAGTGAGACTACATTCGTGTGGTAGGATTTACTACATGATAAGAGGCATTAGGATTACCCTTGTGTTAAACCCGTATTATAATTACTTGACCATTTAAGTCATATTATTTGGCTAGTTAAGTCAACTAATTTTTCCCACACCCTTAGCGTTGTACTCATTTTTAGTACACGAAACCCCTAGTACACCCCTCCGAGCCTATCTTTTCGTTTCTAACTTTAAGCATTTTACTTAAAGGAAGAATTTGTTACACCCCACTTAAATGTACAACCAAATCGCCTTAGCCTTCCGTGTATGCGCTCATTTTTAGTGCATTATTGTTATTTGTTAAACACCAAGTTAACTTTCTAATTGATTACATGGTTGCTAAGTCGAGTCATATCCTTGTACATATTGTTTTGGGACGATTGGGACTCATGGGTAAGTACTTATTTTATGGAGTAATGGGGAAGAACATCATATATTACCCCCATATGTACGTTAATCTTAAAAGTGCTCCAAGTGTTTTGATTTTCTTAATTCGAGTCACTAGAATAGTTAATTGTAAAGTATGTAAAGATTCAAGTGTAAGGGGAATGTTCATTCCCTATGATGTATTATTTTGGATGGTAGGGTAAGAGTGTATGCAAAAAAAAAAAAATAAATAAAAAAATAAAAAAAAAAATCGAAAAAACAAGAAAAAAAATAAAAAAATAAAAAAAAAAATAAAAAAAAATAAAAAAAATAGAAAAAGGAAAAAGAGAAAAAACATACGGACTATCATCCCTTTTCATTCTATGTTCATTTTATGTTTTTGTTATTTTTCATTTATTAGCTTAAGTCGAGTCTAGTCTTGGCTTAGCAACGCCACATTGTACATGTAATTAACCAAGATTGTTAACTCGCCACCAGGAAAACTTCCTTTATCCAACAAAACCATGTATTTCATATCCCTACACCTAACGTTACAACCCTTTAAAAGACCTCTTTGATAGTTTATCCTAGGTGCTTACGCCATGTGGTGGAGGTTTGATCCTTTCCCAAGCCTATGGTAATCTATTTTGCTATGACAGGTAGTGAGAGATATCTTCCGTTTCCATATTGTAATTTACACTTTATTACACCCGAGAGATGTGAGTATCTAAACACTATTTGTGAGGTGCTAGTGTATGACCTCCGTGCTTGTCTATTGGTCTTTAGTGGAATGATTATTTGTTGTAATTAATTTTATATTAGTGTTAAATGACCCTAACTTGTATTTTGACTAGAATAAAAGCGCATTTGCTTGAGGACAAGCAAATCTCAAGTGTAAGGGTATATGATGAGGCGAAAAATGATCCGTTTTTAGGGGGTCATTTAAGCCCGAATTCGAATTTATTTGATCAAATATTGCCCTAAATCGTTCCTTTTGTGATTTTAGGTCCTTTGGGAGTGAAATCTGGAAAAGGAAGCAATTCGGACGTTTTTGGAGCATAAAAGTGAAGAAAACGCCAAAGTCTTAATTTTCCATGCTGGGAACAGTGCATGACGGCGTCAAGAGTAGTTCCATGACGGCGTCAAGAGTAAAATTCCATGACGACCCAGAAGAGTTTTGACGGCGTCATGAAGGTAGGGCGTCAAGAGTTAAATGTCATGACGGCCTGGAAATGTATTGTTCTTGACGGCGTCAAATGTAGATCTAGGCAGTCCGAGGATTGTTTTGGCGGCGAGGTGATGGCGTCACCTATTTGGTCTTGACGCCGTCAGACCCCTTTTCCTATATATAGTTTTCTAATTTTTCACATTTGAAAAGAGAAGTTTTGGGAGAAACCCTAAGTACGATTTTGGTGTAACTTTACAGGTTTTTCAAGGGTTCCAACCCCTTGATACCTTGCATGATTAATCAAGATAAGTGTTCTTCTAATTCAATCAATATGTCTATGTGTTGGTTGTCTATATCATGTTCTTGTCTTAATTCCATCATGCTAGGCTAGATCTATCTTGTGTTTGCTTAGATCTAATGAAACCTGGATATTGATTATGTGTTGATTACTTGTTTATTCTTGTCTTGGATGAATGATTTATATGTTAGGCTTAAGAAAACTGGCAGATCTCCAATTGGTAACATGCTTGAACGTCTTAAGAAACATGAACCAACGCGCACTAGGTCTTTATTGGTTGTATTTAATGCATGAGCCACTGTTTACAATCCCTATAGTTGTGCTGGGCATGGTGTAGGAGGAGATAAGAGCTCATAAAATTGGGGAGTTATGTGTGCCACCCCATGAATGGTATTAAGGAATACGATCCGTCATCCATGCAATTATAACAAGTAATTAACGTGTAAAAGATATCTAAGGAGTAGTGAAATCTAAGTAAACACATTTTCTCCAATTATTGCTCACAACTTTAGTATAAATTAGTTTATTTTCATTTTTAGTATTTTATTTTGATTGCATCTTAGTATTGGGTTAGTTGATTAGCAACTAATTCCGCCCAAATCCTTCAAACCCGAGATTTTAATTTGCTTTCCATAAAATACAAAAAAACACAAAAATAATCATCCCTCACCTTTAGAACTAGTATTTAGGCTTTCTAATCCTAGCGACACTATTCCTAAGCTGAACGATCAATCCCCCGGTACTTGTCACTATACTATACTACAACGATTAGGTACACTGCCTGGTGGGGGTTGTAAGCTTCTCGAGATCCCTCGAGAGGTAAAGCCTGTTGCGATTCCCACGCATCAGAAAGGTATTGTAAACCTAGTAGGATTCCTTAGTCTATAAAAGGAGGATCCTAGGGTTAGTTTACGTACGTATTATTATTCACTTCAAGGTTGTAAAACCCTAGCATTGTTGAGTGCTCGTATTAATAATATTGAAGTGTTGAAAGAGAATCATTATTCTTCTTAAGTTAAGCTTTTACATTCCGCATATTAGCTTAAGTGTTTAATCAAGTTAACTTCTATACAAGATCGTTTATTCTCAACTGGGATCAACAGGAAGTTCCCCAATCGTGGTCAAAATTATCGGAAATAATTATTGACCGAGTCTGTCGTGTAGTTCAAAAACTTCCAATTTGAAAATTTACCCTTCAGCAGGAATGAAAGTCAAATCTGCTGAAGAATGGTCAACATCAGCAGAAACCACCCAAAAGTAAAAATATCTTCGGTCAATATCTTGATTTTACTGTGCCACCCAACTCGTATTAATTATCGTAACGCCTAAACTTTACTTATTTAATCACCCCCAAATCACATCTCAGTCACCAATTTACCCCAAATCATCTTTCAAACCCTAATTTTCCAATTAAACCCAATTCTTCACCAAAACCATGTCATCACACCCAGAAATCTCAGATCCAAATTCCTCTTCTCCATCATCAGAAGAAGATTTACCACCATATCCATGGGAGCTTGATGGTTCTGACTTTGAAAGAGCACTGGAGAAACGATGGGATGCACAAGAAAGACAATGGAATGCTCATAGGAAGGGTGAACCAAGCCAAGTACCCATTCGCGCTGAGAGAGAACTTGTTTCTCCCTTCATCTATACCTCTGATGAAGACTCCTCTGAGGAAGAAAATGAAGATCCAACCTTTCTTCCTCCTTCCACACCAGAGAGATCCCAACCAAGATCAAGTAAAAGGGATCCATCTCTTCCAACATCACAAAATTTGGTGTTGGATCTTCCTGCTCCAGGACCTGGTCTTCCTCATCAAGAACATATTGGACAGAGCAAGAAGGCTGAGATCATACGTAAGGGAAAGGAGAAGCTGAAGTAGATGATTGAGGAATGTTTCCATGGAACAAAGTTCTTAAGTATTATCTTGACTTTGTTACTTGAGCATCTTCTCAGTCTTCCTTCTCTTCTTTTTCCATTTTCATCTTCAGCTTCATCATTGTACTTGTCATAGCCTCAAGTATTTTGTAATAAGTGATAGAAGCTAGTAGTAGTACTTAATTAGCCAAATGTTTAGGAATGGTCATTGTAATTCAGTTAGAACTTTGAATGTAAGCTGTAACTTGTTTCTTTGAATGAATGAAAAGATCTTCTTAATTTATCAACTGTGTAAGACCTTCAGCATAATTAACTCATCAGTAGAAACCATGTTCAGCACTTTTGACCACATTCCTTTGACTTTTGCTCTTGGTGACTTTATCATACAACTTACAATCTCAGAACATCTGCAAAACAGACATAAAACATGCAAATACACCAAACAACTTGCAAACATATTAGTGGGTTAGTGTTAAAACTCAGAAATTATACAACTTATACAAATCTACAAAGTTTACACTCACAATCCTCCCCTGAGGCATATGCCTCCCCTGAGGCTTATGCCTCCCCTTAAACTTTGCAGTTAAGGGTTAAGCATTCCAATATGGACCACCAAATATTGAAACCTTGGTCCATCAAATGCTTTAGTTAACAAATCTGCCACATTCTCATCTGTGTGAATTTTTACCACTTTAATCAAATGTTTCTCATAAGCATCCCTGATAAAGTGGTGCCTGATTTCAATATGTTTGGTTCTATTATGAAAAACTGGATTTTTAACAATACAAATTGTACTTTGATTGTCAATGAAAATGGTAGTATTCATAAAGTTATACCCATAATCCAACAATTGATTCTGAATCCATAGAACTTGTCCACAACAATTGGCAGCAGCAACATACTCTGCTTCAGTAGTAGAGGTAGCAACAATGGTCTATTTCTTGCATTGCCAAGAAATCAGTCTTCTTCCAAGGAATTGGCAACCTCCAGTTGTAGATCTTCTATCCAAATTTGCACCAGCATAGTCACTATCACTATAAGCTGCTAGCTGAAATGGAGACTCTTTGGGATACCAAAGACCTAATTTGGGTTGGCCTTTTAGGTACTTAAAAATCTTCTTGACAGCATTCAAGTGAGAGGTAAGTGGAGTGACTTGGTGCCTTGAACAAGCACTCACAGCAAATGTAATATCAGGTCTTGAGGCAGTCAAATACATCAAAGAACCAATCATTGACCTGTATAAATGAACATTCACAGGGAGATCAGGATCAATATTGTTCTTTGGTTTGGGAGCCTCATATGGATTGGTGGCAGTCCTGACATTCTCCATAGCAAACTTTGACAACATATCTTTTACATACTTCTCCTGATGAATGAAAATACCATCAGGTTTCTGCTGAACCTGTAATCCCAGAAAGAAAGTGAGTTCTCCCATGGCACTCATTTGAAATTCACCCTTCATCAGATCCTCAAATTCTCTACACCATGCTTCTTTGGTTGAACCAAAGATAATATCATCCACATACACCTGAACAAGAATAATATCCCTTGAATCTTTCTTGAGGAATAGAGTCTTGTCAATGGCACCTCTTCTGTAGCCATGCTTCAGCAGAAATGTGGAAAGTCTAGCATACCAAGCTCTGGGAGCTTGATGAAGTCCATAGAGAGCTTTGACAACCTTGTACACATACTCAGGATGATCAGGGTCTTCAAATCCTTTGGGTTGAGTCACATATACTTCCTCTTCAATCTCACCATATAAGAAAGCACCTTTAACATCCATCTGATAAACCATGAAGCCCATATAAGAGGCATAGGCCAAAAATATCCTTATAGCTTCAACTCTGGCCACTGGTGTAAAGACTTCATCATAGTCAATGCCTTCCTCTTGTCTATACCCTTGAGCCACTAGTCTTGCTTTGTTCTTCACTGCAATCCCCCTTGCATCTCTTTTATTCTTCAGAATCCATTTAGTCCCAATGGCATATTTACCATCAGGAAGAGGAACCAAAATCCAAACCTGCTGATTCTTAAATTGCAGCATCTCTTCTTGCATTGCCTCAAGCCAACTTGAATCAGCCAGTGCTTGAGGAACACTAGTTGGTTCTATCTGAGAAAGAAAGCATGCAAACAGACAATGTTTGAAGCCTGTGTGATTGTTCCTCTTTTGATTGTAGACATAAGAGATGAAAGCAACTTCACCATATTTTGTATTCTTTATAGTGCTTCTAGTTCTACCAGGATCTTTAGGATCTCCAATAATCTTTGATAGGGGATGAGCATTATGAATCCTTTTAGTTGTTGTGGTGTGAACATCAATTGTAGCATCAAGATTGTTGACTGTAGGCCCAAACTCAGTATCATAAGAAGCTGAGTGAAATAGGCCAGGCTTTGGCTGATAATTCCCAAGATCAGAAGGACTTGGAAATCTTGTAAAGGGCTTCTCAAAGTCTGTAGAGACTTCAGTAGAAATGGGAGAGTGAGCATCAGTAGTATCAGCATCTGAGACCTTATCAGTGGGAATATATATGCCTTCAGCAGAACCATCAGCAGTATCCTTGTTTCCACTAACTGCTTGTGGTGATTGATGTAGGATTGCTTTAGTCTCTTGTGTAACCTTTTCATTGAGTATCTGAGCTTCCTTAGTAGCAGCATGTTCTTGCTTCTTCAGTCTTGCAAGATCCTCTGCATAATGTGACTCATCATCTTGTTCAGCAGCAGAATGATTACCTACAAAATGGTTAGGTGGAAAAGATGGTACAACAATGGTTTGTTCATCTGGCTCAGATTCACAGTCTGAGTCATCATCCATGGAACCTGCAGGGTTAGAGTTTGGATCTTTGGTACCTGCATTAGGATTAGAAGCATGTCTAGTATAACCCAAATAGTCAGTCAAATAATCTAGGTCAAAATACCAAGAATGGCCTTGTCCCTGAATATTAGGCTGATCTTCAAGAAATCTTAGATTAAGGGTCTCTTCTATCCTTTTGGCATTCAGATTATAAACCCTATAGGCCTTGCTATGAGCTGAATAACCAACTATATACCCCTCATCAGCTTTCCCATCAAACTTACCCAGTAAATCAGCAGTATTCAAAATGGTCACTTTGCATCCAAAAGGCTTAAGGTAATGTATGTCTGGAACTTTCTCAGTGAGAAGTTCATAAGGTGTCTTGACATGGTGTCTAGTGATGGATACCCTGTTCAAGACATAACAAGCAGTACTTACTGCTTCAGTCCAAAACATTGTGGGTAATTTGGAGTCTGCAAGCATTGATCTTGCTGCCTCAATGAGGGTTCTATTTTTTCTTTCAGCAACCCCATTTTGTTGTGGGGTTCTTGGAGTACTATAGTCCCTTCTAATCCCCTTAGACTTACAGAATTCTATGAAAACAACATTTTTGAATTCTGTCCCATTGTCACACCTAATCCCTTTAACCTTTTTATTAAGCTGGTTTTCAATTAAAATGATGAATTCTTTCAAAATAGGAGTTGTTTCATCTTTAGTTTTAAGAAAGAATACCCAGCAAAACCTGCTAAAATCATCTGTGATAACCAGGCAGAAATACTTGTGATCAATACTTCTGATAGGAGTTGGACCAAATAGATCCATGTGCAACAACTGGAGTGGTTCTGAAATGGTGCTCACAGCTTTGACTGCTTGGTAAGAGGCTCTGTGTTGCTTTCCCTTGTTGCAAGCAATACAATTGTGTTCATTGGTGAAGAGTTTAGAAGGTAGACCCTTAACAAGACCAAGTTTAGACAACTTATTGATTGTCTTGTAATTCACATGAGCCATTCTTCTATGCCACTTGGTAGATTCATCCTGGGAAGCTTTGGCCACCAAACATGTTATATCACCTTCTGGCTTGACATCATTCAGATTGAATGTGTACAAGTTGAAGGTTCTAGGAACTCTTAGCAAAACAGTTGTGTCTTCTGGAAGTTTGAAGTCCTTGGAGAGTACAAGACATTCATCCTCAGAGAAGAAAACCTTATTCTTAGTGTCACAAATTTGTGATACAGAGAATAGATTAAAATGTTCTAGTTCCTTCATATAATAAACATTTTCAAAGTCTAACAAAGGTGTCTTAATAGTCCCTTTCCTAGTAATTTTGCCATCTCCTCCACCAAAAGTAACAGTGCCTCCTCCATCTATAGGTACAAAGTCATGCATCTTGTCCTTGTTCCCTGACATACTTCTAGAACAACCACTGTCAACTATCCCTATGATGAGTGCTCAAACACTCATCATTTTTGGTCTAATCTGAACTGCAAAACATACAAAAACACTCAGAAATGCATCAAAATACTAGAAATATTTCAAAATTGTGTTTTATATGTTTTAGATGCAAAATGAACAAAAACAAATGAAAAATGCACAAAGTTTGCAAAATTGGCAGTTTCAGTCCCCTAACTTTCATAAAATGACAAAACTAGTCCCTGGATATTCAAAATATGAAAAATTATCACCAAAGGTCCTTTTACAATCATAAAATATCATATTTAGTCCTTTGGTGAAAAATCATAAAAGTTTTGGAAAATTACAATTTAGTCCCTGAAGTTACAGATTTTGGCAGATTCAGTCCCTGGTGGGATATTTTTGAAAGGAAAATCAATTTTTGTCCTTGGAAAATCAAAATGTGGCAAATATGGTCCTTGGGTAAAATGATTTGTGGAAATTACATGTTTGGTCCCTTAAGTTTGACAATTTGTCAGTTTTGGTCCCCGGGAATTTGAAAAATGGTAAAATTATAATTTTGGTCCTTATGTTATTCACATGTGGCAATTATAGTCCTTGTGATTAAATTTGGAAAGTCACCATTTCAGACCCTAAACTTTTGCAAAATTACAATATTGGTCCTTGAGTTACATAGCAAAACCAACCGGACCCTTTTATTTGTTATTACCCAAAACAAACCCAACATACAAACCAACACATGGCCTGGTCCAGTAACACCCTCCCAAAGCCCAATCACCAACCGGCCCAACCCCACCTTAATATTACCCTGGCTCGTTGACCCGGTCAAACAAACAAACCCCCAAGCCATCCTACTGGCATCGTCCCTAACCTTTATTAACCCCCCTAATTACCAGGTTCTTGTCTCCCCCCTCCTCACCAACTATCATAAATTCTTTCACCTACATTCAACCCCCCTCCTCCCCTCATTAAATTCCCACCAAACCCACTCAAACTGCACACCTCACCATTTCCCGCCAAAACAATTTTAAAGGCTGAGATCATCAAAAGCCCATCCAACGGCTTGTATTGAAGTGGGAAAAGTCAAGGAACCCTCCAGGGTCTATAAAAGTCAAAAAAGAAGAAGAAAGAGGCAGTAGTTTTAGTTAGAAAATAGTTGTAGTGTAGGAATTAAGTCGAATTAGTTTAAGCTACTCCTTTCAAGTTATCATTTCCAGTCAACAAGCTTGTAATCCAATCTATTTGTGTTTTGTAAACTTATTGTTATGTGAATTCAAGTTTCTTTATATAATCAAGTTTTTTAGTAATTTCAAGAAAAATTTCCAAATTATTTGTTAAGGTTGTAAGTTGTTGTAGTTTGTCTGTTTGAGCTCACTTAAGCTCATTTACAAAGTTTCTCAAAGCTATCCAAGCATCTAAATCAGTTTAGTTTAGTTGATTGAAACAAATCTCAAAAATACTAAAAAATAGTGAAAAAATAAGAATAGACAATAATCAAGGAAGGAGAAGAAAAACAGCAAGCATGGATATGGTTCTGGTTTAGAAGCCTCAAGGGAGGCATTAGGTTGGTAACTTGATCCTTGTGCATCTCAGTTTGAGCATTTGGACATTTTTCAGGAAAGTTTTCATTTTACCTTGCATATTATGAATTGAGTAGCTATAGTTGTTATTTGTAGTTTATTACTGTTCATTTATGTTTATCTAAGCTTATTGTAAGTATTATTAGTGAAGTTATAGTTTAAGTTCCTCATTTCCTTTGAAATTACAAAATTGTCACAGTTATGGGAGTGTTTGGATATAGCTTGAATGGTGTGTTGTTGGTGTTGTTGTATTGTTGTTTTGTTGTAGACAACCTGTATTAGGTTTAGTCAGGTCCTTAGGGTCATAAAAATGGTACCTTAAATAGCATAAAGTCAATTTCACAAAAATACCACCACCACAGTTAACTGTGGTGGTCATATGGTTCCATTGCCCGTAATTTCATAACATAAGTGGTCCTTTTAACTTATTTTGCTTTTACTTTAACTTACAAACATGTTTTCAGCCATTTAGATCCATCCAAAATTAACAAAAGTCAATTTTCAAGTTTTTGGAAAAAGTCAAATTTGTGGTTTAGGCAGAATTTCCATTTCTTGTGGGAATATTTATGAATTTTGTAGTGTGTTTTGGATCATGAAACTTGTTTCCATATAAAGCCTTCCAGCTGATCTTTAGTGTCATCTAGTTGTTTCATTTTTGTGATTTTTCCCTTGGGCCCCACTTGGCCTGAAACTCACCTGCAGGGCAACCCTTGCCCTGCTGCAGCAGATATACCACCCACACCACCACCTTGGTGGTGGTTTTCTCACCACCTCAGTGGGTTCCAGTGCCCCCCCCTTGGTTCTTTGCATTCATTACTTGCCCCTCAGTCCATTTTCACCAGTTGTGTGCCCCCATTCAACCCTGTGTACCCCCTATTTTGTCCCAAAGTCTGTCCACAGTCCCTAGTATGCAATGGGTCTGTTGGGTCAAATTTGACCCATTTTGTGTTCTTGTGACCTAAGCTGATCATCTTTGGTTCATTCCTGTCCAAATAAGTGTTTTACATCATATTCCATCAAAGTTTCCCAAGTTGGACCTATTTTACCCATTTTAACCCACACAGTTGACCAAAGTCAACTATGAGGCTTTTTAGTGGCTAAATTGCTTAAATTTTGAGCTTGAGGCTAAGTGTCTTCATTAAAGTTGTTTGTTTTCAGGTTCTAAGCAAGTTCCAAACCAAGATAAACCAGAAAAACAAAATATAAAACAAGTGATAGCTTCTATTTAATAGAAGCTATATTTTTCATTTTTCTTTTTATCTTTTTATTAAGCACTATCAAGTTTTTATATTTTTATTTTGTTCCTAATATTATAAAGTATTTTCTAGAATTTTTCTAGATTTTTCTCTCCTTGTTTGCTATTTATAACAATTATTATTAGTTAAATAAATAATTAATTAATATTAACATAATAAATAGAATAAATAGATTTTATTTAAGTAGACCACATTTTTATATTTTTTATAGGTTCTAAATAACTTAAAATAATTTTAGGAATTTTTTCAGATTTCTTATTTTGTCATTTAGTATTTATTAGAATTAATCTTAGTTTTATTAATTATTAATTAATAATTAGTTTAAAATAGCATAATTAGTTTTTATTAAGCAAAACCTAGTTTTTATATTTTTCCTAGCTTTTATAAGTTGTAAAATAATTTTAGGAATTTTTTTTATATAATTTCTACTGTTCATTTTCTATTTTTCTTAATTTAAATAGTTTAATTAGGTAATTAATGTTTAATTAGTAATTAATTATTATAAAAATCACAAAAAGACAAAAATATATATTTTTATTTTTAAAATTTGTTTTTAGTTATTTTATAATTTTAGAAATTTTATTTTCACCTTTTCAAGTATTTAATTAATATTATATTGTATTTAAGTGTTTTAAATAATAATAATAAGTATTAAATAGTTTTTAATTAATATTAAATTATTAATTAGTGTTAAAATTTATTTTCTTTTTCTAAAAATTTACTTTTATCTTTTAGTTTGTAAAAAAGTCATTTTCACCCCTTGGGGATTTTCATATTTCAGTTTTTACTTTTTATTTCGTACGTTTACGTTATTTAAAACGTGAACGTACGCATTTTTAAGTTTTAAACGTTTCTGGTTTTTCGTACTTTCCCGTCTTATTCATTTAGCTTATTTAAGCTATTCTCTTGTAGATTCCTTAGTTAAACCATTCACAAACCCTTTTTCCACCCAAATTCACCCGATCACGAAACCGTTTGATAACCATCCACACCTCGTCGGGACATAACGACCCGGGGAAACACTATATTCCGCGGAGCATTGACTCTAGGCTGTTTGACCATCTTGACCACATCCGTGGTTGACTTTGGCTGACGGTTTAGCATCAATCACCCTACTTCAGTACTTTTTAAAGGATGATCCTACAACAACAACAAAAAATATACAAAAAGTTAGTACACATTGGAGACTCAAGTCATTGCTGACTTGAGCCTGCCTTGTGGATCATTAGTGATAGG
This sequence comes from Artemisia argyi, assembly GCA_030686995.1. Lineage (NCBI taxonomy): Eukaryota > Viridiplantae > Streptophyta > Magnoliopsida > Asterales > Asteraceae > Artemisia > Artemisia argyi. The sequence goes on along the minus strand of JARVZY010011116.1, from coordinate 266,905 downwards.
CCATGTAGATGTTTTAGATCCACCATTGTTCTTTGGCCTGTATTGCATATTAGGTCCCTTCTTTGTCCAAGAACAACCTGCTGAGGGCTTCACAGCAGTATCCCAACACCCACCACCATAATACATTGAGTCAAAGTTATTAGGCCAATAACCATTAGAAAAGAAAGAACTAGTGGGTCGAACATATGGTCTAGTACTGGTTCTTCTCCATGAAGAATGTGGTTCAGCAGAATTGGATTTTTGCTGATGTGGAACAAAAGAGGGTATTTCACTAACATTCTTCCACATTTGCCTAGGTTTCCTTTGACTAAAACAAGCACCCATTCTTTGCTCATGAAATGTACAATCCTTAATCAAGTGAGATTTACTTCCACACACAAAACACTTCTTCTTTTTAGAAGATTTATTCATACCAAAAGAAGTGCCATAACAAGAAAAAGTATTCAAACCACCATGATAAACAGAATTGTTTTTAATATAACCAAAAGAATTATTTTGCAAAGAATTTAAAAACAAGTCTTCAGTAGAAAATGTCTTTTTATCAGCAACAACTCTAGAAGGCTTGTTGGGAGACTTGGGTGATGTCTTTGGTATGGTCTTGGGAGTGGTCTTGGGCAGGTCAGACTTCTTACTTGAATCACAGCTAGCAAATGAGGTAGACCCTTCATCAGAAGACTTGTCACTGTCACAACAAGAGACAAAGTCATTAGATTTCATAAGAGGGTCTGGCATGTCAGTTGACTTTTTGCCGTAGAGATGGTGTGATCCATCAAAGTCACTAGGTATGGATAGGTCTATAGGCATGTGTTCCCCTCTTATAGGTCCAGGGACAACATTCATTCCCCCTTCCTTAACATATTTAACAGGTGTTTGATAAGCTAAGGCTGGTTCAGGGTAAAAAACACTAGACATATCAGGATATGTTAACTCTTCAGGGTCTATATATTTCTCATATCCTAATGCTCTTCTAGACCTAACAGATTGGCGACCATCAATTAATTTACTCAAATTAGATGCCCCTTCCTGCCATTTCATACGACCAGCTATCTCTTTATCTAATTTAGCTTGTAATTCTTGTTTTTCCTTTTCTAAGTCAGACTTCTCTTTTTCAGTACGTCTTAAGTCTATCTTAGCAACTTCTAAATCACTCTCTAGGACTCTTATCTTTTCATCATATTTAACTTGATTCTTTTGAAACCATACTTTTTGTTTCTCTAAAGTTTTTAAAGCCATTTTATAGGACTCTACTTCAACATAACACTCATTGTACTTTGGTTTCAATTCATCAAATTCTTGTTTAAGCTCATTGTATCTTACACTACATCCAAACACACAGTTGTGTACCTGAGAGATTCCCATCAAGGAGACTTGCTCCTTCTTGTCCTCAGAAGATGAGTATGCCAGCAGATTCACTTGTGAAGAAGTAGAAGCTTCCTCTCCAGCAGGTTCATGTTCAGCCCAATCAATTTGGTGATCCAGAGTCACCATTGCCTTTGAAGGTGTAGCCTTAGTAGTCCCTGCTTCCACTGGATAAGAGCCATATCTTACTTCATCTCCAGACTTTCTCTCCTTGCATTCTCTTGAAAAATGAACCACTTGTCCACAAGTGTAACATTTAACCTTCCTTCTATCAAACCTTTCTGCCTCTCTTCCATTAAAGCCAAACTTCCTACCAGACTTGGTTTCAAACCTCTTAATGTTCATGGAGATCATTGCAAGCTGCCATTTTAAGTGCATCTCCTCCATCTCCAATGGATCCACCTGTTCAAAATCCTCATAAGCAAGAAACTGCTGATGTTCATATTCAGCCACAAATGAATGAACAATATCATCCAACACACTACTGGATTTAGGAGCAGATTGAGTATGAGTTTGAGAGGATGCTCCTGATGAATAAGAACTTGAGGCTTGATGCACAGGTTTTGTAGAGGCACCAACAAATGCAGAGTGAGTAGATGGATGAATAGGACTTCTAACATCAGGCTCAAGTGATTTAAACCTGTTGTAGAGGTCATCAAAGGACATTATGTCCAACCCACCCTTGGTCTTGAGAGCAATACAGACTTGCAACCAAGATGGCGGCAAGGATCTCAGAAACTTAGCATTGCAGTCCTCGTTGTCAGGTCTAGCCTTCAGCTGATTAAGCTGACTTAAGATCCGATGAAACCTGTCATAGCCCTTATGAATTCCCTCTTCTTCAGATATCTGAAATTCTTGGAACTTCTGCTTTAACATAGACTTCTGCAACCTTCTTGATTCATCATTCCCACCAAATCTAGCTTTTATTGCCATCCAGATGTCCTTGGCATCCTCCATGAAGTGGAAGTCACCCATATGGTCATCAGGTATAGCTTGGAGCAAAATTGTTCTTACCTTGCTTTCCCTTTGCACAGCCAGAATCTCTTCAGCAGTTCTGGGACCTACAATAGTAATTACTCCATCAGCATCTGTAACATGCTTCTTCAGGTTATTCCCCTTTTTAACAATCTCCCACAGATTCCAATCTATGTTTGTGATCCAGTTCTGCATCTTCATGGACCACAAATGATATTCTTCAGCATTCTTCAAGTATGGAAACTTAGCATTACTGTTGGAGAGGTTGAGTTGTTGAAGAGAAGTGGTGTTAATGTTTTGGGTTATATCAGCATCATCATCAGATCCAGGCAGGGTTGTTTATTTGTTTGGATTCTTAAGGTGTAAGATTTGTGTTTCTTAGTATGACAGAGACTCTCTCGAGGCTCTGATACTACTTGTTGAGTTATTAGACCTTGATAGATCTTCTTGAGCACTCTAGAATCGTTAGTTATGTCACTGTAATCAATAACACACTAATAGACAATCTCTGCAACTTGTATTTTTAAAGCGGAAACAAAACACAAGCGTGATACTAAGAACTCTTGATCCTCTATGGATCTTCTAATAATAATATTGTTCTCTAAAAACTGTTATTCAATACATAATCGTGTGTTCCTTTTATACACAAGGAACCCTAAACCGTCTCACAAGAAACGTATATTCTAAAACTTCTAAAAGATATGCATTATCACTTCCTAAATAAACTCATGCATATCCAAACTATAATACATAAAACACGGAAATACTACATCCGCATAAACTAATAATGCTGAAACTAGTCTTCAGCAGATACACTGCTTCAGCAGAAACCAACTCTTCAGCAGGAACCTTCAGCAGAAACAGCAGCAGAATTCTTACTTAACAGAATTCCCAACATTCCTAAAAGCTAGTGGGAGTATTGTGTTTAATTTCTAAATCATATATGTTGTAGAACATATAAAAAGTAACATTCCATATAAGTTAAAAGTTAACTCTTAGTTTGGAATGAAACTTTACTTGTAAGATTTAGGAAATAAGACATACAACCTTAGAATGAATGTTTATTGTTAAAACATGAGCCGTAAATGAATCTAATATAACATGATATATCATTTAGAAAGCCTAAATGGATATGAATGACATGAATAAAATCTAAGTGTGACTCAAAGATTTTTCATGAATATCATGTTTTGTTGTATCATGCTTGATTACAAGATGATTTGACAATATTAATATCTAATTAAAAGTTATTAGATAACTTGTGTAATATTCTAAAAAGAATATGTTTGATTATAGAATCACATCTTAAATCTGGAACAGCTTCCAAATTCTATAGATGAACAATTTTTCAATTATTGTTAAAATTGTCATAGCAAACAAACTTGAAAGTTTGAAGGGCATCAAACATTACGCAATAGATATTAATGTTTACGGAAGGTTTTAAGAGCATATTGTTGTTTGCATACAATGATGTTAATGAAATTGAGATGACACTCAATACTAGTTATTGTAAGGATTTTATCCTTGGCTGTTACTAGTTATGCTTACTAAAAGCATAGTTGCATTATACATTAAGAGAATAAGAATACTTCAAACTTTAAAATATTTGGAAGTTTGATTATCATAAATTGGTGGTTAAGGATGTCATACATTTTATGAAATATTATATGACATTATCAAAATAGTTGAGTATGCACATATAAGAACTTCAATAGTTGAATTCTTGAAATAAGTATTCTTAAAATTCCAATAGATCAAAGTTGGATGATTTATCCCTTGTCAACAAGTATGAATGTCATTACTTGAGACATAATTCATCAACAAAAGTTATCATGCATTGATCTATTTAGTATTTGGATAAGAGATGTTAAACAATTATTATAAATTTAAATACATGGTATGTTTAATTTATAATATATTGTATCCTATATTTGTATGTTTAAATCCATGAATAAAAGTTATTCTAAATTGTCCGTTGTCAGTTAATAATATGGGAATATTATTAAATCAAGACAAATCTGAAGGTTGGTATAATATACTTAAAGTATATTGATGCGTAGTCATACCATTTCAGATGATATTCAATGATACCGAATATAGGACTTATCCCAACTACATGATGTTACTTTATGGATTTTGTTATTAAGTAAATCATGAGAAGTTATCTTCAGACTTGAGATGCAAGATAAGTGTCATGAATGTAGTACATTTTTGTGGAACAACTTAACGCTATACGTAACTGGTAGTCATAAGGGTTGTTTTCGGAAGCGTTACAAAGTTTATGGGTTTTGCTTGTAGTCAAGATAGAATTTGTTCATTCAAATTTATTTTTGGAGTTTAATACTACTGGGCCCCTCGTAGGGTTGGTAAGATGTATGTGTAGCCACACCCAAGATCTCCCCTGAATATGTTCAGAAGATTTGGTAATCTTGCTCAATCACAAACAACGAGAAACAGAATGGTTAATTAAGGAATGACTTTAATTCATATCCTTATTAATGTGGTATTAGAAACAAAAGGATAATAATAATGAGAAATCATTAAAAGGTTTTTCCATGAGCCTTACTCGAGTTGTACTAGAGGCATCGAAGTGTTGCTAGACGCTAACCGATGTGATTACACTATTAAAATATGTTCAAGTGGGAGCTGTTAGTTTATAGACATTATTTTAGTAGTCGTATGTTAGGATCGAACTCGAGATCACGGGATTGCACACTTTACGTATGAGAATCGATGTTATATAATTAATATATAAATAGTTATATTTAATTATTAAATCACAAATAAAGTAACTAATACATAAGGGACTTATTAGTATGAAACCAAACCCATGGGGTGTCGGTTAATATCCGTCGAAACAAGAAAAGGAATGGAGGGGTCCGAGTGTCGTTTTGTGGAACTTGAGGAGGTGATAGACTCTACCTTGGAGAACAAGTTTGAGGGCTATATAAACACCCCATTAGCTTCACAACTATATATTCTATTTCTCTAGATATTATATGGTCTTATTATAATTGCTTCCGCATATGTTTACTTGATGTTATTTGTTTATTTATATGCATGTCATGATATTATAATTCCAACAGTAAATCTTTGGCATAGATCCGAACAATCACTAAACTCCTTTTATTATATATACAAACTAGAACTAGATCGAGTCAATTAGTACCCGAAGGTGAAGATTACATACGAAACAACGAAACAAAAAATAGAACATATAAAAATCAGGATTTATGTATCATTTTCTATAATCTGATCCACCATTTAGTTATTTTTTAATGAATGTCTTTTACACATTTTGAACCCGATTCTTTCTCTATTCTTTACAATCTGGGGTAGTTAGGCTTTCAGCACCAACTTTCTTTTTTCGTAATCATCCCTGAATGCTTGGCTACCACTCCAATGCCCCATGAACCCTTGGACCTAAATTCATAATTAACCATCCGATTGTGATCATCACAAAGATTTGACAAAAAAAAGTATGTTATGTCATACTTTGATTCTCATTCCAGAATTTTCGTACAATATTGAGCTTATCAAATTAAACGAACTTATGACAAACCTGTGTATCGCAAGCTTGTTTTAGTGCCACAACATCTCCTTTTTGCACTAGCTCTTTCACTTGCGTCATGAGTGATTGATAGTCATCGTAAATTGAGTTCTGAATCAAGAAATTATCTAATTGTAAGTTTGCCATTGAGTTTATTAAAGATGTTATGTTATTGAAAATTAAAAGCAAATAATTACAATACCATCTCTTTCTTTTGCTCTCCAAGCTCGTACGCACGTTTATAGGCTCTAAGTCTCTTGGAATTTACATTTTCAAGCTCTCTTTGTAAACAACTTATGTTCTTCATCACAGGTTGAAACACCGCTTTAAGTCGTGTAACTCTTGCATTACGTCCTATTTGATCCCTCTTTATTTTTTCAATGTCGTCCAACCGAATCTAACAAGAAAGGTTGGTTAGATGATACGACTATAGCTAGTAATACAAGAAAGATGATCAAAACCCGGAAGAGAGAAAATGTTACATCTATTTCATGTTGTGTAGATCGTTTATCATCTGTATCTTTCTTTAACCCTCGGCGTGAGTACCGGTAGGAGTGAGGTCGAGCTTTGGGTTCTGGTGCAGTGTAATCTTCTTTTGTTTTCTTTAAGTTCCTTAACTCATTATAGATTTTTATTTCGTCTGACCGTTTTTTGCTCCCATGTTGTATCCTATGTTCCATGCTCTCTATCTTCGAATAAAGAAAAAAAAAAGTTTTGTTAGTCAGGCAAATGTGTGCCCTCCGGGCACATTTTAGAAAATCCCTTCAAATATTATATATGGATCTTACCAAATCATTAAGTTCTTGTGTACCACATGATGCCATTCCTTTTAATTTCTTTGAAGACAAGAGTTCTTCCTGAACTTGTTGCAAATACTCCTTGTCCATCTTCCCTTTCTTGATCAGCCTTTCCTGGCAACGTTTTCGATCTGGTCTTACAGGTGAACGATCACTTTTTCCAGGCAAACGGCAAAAACCATTTGTCTTTGGTACTGATACAATTGGTAAACACTACAAGAATCAGGAGAACAGGCGACGAACATATTCCTGTCGACACAATGTCGACGGCAATACGCAGAAAACGACAAAAAAATATGCTTGATCGAATCAGGCTACGTTGAATTTTTGGAGTCCATACGTTCCCGTCGACATGTCGACGGGAAACATAATGGTCAAAATTTCCAGCCTCAATAATTGTCAAAACTTGGCGCGAAATTATCCCACCTTTATAATCCCGTCGACATGTCGGCGGGATAATATTAAAAGCGAATTATTACGTAATTAACGTTTGATTAGCGTTAATTACGTGTTTAGTTTAATGCTCCCGTCGACATGTCGACGGGATCATAAAGTATTTGATAAATAATACTGAATTATTGGTCAATATACATGGCAGGATGTCGAGTTGTATGCGATAATACTGAATTATTGATCATAAAGTATTTAATGCATTTTGAGGGTGTTTAGCGATAATTTGCAAGTGTTTTAGCCAATGTCGAGTTGTATGCGTTTAGGACATGTTAAAATTGGTTGGTTACAGGTTCTGGTTGGTTACAGGTTTTGGTAGATTTTTTCCGAAAAATTTTCCGGAAAAAATCTAGAATTTTGCTGGTATGCAGCATGTTGTTGGCAGCATACCACTATATTACCGTCGACATGTCGACGGAAACATAATAATAAAGTTAATTATAATATTTATGTTACCGTCGACATGTCGACGGTAAAATAAACAAATTAAATTATAATATTTATGTTACCGTCGACATGTCGACGGCACAATAACACCCCCTTGACCTGAACGTTGACTTTGACGAATACATACCGTCGACATGTCGACGGGAATTAGTGAAAATAATTAACGAATTATAATTAATAAAATAATTAACTTTATTATCTCGTCGACATGTCGACGGGATTTTAACGTCGGACAACCATAATCTTTGACTGAAAAACCATGTGGGACCACCTTGTCGACGGGCATTGTCGACGGGATAGTCGTTCCCGACAAAGTTTTCATGACAAACAGGTGCCGTCGACATGTCGACGGGAGCGTCTCCTACCGTCGACATGTCGACGGTAGGAGGTTAAAAAAGTCGACGGTAGAGACGTCGATTGTACTAGTGAAACTAGGCTCTACCTTACCTAGACAACGTTCAAGATTCCTGATTTCCCGCATTTTTGATTCTATACGCTCATCGCTATACCAGTACCACGCTAATTTCTTGTTTATATCATATTCATATCCCTGTTAACCAATACATGTAGCAGCCAGTAAACAGTATAAGTTGGGATTTGTTCAGTATATATAGTATTCACAATAAAAAAGAGCCAAAGTTTACCCTCTGTATATCAATTTCTTCACTGATACGTAATCGAGCAAGATTCATCAACTGATATTGCTTCTCAGCCTCTTCCTTTTCAAATTCCTGATGAGTAGGTCGAATCTTGATGAAATAAAAATGATGGATGTTTTTTCCCTTCTTGTCACATTCAGTTTGCTCTTCCATGTGACTCGATAAAGGCTAGATTAATCTTGGTGATATCAGATTTATGGTATAATGCCTCTTTTAGTTTTGACCAGCATTTATAAAGTTATTAGCAGCCCTTGCACCCCAAGGAGAGCTAGATGGTCAACATTTGTTAAGGTCATATTCGTTCGAATTTTTTTTATTATCGAGTATTTGTTTGTGTAGCCATGAACACCTTTAAATATTAAAATTGTTTGCTTGAACCCTTATTTTCTTTTATGCATGGTTATTGTGTAAAAAAGAAAAGAATAGCTATATATGCTTTTATCAAAAATGGAAAATTTCTATGTTATTACTATGGTACCAAAAAACTTAGGTTTAACCAAAAAATCTATAGTTTTTATTTTATATATTCAAGTCCTCAAACTCTAATATTTAACCAAACATATGTCACTTAGTTTTGTTTGTTTTATTTAAGGTTTTTAGGAGACTGATCTCATTCTAAAATTTTGATTTACCATAGAAACAACGAAAATACTTTGAAAACTTAATTAACTTCATGTGAAAAGTATAGATTTTATTTTACTCAGCTCACCCATACAATTCTATTAAGCTGTCTCATACTTAAAATCATGTAAATTCTTTATCACACTTTCATATTTAATGATTAATGCGGTTTACTGCATCTTTCAATTTTTAGTTTTTACTTTATTCATGAAATTATTAGGACTTGGCAGCATTTGCATCCCACGCAAAATAGTCAACTTATGTTAGGTGATCATATTCATATTTTATTATTGAAAATTTCGTGTTGATCCTCCCTTAACACCAAAGTGGAGGACTAGGTCCGTTGTTAATAGTCCGAATTGAAATATTTCGACAAGTACTTCAAACCTTTATATTTTACTTTCAATACCTGTTCAATGTATACATTAATAGTTGGTTAGCTGGTTACGTGGTTGACCAACTCATCAAGTGGCATTTTCCACTGGTTTTCTATACTGCAATGACTTATTGACTTTGTACACTCCAGAAAATGACTTTTATACCTGATCAAGAGAAAATGTCTCGACAAGAAATGGAAACGTTAACTACATTGGAAAAAGATCAACAGGGCTGGATTCCGGTACATAACAAGAGGGCTAGCAGAAGAAAGATCAGGATGTCTTTCACAGGTGACACTACAAGAAGGAGCAGGAATCATCGAAGCAAAACCATTGTGACAAACTTTGACAGGGTCATGAAAGCAGTAGCAACCTCATACTTCTTCAGTCACTTCACAGAATCATGGGGTACCAAAGCGTCATGGAGGCCTTTAAAAGAGGAACGCTTTGATGAAAGCAGGGTTAGATACATTGGGGTGTCAGTTCACATCGAGTGTGATCGATGATTCGGCAGTGGCAGCTCATGCACTGCTATAAAATTGCCCTCATGGCCTCACTCATTGGCTAAAACGAATTAAGATGTGGGGTAAAGAAAAGCTAAAAGGGGTGGATCTTCGTCCGGGTCAAACTTGAGGGCATTCCACCGCACGCTTGGAGTGAGGTGGTGGCAAATGTGATTGCGAACTCTTGTGGACAGATCTTGGCATATGAGGGTTCTGGTCCTAATTGTATATCTATGCACGAAGCATTTGTTCTCATTCATAACTACTCAATGACTGATTGACTGATATCAACGTTTCTACACCTGTCATATATGGTGAATGACATCAAGTTTACAATCAAACTTTCTGAGGTGCAACATCGCCCTCTTATTCATAAACCACAATTCAAGGACAATAATAAGAACAAAGAATTAATTAGGTCCCTTAATTCAGATGACGATTATTCATCGGAATCTACTTAAAACACACACACACACACAAAAACCACACAACTCGGTCTTGGCCAAGACCGAGTCTTGCAAAATTTCTATTAAAGACGCGTCCTACCATGGTCTCCGTAAGAACACCAACACGTCAAACTAGTGACAGATTGGATGAAGAGGCGTCCTACCACAGATTGGATGAAGAGGCGTCCTACCATGGCCTATTACGGACGGTCTAATAAGTTATTAACATCACTTGCATCCCAAGAAAGTCAACACTAACCATCATTCTATATATTTATCATTTTATTAATCATATAATGGCGATTTGGTCATTAATGGTTGTTTGTTAGCGAACTCATTTATCCTGTGTTCAAGTTACATAAATAAGTATGAATAGACTAAACAAAAATAGTCTTGTTTTCAGTTACTGAGTTAAGTGAGAATATATGACTGATTTAAGTAAATATTTATATAATATTAAGGGAGAGTATATAACTAATTTAAGTAAACATGAGAAGACAAAATATCATACAAGAAAACAAGAAACTGTAGATTCTGCTAAGTGATATATCAGCCTGCGTTATTTGCCGTCTATCACGTCGAGTACTGATCCCAACCCGATTATACGAATTTGGAGTACCAAATAATGGGGAATCCAACTCGCCAAAAAGCCTCCCGGATACCATTTCACCAAGCATGCCAATTGTTGGACTATGAACCACAACACTATCAAAATTCATATCACCACGGCCGCCAGGCATAGCTAAAGGTGGTGGTGCAAGTCTTTGATAGCCACCACGACCTCGTGTGCCTTGACTGTGAAGTCTAGGGGTTGAAGGTCTCGGTGGGATCACTGGACCAACTATTTGTCCCTTTTCTTCAGTCACATGATTCATTATTTGGCTTGGTCCATATAACGGGACTATTGTCTTCTCTGAGACTTCTGTTTTGCATACTGGACAGTGTGAGTTAGAGTTTTCGAGGGTTTTGGAAGATGTTTTTTGATGTTGGATCCACTTGTATATGCAAGGCCAGCAGTAAAGATGGCCACAAAGTGTTACCACCGGATCTTGGACCGAGTCTAGACAAATATTACATTCAAAGTTGCCGGAAATATTGTTTTGCGATTCATCGACACTCCTAGACATAAACTTATCATCACTTTGAAAGGTGTTCTGATGTGTAGTTTGACTAGTCATTCTTGATTTAAGGATGGTTATAGCCTCCAATAAGATGTGTTCTTATAGATGTTAAAAGTTGACATATTGGAACATGCGGTTAGTAAAGTAGTCTTCTTCTATATAAATGGAACTTCAGAATTTCTAGTTGAATCAAACTTCCGAAAAGATTCTTCTAGCATTCAAAATCACATCTTAAGTTGTCCGTAGTAACAACCTAAGTCATATTATATTTTAAAACATTGGTCAATATCAGTGTATATTCTGCAAGTTTACTCAATCTTGATGTAAATTGACAAGGTAAATAACAAATGTAATGAAGAAACATAAGAACATTATAATACATATCGTGAAATACATTCCTTAGCTTTATCGTCATGAATTAACATAACTTTGTTTAGTTTACATTTTTATATTCTGCAAGAAACATGATAGGAGTCAAAGTAGCTCAATTAGTGCAAGCACGAACAATCCCAATTTCCAGTAAGTTTGTGTTAAGTCGTTATTTAACAGTTTTGGTTTAAAATTTTTAACCGGATGGCCCTAATCAACCCTCGTAATCAACTTTCTGTTTTGGTATGTAATGGTGTCTGAATGCTTTGTTATCGTACCACTGCCTCATGAATCCTTCAAACTAAATTAATTTTAAACCATTATAAAATGTCAAGTATTAGTGATATTTACCCAATGCATCTTTTGGGGTAAAGAGCTTCCCGATAAATATTATTAAGCCAAAAAACAATTAATTACAACGAATGTGGGTGACTCCCACATCTCGTCCCATAAACAGGCAAAACCAAACACACCTACTATGCTTCGAACCTAACCTAACATAAGAATGATATGCCAAACTTATATGACCTACAAAACTTATCTAAGTTGACCACGAAGACTAATACCATAATCATTTGCGAACTTTTTTAAATCATCAGGGAGGACACAATCATGAAATTCATCATCATACGTACGGATCTTCATCATAATCCTCCTTTCATTTTTCATACAAACTCTTATTTACAACCCCCCCCCCCCCCCCCAGCTGCCACTTTTACCAGCTTTTGAACTTGTAGACGCCATACGTATTATCCGGATCAACAACCTTTTTAGAACTAGGATGCATTGATTTACCGGGTTTTAGCGGCTTCCCATCTTCACCCACTAACACAAGCTTTCCATCAAGCATATGACTTTCTAGTTCATTAATCCTTACAACAAAAAATATAGTACTTGGACTACCTACTACTATACCAACCAAAGGTGTAGGGACATTACCACTAGGTTCTACATCAACATTAGAAGCCTCATCCAATTCACCTAGAACACCAAATGCATTAGAAGTACTTTCCACTTTAGCATCCATTTTCGGCTGACTAGACATTGAAGCCTCCTTTGTGTTATCTTTAGGATTAGAAGCCTTGGTATTCTTTGGTGCAACAGGCCTATACTCAAACTTGTTCATTGGAACACCATTTAACTTCTTTGGATTAGCTCATTTCCGTTGCACAACCGTAAACCAATCTTTAGAACCCGAACTCTGACCCTTGCCTTTATCTATCCCATTCACCACACGTTTAGTAGTAGCTTTGAGATATACATTAAGAGAATGACCATATAACAAGCAAGTACCACAACGAGGTGGTTCTTGTTGGTGTTATTGGATGTTTTCCCAGTTGGGTGTTGATAATCAATGGTACTGGATATTCACTTGAAATAGTGTTATCACTTTCCAATAGAAACTATTCGACCCTATGCCTAGGTTACACGAATATCTCTACGGGATAAGACCAAGTGGTGTTCTTGTTTTAGGCACAAATCAAGAATCTGTTTTCTTCCAAGTGTTTCTATTTCATGTGTTTTTCATGCAGATGTGTTGATCTTTATTTAAAGTAGAGATTACTCAAAACCTAGTCAATGTAATTATGAGAATTAATTGGCCTATTAATCTCCTCATAATTTTCCTCCATTCTAGCCATAGTGGTTACAAGACCAGATAATTAAGGTCTTAATTACGAATTTGAAACTTCCCATAAATAGGGCAAAGTAGTTACAAATTCATTCCGGCATTACCAGCAGTAGAAACTCTGCCTAGCAGTACTAATATAGTACTAGCAGTAGAAACTTCTGCTTAGCAGTAGAAACTCTGCTTCAGCAACACTAAATTAGCACTAGCAGTAGAAACTTTAACACCACAATAAGAGTCAGGGTAATCATGGACTTAATGGGTGTACCCTCTGTACCTACAAACCCATTTCCAAGTATGATCATATCCCTCAATTGAACTAAATTTACAACAGTTCTCAGTCGTATTCAACACAAATAGACTCTTTCTTATATACACTCCCATTAAGCTTTGGAAAAGCCAAAACTAGATTTTCACGCAACTCATTAGACGCATTAATTTCAATCAAGGCTCTTGCATAACTGTTCCTCCCCCATGAATCCAAACACATGTTATTCGTATACGAGTCTAGCATCGTAGGAGTACCAATATTAGAAGTGATCAAGCTCAAACCATTTGATGTATATGCAACCAATGGTAAATCATGGAACTTCACCCAGACTTGGACAAGATAAACCTTCTTTCAAAAGGCTTACCTCGGGTGACCATTTGTTAAGAAAGATGGGAATTCCATGAATCGTCCATGGACCATCACGAAGAATAGATTCCACAACATGAACAGACGCAAACTTAAAGAAGAAGAAACCTTTCGCGTTCATCGTTACTTTCACTAAACCATCTCCCAATTGTTGCTCACAAACCATTCAACAACAGGAAAAGCGAGCATTTTCCCAATAAAGTACCCATATAAAGCATTCTTCAATCTCTCATTAGCCTCATGAACCAAACCAATAGGTAACCCAATGTCATAATCTGCATTAGGAAAATTATCTTCAATTTTTCAAAAATTTGCCTTAGTCATAGACGTAGGGCTTAGCTTATTAGCATAACTCAAGGGGATCTCATTATCGGGATGAGGATTTTTTTCTTGGGAAGAATTCAAGAGTATAAGGCTCAGAATAAAACATGTAGTTGTCAGTAGATTGAAAGAGTAACAATGTGGCAAATTTGTTAGAGGAGGGTGCACCGAGCCATAGACGCTAGCTATAAGCATCATCACATTAGCTTTTACCATAATAATGTTTTTATAACACAATTTTTGAAAACTACCCTCTTTAAACATAACATGTTATAGGCGTAAGTGGGTCACATTTTTATTTTCTTTTTCATTTTCTTTAAAATTTAACAATTTCATTAAACTAAAATTCAAATATGATACATTAAAAATACCATACAAATTGCATAGAAAGTAAAATAGGATACGACAAATACATAAAAACTAAAACAAAATCTAAACTAGGAACGATATTTTGCTCGGATCTCTTCTTTCATTCGGTTGATCAAAGCTTCATCTTCTTTCGACATCCCCTTGGTGCTAGTAGCAAGAAACTTCAATTCCTCTAATTTTTTTGGATCGCGAGAAGGTCATCTTTCTTTAAACGATTTTGGCGCAATTCTACTTGTACCATCTCCTTGAAAGTTTCTTTACTTGACGAGGATCCCGCAGTTCTTGTAGAGTCCGATTTTGACTCTTGGACGGCCTTGGGTTGCCGGGAGGACGTGGTTCTGGACATCCCATGCATCATATTGGACAAACGCAAACCTCTAAATATATTGGATTAAAAAAAAAAAAAAAAAAAAAAAAAAAAAAAAAAAAAAAAAAAAAAAAAAACAACGAGTTAGCCATGTCGAATCGTTTTCACCACTTAGACGTTCATATTGGGAAAAAACACCAGTGAACTTGTTACAATCACCTATAGAAGTTGTCCACTTTCCTATGAACATGTGCTCGATAAGGTGGAAGGATGCATGTCGGTTGTATTCACTTACAGATTTTTAATAAAGCATTTTTAAATCTTGTCCGACACCTAGTCTTGGGTCTTCTGAATTTTATACCCATGGTTCCGCCAAAATTTTTTCTTCTTGACTCCAAGGCATATGTGTGATTTTTTATTTTTTATTTTTTTAGGCTTTCAAACTCTTTCCTTTCCTTTTTCAATGGGAGAAGACTCGTTTTGTGATGTTTGTGGTAGTGAGTTTGGTGGTGATTTTGGTAGTGGTTGTATTGTTTAAGGTAGCTTTGAAGTATTACCAAAAGCTCAAAAGTTATGAAATGGGTATCGTTGTTGAAATTGGAATAAGACCATATGGTTAATAGCATCTTGGTTCATCGTAATTTTTTTGTTGGAAATATGGTTGTTGGGAAGGATCTTGTGCAAAGTAGGGTAATGGTATGCGCTGTTAAGAAATAGAATTGGCACATGATGGTGTAGCGGGTTGTGAAGAATTAGAATTAGCGGACGAAGAAGACCAGGGAATATATTGTTCGTGAGCCAATTGTTTTGGTTACTCATTTTCGAAGAAAGGATTGAAGTGTATGTGAAAGTGTATGAAACAAGTCAAATTCTAATTGTGTTTGGTTGTTTATATGATAAAAGTGGACATATATTGGAAAAAATAAGGTATTAAAATTTGTGGACCGTTGCATTTTTTTGTGGACCGTTGCATTTTTCGATCGTTGCATGCATTCAAATTAGGGAAAAAATTGGACAAAAACTGCGCCACAGGGATATGGTGGCGCCTATGGCACGACCACCGGTGCACTATGGCACCGCCATAGGTGGCCAACCAGCGCTAAAACGTCCCCTATGACGCCTGCGGCCTGCACCCCGAGTACTCTTACTGTCTTACAATAGTTTTATTGATATTCATAGTTTTTGATATGATACCCTTTGTTAGATTCATCAGTGTTACATTTGTTAGATTATGGACATTATTTTAGTAGTCGTATGTTATGATCGAACTCGAGATCGTGGGATTGCACACTTTACGTATGAAGAGTAAAAGAATAATTATTTATAAATGTTATATATAATTATTAATAAACACAAAACTAGTAACAACCATTAGTATTTAACGGAGAATGACTAACGACCGTTAGACAAAAATTAGGAAAGTAATACTTGTGAATAATTGGAAACAATAGAAGGTTCCGGAATTCCCTTTGGGATACTACAACCGATCGGCCAAAGGGAGGGATCCACCTCCTTTGTGCCTTGAGCTCCAAGCTTTCACTAGTATATAAACACCTCATGGGTTATTAGTTTTCTCATAACTTGTACACACATAATAGATGTTTTTCTTTCTCTTCTCTTGTTCCTAAAATCGATCCAACTCAATCCCTTTCTTAGGGATTCGATTTTCTTAAAGCTAAAAAGTTTGTGTTTGATTTACTTGCATAAAATTTTACTTGAATTAGTACGTGTGTACAAGAACACGATTCAAACACACTATTGTTTGATTCTTGGATTAAATTACCAAATAGGTAAGGGGTAATTCTTATGATCCACATAAACCCTAATCAGGGTTCTTTATTTGAAGATTGCATTTGATTCTTGTTCGGGCTAGAATCACAAAGGTATGTTTACTTTTATATTGATTAATTAATTACATATTATATGATCTTGTTATAACGCTTCCGCATATGCTCTCTTGATGTGTTTGGTTTATTTTATATGATTGTCATGATATCATAATTCCAACAGTGGCATCTAGAGCCGTTATAATGTGTAATAAATTATTGAAACGCATAAAAATTGAATCTTGATTCGTTTAATTACATGTTTTTAGGGTTTTTTCGATTCCTAACCCTAATTTTTTTTAATTCGGTCGATTGACCTATTAGTGTTTTAGGGTTTTGGTTTTGATTTTTTAATATGATTAGAAACTCTAGGATGTCATGTAATTGGCTATGAGTTTTAGTAAACGATCTTGGTGCAATATGTTAATTGTTAAGCATAATCCATGAAAAGTGCATATTTGCATGTATTTTATTGTGTAATGATTTAAATGGTTTAAATTTGATATATAAATTAATTGTTAAGTTATATCGAAACATGTAAATTTATTAATAGATGTCGAATTGGGGAAGACTCCAATATTAAGTAATCAATTATGTGCTATGTGGTGTTTGTTTAGTTTTGGCTTACGCAATCGATTTATCGATGTATGTGGCTCTTTTTCCTTTGAAGAAGAAAGCCTTAATTGAATAAATGAATAATACACCTAGACTTGATTATTAATAGGACTATTGAATAAATTTGCATGTGGCTACATGTTTATACATATTTAATTGTTATGTTATGTATACGTTTATTTGGTTGTTTATTTTTTTTTATTATGTATTACTTGTTTTTTGTTTATTATTATGTGAGACATGTTTATAAACGAAAAAGTGTAATTTTTGAATAGAAAAATAATATGGACTAAATAAATGGCGAAATTGTTTTGGTTTTAAGAGCTAAAATTTCAAAGGATTGGTTGATTGATGTTTTTGTACGTAATGGTTAACTAGGCCCGACCGAAGTTTACACACTACAAGATGGGTATAAGGTTGGCTTCACATTAAATTGTGGCCTTAGATAGACAACATTCTGTCTTAACGCTCGTTTGTGTGTAAATTAGACTTACCGAACAACCATTACATGTACACTGTCATCTTAAGGGTGAATTCACCACAATTCTACAATGATTATCCGAAACACTAAGCCTTAGGGCTTATGCAAAAGTACGATATAGTGGACGATTTATTGTTGGTAATGTTTTAATTGGTGAACCCGATACCTCAATCAAAACTTTGTTATTTTACTCTTAGTGAATTGGTAATAAAATTGTTTTATAAAACCAATGTTATGAAGTTGTATGCATGCTTCTTCATACATTATTTTGATTACACGTCAAAATTTAATACCCTTATAAAATTAAGTCAAATGTCATCTAATTAAGAACACTTGAAGTTGTAATTTACGTCATGTGATAACTTGGCGAGATTGCAATGGAGAGGTAAATTTCGTAATTTCATTGCTAGCAGATCAACTGATGTAATGGATTTATGAGTTTGCAGTTTTTAAGTTAGACGACATAAATTGAGTAGGAAGTGAGAACTTGGACTCAAGGCATTAAGATGAGGATAAAACATGCTTACATTACAAAGGTTTTGTGAATGTAAATCCCATAATCATCTAGGAATTGCAATATGATATTGGCAATTATTGTTCGACAATTACCTTGTTGAATACTATCATTACTAGCAGATCAACTGATGTAATGATAATATGTCAATTTGGATCCTAGCTTTATGAAAATACTATGGTTTATATGAATATATTTACCAACGGGTATTTTATTTTCTTAAAGATCTAATTATCAAAAATACTGAAATTGAATTTTGTAATTCGTTTTAATGTATTAATACAACGTTCAAACCATAAACGCACTTTGGGCTTTGGTAAATTGATCTCGTTCTGTTTTCAAACAAATGTTTGATTAAGAATAATTTATTTAAAAGACAAAAGAAGTCTTCTTTCTATGAAAGAAGAGTGAGATACAATCCTATTCTTTTTCATGAATAAGATAGGATAATAGGAATATTAGATATGTCTAAATTCTAATATAACTCATAGCAAATTTTTTAATAGTTAAGAAAATTGCGAATATTTTCATAGGGATTTTATCATCCTCATTCGGTGATTAAATTCTTATTAACAAATATGATATTTGGTTAACAGAAAATTATGTATGATATTTTATGAGTTATTATAATTAGAAGCTAGACTAATTACCGCAAAATAGTTAAAGACAAACTAGTTGTTTTAACTATTCTAAAGGTGCTACATACATTGTAGGATGGTAGACCTATTAAGGAAGAAATTGCATGCCCAATTTTTCAAATTAATAGCATTTGGTGGATAGTCCATCATTTACAAAGTAGAATACACTCTTTAGTGCATAAGTAATTGTTACGTATGGACATTCAAAGGTGTAGGAAAGTTAAAAGCACACTATTTTCTTTCACTGGATATGAAACATTTACAATGTTGTCAAATTCAGTGGGAGTATTATGTACTTATTACTGAATAAGGAATTATTGTAATGATCTTTAATTCAGTGGGAGTTACAAGCTTTGATATCTTGGTAGCTAAAGATAATTACTTTCTAAGTGTAGACACTCATATTTTTAAGGATAGTCTTGTACATTTTCTTACTAGACATTGTTGTTCTACATCTACTTGTTATGCTAAAATCTATGACACAATCATATTGATCACATAAACAAATGCATGGCGTGTTGTTTATCAACTATATGAGGTTGTTCCATGCACAAGTGGGAGAAATGTTATCTTTAATGTGTGCAAGAAACAACTCATAAAGATATGATGGATTCTCTTGACTGCAAAGTAAGAGAATAAAGTTCTAATATGAATTATACTAATCTAATTCAAGAAACACTTGGTGTTACAATTTATGTTGTGTGAGAGCTTAGCTAGATTGCAACAACAAGGTGAATTTCATATTTTCATTACTAGCAGATCAACTGATGTAATTGAACTATGAAAATTTGTAGTTTCTAAATTAGATACCTATTAGAACATGTGTCAATATGATATCAAGGCTACTTTAATTTGTATATTTATGAATTCATGGAATGACATGAATTAATAAAGTAATCTAATGTTGCTTCAATCTGAATATTTATGTGTTCTTGGAATGACATAAATAAATAAAGAAATAATGTTATTTACATTATTGTGAAGTAATAAATTAACTTGAATTTACTATTGAAACCAATAGATGGTGTTCATAATTACTTTAGTTAAACATGTTTATGTTTCATTGTAAAGATATAAACATAAAGTCTTTAATTGTTACAAGACTTAGAATAAAGTAAGACGTTACCTTGTTATGTTTTTTTAATTAAAACATATATATGAAGTTATTAAATTGTTAAAATA
Source organism: Artemisia argyi (assembly GCA_030686995.1). Lineage (NCBI taxonomy): Eukaryota > Viridiplantae > Streptophyta > Magnoliopsida > Asterales > Asteraceae > Artemisia > Artemisia argyi. The sequence continues at coordinate 246,714 of JARVZY010011116.1, read as the reverse complement.
ACTTATAACGTATAGTGGGATTATAACAGTTTATGTTTTCTTGTAAAGACATGGACATGAAATGACTTTGTAAAAAGTACTTGTGTTATAAAGCATGTAATTGGCTTGAAAATTATTATACCATTAAAATGTATTAGTTGGTAAATAGACAAGTCAAAACGAATATAGTTATCTTAAATATTCTTAGATTGTCTTGCAATATTGATACTAATGAAATACCAAATGTTTATGGTATGTTCAATTATGATAATCAAACTCTTGTTATATTGTTTGATTAAAGATAACTATGACTTCTTTTTTTCCAAAAGTTGTCAAAGTTAGAATGTTGAGTATGACTTGGACATATTTAATAAAACTCCAACATAGAAGATTAATAAGACATTATCATATGATGGAATGTGATGAATGTGATGAATCACATTAAGTCTTAAATTGAAGTTCTAAATTTGTTTAACTGCTTATGAAGAGGTTATTAACAAACTTAAGTCAGGAACTGTCAATATGTATTTGTAATATCCCAAAAGAGAACATTGTATTGTTTCTTTATTTGCTAAGTATTTAAAGATAGTCTTTAAATTACTAAAAGCAAGTGGGAGTTTTGATCTTTAAAAGATAAAATTATAAGATACATAATCTTCTAAAATACACTAGTAAATATCATGATGAAGTTTGAAATTTGAATGTTAAATCTCAACATGATAATAAAGTTTGACATTTAAATGTTAAATCTCAAGATGATGGAATTATTATTTATAGAATAGCAATATATCTCAGATATTTGATTATTATGCTGAGGGCTATGATTTACAGGATTATTGTAAACCTGATAATCATCGTAATACATTACCAAATATGAAATTGGGTAAAGTACACATGCTATAAGTGATTAAGATGCTGTCCATAAAGATAATCAATTTTTAAAATTTGATTTATCTTAATAGTTAGACAAGAAAATGAAGATGAGTTTTTTCAAAGATAAGGTAACCTTTGTGGTTTAAATCTTTGTATAGAAATCATATGGACAATATTGTGCACGTATTTAATGCATGTTTTATGACAAGATTATTAATCACATTTAAGCGATTAACTGTGATTGAATATTCTTTTCTAAATACATTAAATATATAAAGATTATGATTGTCATATTTATGAAATTGACAATGGAATATCAAAACTCTTTCTTGAGTGATTACTTGAGCGAGGACGATAAGTAATCAAAAGGAGTTTATGAATTCAAATAAATCTTTGAAAGTGTACAAAGTGCAATAATCTATGAATGGATAAATGCATGCATCTAGAAGATTACTCTTATATTTAATTATTAAATTCATGTTTTGCTTTAAAATTGAAATAAGATAATTTCTAAGTATTCCTAAAAGCTAGTGGGAGTATTATGTTTAATTTCTTAAATCATATATGTTGTAGAACATATAAAAGGTAACATTCCATATAAGTTAAAAGTTAAGTCTTAGTTTGGAATGAAACTTTAAAAATTTAGAAAATAAGAAATACAACTTTGGAATGAATGTTTATTGTTGAAACATGTGCGGTAAATGAATCTAATATAACATGATATATTATTTAGAAAGTCTAAATAGATATGTATGATATGAATAAAATCTAAGTATGACTCAAAGATTTTTCATGAACATCATGTTTGTTGTATCATGCTTGATTACAAGATGATTTGGCAATATTAATATCTAATTAAAAGGTTATTAGATAACTTGTGTAATATTCTAAAAAGAATATGTTTGATTATAGAATCACATCCTAAATCTGGAACAGCTTCCAAATTTTACAAATGAACAATTTTTCAATTGTGGGAAAATTGTCATAGCCAACAAACTTGAAAGTTTGAAGGGCATCAAACATTACACAATAGATATTAATGTTTACGGGAAGTTTTAATAGCATATTGTTGTTTGCATACAATGATGCTAATGAAATTGAGATGATAATCAATACTAGTTATGGTAAGGATTTCGTTCTTTGCTATATGTACTAGTTGTGCTTAATAAAAGCATAAGTTGCATTATACATTAAGAGAATAAGAATACTTTAAACTTTAAAATGTTTGAAAGTTTAATTTTCATAAATTAGTGGTTAAGGATGTCTTACATTTTTATGAAATATGGCATTATCAAAATAGTTGACTATGCACATATAAGAATTTCAATAGTTGAATTCTTGAAATAAGTATTCTTAAAATTCCGATAGATCAAAGTTGGATGATTTATGTCTTGTCAACAAGTATGAATGTCATTACTTGAGTCATAATTCATCAACAATAGTTATCATGCATTGATCTATTTAGTATTTGGATAAGGGATATTAAACAATTATTATAATAAAAATACATGGTATGTTTAAATTATAATATATTGTATCCTATATTTGTATGTTTAATCCATGAATAAATGTTATTCTAAATTGTCCGTTGTCAATTAATAATATGGGAATATTATTAAATCAAGACAAATATGAAGGTTGGTATAATATACTTAAAGTATATTGATGCGTAGTCATGCCATTTCAGATGATATTCAATGATACCGAATATAGAACTTATCCCAATAACATGATGTTACTTTATGGATTTTGTTATTAAGTAAATCATGAGAAGTTATCCTCAGACTTGAGATGCAAGATAAGTGTCATGAATGTAGTACATTTTTGTGGAACAACTTAACGCTATACGTAACTGGTAGTCATAAGGGTTGTTTTCGAAAGTGTTACAAAGTTTGTGGGTTTTGCTTGTAGTCAAGATAGAATTTGTTCCTTCAAATTTATTTTTGGAGTTTAATACTGCTGGGCCCCTCGTAGGGTTGGTAAGATGCATGTGCGGCCGCACTCAAGATCTCCCCTGAATATGTTCAGAAGATTTGGTAATCTTAATCAATCATAAACAACGAGAAACAGAATGGTTAATTAAGGAATGACTTTAATCCATATCCTTATTAACATGGTATTAGAAACAAAAGGATAATAATAATGAGAAATCATTAAAAGGTTTTTTCAGGAGCCTTACTCGAGGTCGTACTAGAGGCATCGGCGTGTTGCAAGACGCTAACCGATGTGATTACACTATTAAAATATGTCCAAGTGGGAACTGTTAGATTATGGACATTATTTTAGTAGTCGTATGTTAGGATCGAACTCGAGATCGTGGGATTGCACACTTTACGTATGAAGAGTAAAAGAATAATTATTTATAAATGTTATATATAATTATTAATAAACACAAAACTAGTAACGACCGTTAGTATTTAACGGAGAATGACTAACGACCGTTAGACGAAAATTAGGAAAGTAATACTTGTGAATAATTAGAAACAATAGAAGGTTCCAGAATTCCCTTTGGGATACTACAACCGATCGGCCAAAGGGAGGGATCCACCTCCTTTGTGCCTTGAGCTCCAAGCTTTCACTAGTATATAAACACCTCATGGGTTATTAGTTTTCTCATAACTTGTACACACATAATAGGTGTTTTTCTTTCTCTTCTCTTGTCCCTAAAATCGATCCAACTCAATCCCTTTCTTAGGGATTCGATTTTCTTAAAGCTAAAAAGTTTGTGTTTGATTTACTTGCGTAAACTTTTACTTGAATTAGTACGTGTGTACAAGAACACGATTCAAACACACTATTGTTTGATTCTTAGATTGTGTTATGACCAAGAAACACCTTCAGGAGGTCGGGGATGCTCGAAATAAAGAGTAAACATGGTATATTATTAGCTTCAAGAAAGGGTAAGGTGTGTGTGTTTTCTAGAGAGAGAAAGAAGGAAACCACACACACCTTGTGATACAATTAGACATCCAACCCTCCTAGTTGAGACTAGGGGGGGTATTTATACTAGAATACAAGCCTAACTTAGCACTATTGTCTAAACTAGTCCTTGTAAATAGAAAAAGATGCTATTCCTGAATATAACATTACTTTTAAGGCTAACAATCTCTCCCCAAAGTGATGTTATATGGGAATAGCTTACAACGTTACCTACAAGTAAAATTGAATACAAAACATAAGCGCAGCAGCTCTGAGAGTGGTCTTCAAACTTCATTGATTCATTCAGCTTCCTGAATCTTCTCAGCTGCCATCTCTTTACTTGCAGAAGAACAATGTGAGCAAATCTAATTAAGGATTAAATCTGGCTTGACACTCTCCCCTAATTAGTGCTCTCCCACAAACTGACAACCTTTCTGATGAATGCCCTGAAACTGAAGAAGTCTTTTGATACTTACATGCAAACCGTCTTTAGTCTTCAAACACGCAGCGGAAAATGTAGAACAGACTGTAGACTCGACCTTCTTCAAGATTGTCTATTCGGGGGAACTGAATATCAACATCTTCATCTCACCAAATGCATTCCAGTTAACTTGCATAAAATAAATCAGCCCGTAACGTACACATGAAATGATAACACCAAAGTAACAAGTTGAAACACCGATCATCTTGAATTTGTTGCCCGAAATTGGTAAAGGTGGATAAGGTAGAAGTACGTAGAAAAAGCTGAGAGGATAAGGATATAGAATCAACCAATCTCCGACACAAATCATTTCATAAATCATTAAGCCCGATCACGTGAACTTGTTGTGCGTCCTCGATGTACACATTTCTCTCCCCTGATGATTGCGATCTCATCGGAATCAGCATAATATTGTGTACATGAAGTATTAACTGAAAGCACTTTATCATAAATCACATAAGCCCGTGAGAAGATGTCGATAAACCCAATCTACTAACAATACCATTTGAAATTGTCTTACTCTTTATCAACCTCTGAATCAACAACGACTCTTGTAGTAACCCCATATGAAGATAACCCGATATGACGAACTTGAGAATGAAGTAAAATCCCTCAGACTTGTGACTTAAGCTTGTACTATCCTTGTGACTAAGAACGGTGTACCATATACCCGTAAAAAAGTGTAATAAGCACAATCCATCTTGAATAATCCTCAACTACGTGAGACACTGAGCACTACAACGTAACTCCTTTAAGTGATAGTTATCTAGGTCTTCGTCCATCCACCCCTTGACCTATGAAAACTAGATAATCCAAATCTTCGTCACTATCAATATATGCCCAAACAAGTCATCTTCGCGGAAGTGAAGAAAGAAAGAAGATGAAATAAGTACACGCGCCCGTAAAACGTTACTTCAAACCCGAATAAATAATAACGAATTATCCCCATATTCACAAATATCCGATACTAGCCGTTGTTATTTGATTGTGATTCTTGATCAGGATCGTTTAAGCAATCCGTGGTGTGTTTTGGTGAAGCTTGAAATTCTATATCGGGTGATTCGTAGTGATTTCGTATTTTCCCTCCAAAAATAAAATTGGAAAATTTTCTCGCCCATAATTTGGAAATCACTATGAAATACAATACAAAGGTTACCTGAAAAATTTGAGTATTAAAAATTTTTACGCAAAATTTCACCGAAAAAATTTGAATTTTGGCCTAAAATTTTGAATTTCGGGCCAAAATTTTCAACCTTGTACCAAAATTAAAATCTCGCGTAAAAATTGAACGTTTAGTCTCCTCTCAAAAATAAATTTTACTCAAATTTTCCCGCCAAAAAACTTTTTTTTTTTTTTTGGTTGCTAACTCGATAATAGCCCCTAACTCGATAAATCCCCTAACTCGATAAACCATCCCTAACTTGATAAACCTCAAACTCGATAACCTTGGATCCTAACTCGATAAACCTCAAACTCGATAACCTTGGATCCTAACTCGATAAACCTTGGATCCTAACTCGATAAACCTTGATAATTTTGGCAGAGTTTCGTCTAAGTATAAGCCACAAAGAACCTAACTCGATAAACGATTAGGTGAAACAGCCTAACTTGGCAAAAGTCCTAACTCGATAAGCCTTACCTTACTCAACACCAAACTCGATAAGCAGTCACCAAACTCGATAAGCCTACACAAAACTCGATAAGCCTACACCAAACTCGATAAACAGTCACCAAACTCGATAAACAGTCACCAAACTCGATAAGCTTACACCAAACTCGATAAACAGTCACCAAACTCGATAAGCACGTCGATGAACAGTAACCCGATTCGATTTTTTCACCAAAAAACACGATTTTACACCCAAAAACACCACGATTCGCCCCCGGTTAGCTCTGATACCACTTGTTATGACCAAGAAACACCTTCAGGAGGTCGGGGATGCTCGAAATAAATAGTAAACATGGTATATTATTAGCTTCAAAAAAGGGTAAGGTGTGTGTGTTTTCTAGAGAGAGAAAGAAGGAAACCACACACACTTTGTGATACAATTAGACATCCAACCCTCCTAGTTGAGACTAGGGGGTATTTATACTAGAATACAAGCCTAACTTAGCACTATTGTCTAAACTAGTCCTTGTAAATAGAAAGAGATGCTATTCCTGAATATAACATTACTTTTAAGGCTAACAGATTGAATTACAAAATAGGTAAGGGGTAATTCTTATGATCCACATAAACCCTAATTAGGGTTCTTTATTTGAAGATTGCATTTGATTCTTGTTCGGGTTAGAATCACAAAGGTATGTTTACTTTTATATTGATTAATTAATTACATATTATATGATCTTGTTATAACGCTTCCGCATATGCTCTCTTGATGTGTTTGATTTATTTTATATGATTGTCATGATATCATAATTCCAACAACATTGCGGCGATATGAAATGGAATTTTTAATCAAATCACAGTACGGAGGCCATAAGTTAAAGGATACTGATGTTGTTATAACAATTGGCCGACCATAAAGTACCTGTAATAAACCATATGAACTAGACGTACTAATTAACTACCCATGACTGTTTACAGACTGTACATATGGGTAGAAGTTTGATGTATATAACTATAATATATACTTTACTAATTTATCAGAATAACATGAGACACATAATTACGCAACAAAATAAGAAAAAGCAAATACGGCCAAGTGATCTATCAGCTTGTATTGCCTGTCTTCGTGCACGTTGAGTACTAACAGCCACCAGATTATACGAGTTTGGATAAGCATATAAAGGCGCTTGCGTGTTCCCAAAAAGACTCCCATATACCATTTCCCCCAACATTGCTGTTGTTGGACTTGTTGGGTTAATCACATTTGGGCCATTTGCCATTGTTGTAGGTCCTTGTGTTTGTACTTGGTAGCCACGATTATTAAGCTGCGTAACTGGCATGGGGTTGGTTCCATAACTTGGACCGTGGGGCCTACGAGGGATCACCATACCTAATCCTGGGGATTTTTCGTCTGACTTAGGTTTTGTTGTTTGGCCCCCACCATATAATGGGACTAGAGTCTTTTGAGAGATGTGGTGTTTGCATACAGGGCATTGCAGGTTGTGCTTGTTTGGGTTTTCTGATGAAGTGTTTTGGTGATAAATCCATTTGTATATGCAAGGCCAGCAATAGAGGTGACCACATAGTGTCACCACTGGATCTTGGACCGTGTCTAGACATATATTACAATCAAAGCCTCCCAATGAACTTATTTCAGACTCATCAACAAGTTCCGACAACGATTCCCATTTAGGTGAAGAGGGTTTTTGCTCTTTGACAATGTTGTTAACATGCATGATTTCTTGTGAATACTGTTCCATGTCCATATGGCTCGATCTGGTTGAAATTTCTAAATTGATATCTGAAATGATAAAAACAGAAAAGAGATTAGAGTTTTCCTTTTAAAATAAACACTTCAACATATAAGGTGTAACATATATATACTTATGTTAATAACTTATCTAACAAGTTATGCTAATAACTTAATGCATGTTCTGTTATGTATAGTCTTAAAAGTAAATCCCCCGTACTTTGCAATTTTCCAAATAATGTATTTGGTCGTATATGAACTACAGTTGGCTTTTTGAGTGGTACAGTTATCCAAAAGGAGATGTAGTAATTACTGCAACATCTAGACGTGCCTAGTGATCGAAAGTGGAATTAATGATAATATTGCGTGTGCCAAGAACCTTATAAAGGATATTAGAGTTAGACCACATGGTCATCTTAATAATCTTGTTACAAAATTAATTTATAAGTAGCCTTTTAGCATAACATATTAGTAAATTTCAGCCCAGTTATCGAAAGTGGAATTAATGATAATATTGCGTGTGCCAAGTGATCGAAAGTGGAATTAATGATAATATTGCGTGTGCCAAGAACCTTATAAAGGATATTAGAGTTGGACCACATGGTCATCTTAATAATCTTGTTACAAAATTAATTTATAAGTAGCCTTTTAGCATAACATATTAGTAAATTTCAGCCCAGTTAAATGTCTTTATGCTACCCGCTCACAACCGCGTCCTACTTCTAGTTATTAATATTACGCGTTTAATTTTTTGTTAATTCAAAAATAAACCGACACGCAAATCAATAAATGGTCAAAATATTTGGCAAATATTATACATTAAAAAGTTAGTACTGTATAATAAGTCGTATTACATGAAGTAGTATTCTGTTAATTAATTTAGTACTATTACTCCCTCCGTCTCAAATTAATTGTCATAAGAGAGAAATTACAAAGTTTAATAAAAATGAGGCCTTTATAAATCTCAACTACTAAATAAGAATATTCTTTTAAAATATTCTCTAGTTTTTACTTAAAAAAGAAAGTGGATAAGTATTTTGAGACATCCCAAAAAAGAAATATGGACAATAAATTTGAGACGGATGGAGTAATAAATTAGATAAAACTCATAAAAGTCGTATTGTTTTTAAAATGTGCATCATACATTTATCACACGCCACTTGGCCGGTCATTACTATTATTATTACTTTGTGATATTGGTAACGTGTTTAATTAACTGCTAGAATGCTACTACTTTTCTTTCAGTATCACTAGACTTTTCGAATATTTGAAAGGTGTCTTGAAGTTGATGTATGTATCAATCATGTAAAATTGCAAATACGATAGTCATGTTATACACGAGTAATAAAAATGTGACTTGAAGTTGTATCAATAGCTCATCTAATCTTTACCCTTAGGAAGCGACTTCATCTAATGTATACTTCAAAAAAATTGTACATGTCAACTATTTTACGCAACTAGAAGTGTCATTATCATGCAATTAACATCAATTTAACAGTTTTCATAAACATAATATTTACGGAAAAAATTCTTACATGATCTCCCCCAGTGTATTTTATTTTTCAAAGAAGTTTCAAACATTGAGAGAAGGTGTTGAACAAAAAAAAAAAAAAAAAAAAAAAAAAACAAACAAACAAAAAAAAAACCCCACTTACATGTATACTATTTGTAGCCAAATATCTGTAAGATACTCCTTATCCCTAAATAAATGTCTGTAGGTTAAGTTTTATTTGAGACAATTGTATAAAGTAATATATATATATATATATATATATATATATATATATATATATATATATATATATATATATATATATATATATATATTGGAAGATTGTCAGCTTATCTTTGAAAAAAACATGTTGGCAATCTAGTTACATTGCAACATTTTTGCTTTTTAACCATTTTGGGTGTCTAGCTACCACGGCATGCAAAAGCTTTAAACACCAAATTTAATCAATCACAACGTGAAATTTTGAACAGTTTTGGGTGTCTAGCAGTTTAACATCAATTTAACAGTTTTCATAAACATAATATTTACGGAAAAAATTCTTACATGATCTCCCCCAGTGTATTTTATTTTTCAAAGAAGTTTCAAACATTGAGAGAAGGTGTTGAACAAAAAAAAAAAAAAAAAAAAAAAAAAAAAAAAAAAAAAAAAAAAAAAAAAACCCACTTACATGTATACTATTTGTAGCCAAATATCTGTAAGATACTCCTTATCCCTAAATAAATGTCTGTAGGTTAAGTTTTATTTGAGACAATTGTATAAAGTAATATATATATATATATATATATATATATATATATATATATATATATATATATATATATATATATATATATATATATATATATATATATATTGGAAGATTGTCAGCTTATCTTTGAAAAAAACATGTTGGCAATCTAGTTACATTGCAACATTTTTGCTTTTTAACCATTTTGGGTGTCTAGGCAGTCTAGCTACCACGGCATGCAAAAGCTTTAAACACCAAATTTAATCAATCACAACGTGAAATTTTGAAAACAACTTCTAGCAATTATAAATTCCTCACTAAAACTAACAACTACACATAGCAAGGTTACTCAAATCAACCTAAATAAAAAACAAAAACAGATTGCAATATCTCATATGAATATCTCATATGATAATCAACCTAAGTATATAAAATCTGTAAAATATAAGAAGCTAAACTTACCCGAAATGTTGCAAAATTGTGAAATCTTAATGAAGGTTGATATTGGAGGTGGTTACGAGTAATGAGAGATAGTAAGATGAGAGAGATTGCATTTGGTTAAACTGAAATGTATATATATAGGCAGGGATACGTACAAAAAAGTACTGTATAAAATAATTATGATGATGTTAGAGAATTAAATTTAGATAAAAGTAAAGGAAAAAGAAGTTTCATTCGGAGAAGACGCGGCATGCCCAGAATAAAGTGTGACGTGGCGTGAGAGTTTACTTTACGCCTGTGCAACTGCCGACGCGTTCTTCTTGCGAGCTTATCTTGACCATCCTAATTAATTAATGTTTCAAACCATTAACTTTTAAAACTTATTTAGCAACAATATATTGTCATTACCGTCACCAAGACAATATAGTAGTTTGGCTCGTGATTTCCGTAAAAATGATAAAGGACACACAAAATCACACAATATCACCCGACCAACGAGTTTTTAAGGTGAACATTGTATTTTTAAAAAGTATTTATCAAAGTATGTATTTTTAAAAGTAATTAACAAAATATTTAATTATCTGCTTTTTAATATGTTAGAATATTAGTAGTAAACTTAAACGTAGTTAAGGGGCTTAAGTGTACATTATAATTAGATTGGGTGTTAGACATAAACTAGGATTAGGTAGCTTGGAGTGCAAGGCAAGCTAGGTTTCCACCTCCTCATCTCTATAAATAGAGATGAGAGGATGCTAGTTATTTATTCTTCTTCCTCAATTGTAAAAGCTTTATTGGTATTAATAAAGGGTTCGTTGAGGGTATATCGTGTGCATATTCTTGTCGGTTCTTTGTAATCTCTCGTGTTTGCTACTCGTGCTCGATACAACTCGCGATCTAGCTTTCCGCGATCGAACTTCGGGTTTGTTGTCGAGGTATTATCCAACAAGTGGTATCAAGAGCCGCGGTTATTGTGGTCATCGAAGTTCGAGTGCTAGATCGAATTTTCGAGGTTCAGTTTCGGGTTTTGAATCGGTTTTTTGAGTAGCGCTCAATTGACGAGAGGTTAAAGACGATTGAAGGTTTTATATATATTCACGTGAAGACTATATTACAAAGAAATAAGGACTACTTTTCTAAGGAACTTGTATTTAATATTAATTTAATACCTTCAGGTTGTTGTTTTGGTATACTACAAGACGAGTGAATGGTAATTTAATAAATACAAGGGTTTTTTGGTTTTATGTATAAAATCAACTTCAAGGTTTGACTTTAGGGTTTTTAAAGTTTATTATTTGAAGGTTCTTGTTGTGGGATTTTCTTGTGATTCAAGTTTTGGTTGTGGTTTTCTTGGGTTTCAAGTTAACGACTGGGTTACTTGTTCGAAATCGAGGGTTTAGGGTTATTCTAATTAATTCAATTTACAAGAAGGGTTTATAGCAACAAGGGAGAATATTGCACACGGCTTGTGAGGCTTGTCGGTAAAGTTGGTTAAGAAACAACTTGACAAGGTTTTTAGCAATGTATGAGAAGAATGGCTATTTCTATAACTAGGTTTGACATCGAAAAATTCGATGGGAAGAATGACTTCGGGTTATGGCAAATAAAGATGCGTGCTTTAATGGTACAACTCGGATGTGATGCTGCATTAGAGACATTACCCGCGGACATGGAAGCAGGTGAAAAGGCTGCTTTGATGAAGAAGGCATACAGTACCTTAATTCTATGCTTGGGAGACCGGGTTTTACGGGAAGTTACTAAGGAAACATCTGCTGCAGGAATTTGGGCGAAGTTGACTAGTCTTTATATGACTAAGTCCTTAGCAAACAGACTGTATCAGAAGAAGAAGCTGCACACATTCTATATGAGTCCAGGTACGAAACTGGGTGATCATATAGATGAGTTTAACAAGTTGATACTTGATTTGGCGAATATTGATATCGAGATTGAGGATGAAGATCAGGCTCTTATGTTACTTACGTCGTTGCCATCGTCTTACGAAAACTTTGTGGAAACATTGTTGTATAGGAGGGAATCCTTGATAATGGAGGATGTCCTGGCGACTCTGAATTCAAGAGAGTTGAAGAAAAGAACCGAAGGCACAAAGGAAGAAAATGGTGACAGGTTATATGTAAGGGGAGGGTTAGATCATTCAAGGAAAGCTCATTCTGGTGGAAGTTCATGGTTTAAGTTAAGGGGTGAAACTTTTAAACTCAAGTGCTTCATATGTCATTCAGAGGGTCATCTGAAGAAAGACTGTCCAAAGAAGAAGTCAAGTGGGTTCATCAGGAAGGGTAAGCATGATCAGGATTCTGATTCTTCTGATGACAACGGTAACGCCTACTTTGGAGAAGCCTTAGTGGTGGTCGAAAATGATGAGATGACTGAATTGGTAATGGATTCCGGTGGATCTTATCATATGACTCATAGGAGGGATTTCTTGTATGACTTCAAGGATGTTGATGGTGGTTCGGTTCAGTTAGGTGATAACAGGACATGCACTATCAGAGGGATAGGAAAAGTGAAGATACAGTTGCATGATTGTTCAAGCTTTATACTGGAAGATGTCAGGTATGTTCTAGGGTTAAGAAAAAGCTTGATTTCATTGGGTACTCTTGAAAAAGAGGGTTATACTGTGAAGATGCAGATAGGTAGAGTCAAGGTGATCAAAGGTTGTCGGGTTATAATGACTGGGATCAGGAAAGAGAACTGTGTGTATACTCTTGGAGCAAAAGTAACGAATTTTGGTGTACAAAAGCATGTAGGTTCAAAACAAGTTGGATTCAAACAACTTGGTAATAAACAAGTTGGGTTCAAACAACTTGGTTCTGGTGTTAAAACAGGAGTCCATGGAGTACAGGTTGATGAACGTGTTTGGTTTGAAATGGAACTGCATGGAGCTCATGGGAATCGTGAAGCCGAGGTTGTTCAGGTTAGTGACGATGATGTTGCAGTGGTTCAAAGAAAGTTGAAGGTTAAACAACTTGAAGAAAATACAAACACGGACTGCTTGGTAAAGGAGCAGGAAAAGGTACACCTTGGTATAAAGGTGGGGGCGGACATTACGGTAACCGGAGTACCTGGTCAAGAGGGTGCAGAGGGTAATGCTGCTGAAAAGAAGAAAGTGAAGGAGTCTACAGAAGCTAATCTTGGAAAATTACTGAAGTACAATGCCTGGTCGACAAGGTGGTCCCCGATCCGAGGTTCCAGCACAAGGAAAAGGTGTTGAGTATCGGTTATGTTTAAGTGTTACTCCTAAGGTGGAAATTGTTAGAATATTAGTAGTAAACTTAAACGTAGTTAAGGGGCTTAAGTGTACTTTGTAATTAGATTAGGTGTTAGACATAAACTTGGATTAGGTAGCTTGGAGTGCAAGGCAAGCTAGGTTTCCACCTCCTCATATGTATAAATAGAGATGAGGGGATGCTAGTTATTCATTCTTCTTCCTCAATTGTAAAAGCTTTATTGGTATTAATAAAGGGTTCGTTGAGGGTATATCGTGTGCATATTCTTGTCGGTTCTTTGTAATCTCTCGTGTTTGCTACTCGTGCTCGATACAACTCGCGATCTAGCTTTCCGCGATCGAACTTCGGGTTTGTTGTCGAGGTATTATCCAACATAATAAAATGATAGATAGAAGAATAAAAGCCATGAAGATGACTTCTTTTAGCAGTCATCACATCGTCAATATCTACATCTATGTCATCATCTTTTTCAATCTCGTCATTTGAGAATCCTTCATTGGTGATGAGATGATGTAAGGCATGATTCCAACGTCGTCTCTCGGAGTAATTTTATGTGTTCGTTTGATTATTCCGACATCAACATGATTTTGGCATCATCACCTCCGCCTAGAGGAGTGTCATAATCAAACAACCGACTAGCTGCTATATATCATCAAAACCAACAAGATCAACGAAACCTAATACCATAACAAATTAAGGAATATGTACTATGAAAACGATAAGTATAGAAAAGTTATACGAAAGTATCATATGTTTGCATTGATTCGCTCAATTGCATCAGAAACGTCTCGAACTAATTCAATCTATCCTAATCCAAATTTTGTGTTTTCTGCTGACAGTTATTTGTACGTCCTGTTAATTATATCGGAACCATGCCATAACGGTAAAGAAGTTGGGAATACCAAGGACGAAGGAGGCGAAACGTAAATGTCGGACAATGGCTCTCTATAACCTCCGTGTTTCCATGTTATTTTTTGGATGCCCAATTCTTTTATGAGTGTTTATGAATTTATAAATGATTAAATAATAATACTAAAATACTAGTACGTAGTATGTTAATTACTTTTAGTCGTGCATACTTTGTCATATAATTTCCTCAACTACTATTGTAATCTAAAAAACTCCCCAACCAACCATCCTCGGTAAATATTACTAATACGTACTTTTTCCTACCGAATTTTCTCACAGAAGAAAAGTTTTGGGAAATTTCCCACAGATAAGCGATAATTTACACACCAATTGCTTGACCAAATTTCCGTAGGAAAATGATTTATTGATTCTGTGAACTTTATACTTTGGTGGAACTTTAAATGGCAAGGTTTAGATTCTGTGAACTTCTGCTTTTTAATTGATATTTGTTAAAGTAGTTAGGGACTAAGCTGATTGGACTGAAATCGGTTAAAAGTGTAGTGACACATAAGTTTGTAACTAGTGTAGATGTTTTAAGTGGTGTCCTGGTCGCAAATAGATGATGTTCACAGGTGCTGGTAGCTAGGCTAATTAAATCTAGCTATTACACATATTGTGTTATCTGACTATCTAATGACCTGTCAAATGTTTTAGGCGACTTTTTGATATTATCTAATGTGACACTCGATGACAAGGTTTTGTCAACCACACATGGTCAGTTGAAGCCTCCTCTAGGGAAACATCGTCTAAAGGTTAGTTTACAAATATATTGCTTTTATCAGTTCTGTGACGATAAATATGGTTTTTGGCTAAAGTGGTACACAACGGGGGCAAGTTTCATATATTTGTTGACATATATTCGTGCCTAGAGAGCACAAACAATCCCATAAGGGCGTTCAACATATGTTGGTTTATTCTATCTTGGAACTTCATCAATGGGGGTATTTTATCTTGTGACACTTTGTTGTCCTCCAATGGTCTCTGACTGTACTTACTTGTATTTTTTTATAAGATTTCTTTACCATGTGATCATTTTGTATTACAATTCTTAGTGTGTAAAGCATTTTTACTTGCTAAATGCTATTGTATGCTGGTGACGGGGTTCTAATTTACGTGTTCTATTCTGGCAATAGGCTGTCTCGATGTGGAGAATATCTTACTGATTGTTTAATTAAAAGCTTGGAAAGCAAAGGAGTTAAAGTGAGTTAGTTTTAAGTGCCAAAGCTATTTTACACTGCTGAGCATGATGGTATGTGCTAGATATTTATGTGTTTATGTCTGTCGTATGCTATGCAGATTAGGCCTCGATACTCTTTTAAACGAAAGGAAGTTCGGCCAGGAGAGTTTCAGGTTAACTATGCCTATGTGTATTGTTTGTAATCTTTTAAATAGAACCAATTTTGATAACATGTCTACTAATTTTTTTTTCTTAATATGCAATTTCGATACCATATCTTGAAGCATTTGCTCTATTTCGTTTGCAAACGCCTCTATTCTTATCTTGAGAGGCATTAATTTGAAGCCTCTGGACCATTATAAATTGGATACAATTAGTCAGCCTTGGAATTTTTTATCTGATTTTGTGTGTAGGTTTGTATAATTGTTGCACTCACATCATTAATTTTGACAGGCTGTAGATCTTGATTTCCTGAACACTACTGAAAGTTGTAGGCTCTACAATCAGGTTCGTTTTCATTTGCCTCATAATTTTCTTTTGATAGCTGTTTAAGCTCTATTTGTAAATGTGACCATTTCTGTTATAGAGGGAATTTGCTAGCGATATCAAGGAATGTGCATGTCATGCCCCTGATACTCCATATGATGGTTTGTGTTCTTTTCATAAATTTTATGTACTGATTTTAATTATTTGTCTATTATTATTCATGCGAGTGTGTTCTGAATCTAAATATCTGAGTATTAGTTATGTTTATGTTCTTACTGTGAAACACAGTTTAGACACGTCTCTTAAGAATAAAATACATTGTGTTGATTTCATTTGGTTGAATGGGTCAGTTTAGGTTGCGTTTGTTTAAAATAGGTCTCTGGGTCATTTTTGTAGTACGGGTCACTTTAGGTAGGGTTTGTATTAAGTAACTCACACATTTTAATAGGCTTAGTGATGCGTGGGAATCGCAACAGGCTTTACCTCTCGAGGGATCTCGAGAAGCTTACAACCCCCACCAGGCAGTGTACCTGATCGTTGTAGTATAGTATAGTGACAAGTACCGGGGGATTGATCGTTCAGCTTAGGAATAGTGTCGCTAGGATTAGAAAACCTAATTACTAGTTCTAAAGGTGAGGGATGATTATTTTTGTGTTTTTATATTTTATGGAAAACAAGTAAAATCTCGGGTTTTGGAAGAGTGGGCGGAATTAGTTGCTATTCAACTAACCCAAAACTAAAATGCAATCAAAATAAAATACTGGAAATAAAAATAAACTAATTTAAACTAAGGTTGTGAGCAGTAATTGGAGAAAATGTGTTTACTTAGATTTCACTACTCCCTAGATATCTTTTACACATTAATTACTTGTTATAATTGCATGGATGACGGATTGTATTCCTTAATACCATTCATGGGGTGGCATACATAACTCCCCAATTCTATGAGCTCTTATCTCCTCCTACACCATGCCCAGCACAACTATAGGGATTATAAACAGTGGCTCATGCATTAAATACAACCAATAAAGACCTAGTACGCCTCGGTTCATGTTTCTTAAGACGTTCAAGCATGTTACCATTTAGAGATCTGCCAGTTTTCTTAAGCCTAACATATAAATCATTCATCCAAAACAAGAATAAACAAGTAATCAACACATAATCAATATCTAGGTTTCATTAGATCTAAGCAAACACAAAAGAGATCTAGCCTAGCATAATGGAATTGAGACAAGAACAAGATATAGACAACCAACACATAGACATATTGATTGAATTAGAAGAACACTTATCTCAATTACAATGCAAGGTATCAAGGGTTTGGAACCCTTGAAAAACCTGTAAAAGTTGCACCAAATTCGTCTTTAGGGTTTCTCCAAAACTTCTCTTTTTTAATGTGAAAAACTAGAAAACTATATATAGGAAAAACGGGGTGACGGCGTCAAGAACAAAGGTGTGACGCCGTCATCTCGCCGCCAAATACTTCCTCGGACGGCCTTGATCTACTTCTGACGCCCTGTGTGACGCCGTCATCAACTACGGATTTTTATTCTTGGGCTTTTGACGCCGTCAGGAACACTCTTGACGCCTTCATGAACTACGGATTTTAATTCTTGATGTTTGACGCCGTCATGGCATTACTCTTGACGCCATCACCTACTGTTTCTAGCATGGAAAATTGAGACTTAGCCGTTTTCATCACTTTTATGCTTCAAAAACGTCCAAAATGGCTTCTTTTCCAGAATTCGCTCTCCAAGTACCTAAAATCACAAAAGGAACGATTTAGGGCAATATTTGATCAAATTAAGTCGGATTCGGGCTTAAATGACCCCCTAAAAACGGATCATTTTTCGCCTCATCACTTAGTTATGCTATAAGTTATTGCATTATCCACATTTATATCTGACAACTTATGCAGATTTCTTATCTTTATATATGGCCAGGTATTTTTTAGATGGAGTACTACTTCGTGAAGTCTTTCTGACACTGAGTTGAAACAATATTCAGTAATCATATTGGATGAAGCTCATGAAACGAGTCTAAACACGTAACTCGTAAGGCCTTATACTTTACCCGCAACTTAACCTAAAATATAAAGATAATGCATACACTTTAATCAATACTTAAGTACTTTATTTGTTACTTCTGGACTCTCATGTCTACAAACTTTGTAGGATCTCTACAAACAGAGCATACAGTCGGTGGGGATAGATGTTGAGAGTCTTCAGAAGCTACTTGAGGTAATTATTTGCAACCATAATAATTAGTTTACTTCAACAAATTCCTATTGGACCTCTTCTTGATCTTAACTAGTTGAACTAAGTTTCAAGAATGAGTACAAGAAATACGATATTATGCATTATTATTGACTTATTGTGTATGCTTCAAATGCTGTGTTTAGTCATTATTGAATAGTTTATACACTTGCAGGAAATTTGTGGGAATTCTACTCCATCAGATGAAATTGTTCTGGAAGAATTACGCCTTCCAGGTTTATCTGAGCTTAAAGAGTGCTAGTGGATCTTTAGGTGCCGGTGGTGGAGGCAATGGTGACACAATGGTAAATTTCTAAACCAGACCTTCTGGGTACATTGTCCATAAGAACCGGTGGACTGAAAAATCTGTCCTTTATGATGATGCCTGTATTTTGGCTGCACATACCGTTGGGTCATTTGAGCATGCCAGATGCTTCGAATACTGTGCAACATACTTCTGCAAGTACCTGTAATCATCAACAAATACTTGCTACTTTTGACTTATCCGAACATTGTGCTTTGTCTCCAAGGGTTGATGACACGTGTCTAGGTATGCTTGATGCGCATTAATACTTAATAGTGATACAGGATTTGACAACTTGATTCTTTAAGAGCCATTTGTAAGTGCACTAACTTTTTTCAACATGTCATAATTACAAATGTTCAAAGAAAAGCAGGGAACGAGTTAAAAACAGTTGCTGATGCTAACAGATCTAATCGTTCTATGAATGAAGGTATGCGAACGTATTTTTGTTTATGTTATTTAGTTGTTGCATGTAACATGTATGTAATTGTCTGAATTATACTGATCAATGACGATTTGCTGTTTTAGTACATGTCAGTGAGACTTTTGAAAATGAATGTCATGTTTTGCATAAAAACAATCAGCACGGGTTCAGTGAGTCAGAGTATGTTCGGTTATGAATTCCTATGTACATGGATTGTTGTTTTATAAATATACTATCAGTAAGTTGTATACAGTGTACAGTTGATAGCTGAAGCTACACCGATTGTTAACAATTTGTTGTAACAGGTCTTAATAGAGGCATACAAAACGTTAGTAGCAGCTCGCAAAGCTCCTGAACAACCACGCTAGGAACAATGGGAAAAGACCACTCTGAATTTTTAGTGTCTGTTGATCTTGGGAATGCAATACTTTCTTCTGCTGAAGAATACTTGCTCAAAATTTTAGGCATGAAATTGAGTTCCTAGCGTTTTTGTACATTTGAGATTGAGATTGCTTTAGAGATTGATATGTTTAAACTTATTTTGTAAAATGCAATTTGTATTTGTGTAATAATTTTTTATTTTTGAGAAATGCATTACATTGATATTGCAGTTTCTATTTGTATTTCTACCAAATAATGAACCCTTTGTTGACTGAATTAACTAAACATATCTGTCATTTGTAATGATTTGCACCATTTTTTTGACTAAATTAACTAAACATATCTATCATTTGTAGTGATTTGACACAAAACTGGTGCACCCATTAGTGACTAAAATAGTTTAGTCACTGAATCTATTTGAAATTTTGCTCACTAAACTTTTAGTAACCAAAGACTTTTAGTGAACCCTTTATTACTTACTATTTTTCTTTTTAGCGGGAGTTAAATAAATGGCTTTTAGTGACTGTTTTGTATATTTTGCTCACATTTGATTGGTGGTGGTGCCTCAACTAACGTTGATTGACCATCGATATTTAAGGTTTCAAATTCCAAATGATTCAAATTAGCAGACAGTTGGAGATCAGATGAGTTGTTTCCATGTATCACATCATCATCATCTTCTACCACGATGGCATCCCAGGTTGTGTTGTGATTTACATCTTGGATGACCTTCCAATGGAGTGGTCGTCTGGCAGGATCTTCAAGGTAGAAGACTTGTTTTGCTTGTGTTGCGAGAATGTAAGGTTGATCTTCAAGCGCATAGCTACATGCCCAAATTTGTGTCATGTTGTTTCTATTGTTAAAACGTTGGACTCTACCTCTTTTGTTGGTTAAGTCAAACCACATAATATGTTAAACGGATAAGTCGAGTTGTTATGGATATGCATAACTTGTTAAACGGATGAGTCGATTTGTTATAGATATACATAACATGTTAAACGGATGAGTCGAGTTGTTATAGATATACATAACATGTTAAACGGATGAGTCGAGGTGTTATGGATATGGATAACATGTTACACGGATGAGTCAAAACTTCCCATCAAACACTTCCCGCCAAAACTTCCCACTAAACACTTCCCGTCAAAACACTTCCCACCAAAATCTTGCCGCCAAAACTTCCTACCAAAAGCTATCAGATCTTCACAGCCTTTTAAAACCAACCTCACAACTTCTTTTCCTCAAAACCACTCAACCTCACAACCTCTTATCCTCAAAACCACTCAACCTCAACCTGAGATGCAGCGATATAATCCTTTTATGTGTAATTGTGGAGCAGAATATATATATATATATATATATATATATATATATATATATATATATATATATATATATATATATATATATATATATATATATAATTGAGATCAAATGAGAACTTTTTTAAAATTTTAAAAATGAGAACCAACCAAAATCTCACAAATGACACTTAACTTAAAAGAAAATAAAAACATAATTAATTATAACTAAAATTGTTAAAGATTTGATGGGTTTTTTTATGAAAATTTACGTAAACTAAGTGATACACTTTGATTCAACGTGTAATGTGTAACAAGGTTTAGTATTGTGTATCAAGTTTTTAGTGGTTGTTGTGTATTAGGTGTATTAATTTATGTGTAAGAAATTAGTTTTTTGAGATTTTACTGTATATGTATCAAAAATTTAATTGTGTATCAATAATCCGTTTCTCATGTATGAGTTGGTTATTAGTCTATTTAATGTTAACTTGTATTAATATATAATATTTTGATGCATCTTTGCTAAAATGGTTATGTATCAATGTTTTAATGGTATTTTAGAATAGTTCTCATTTTTACAACTTTAAGAAAGTTCTCACATTAACCCTTTTTCCTATATATACATATATATATATATATATATATATATATATATATATATATATATATATATATATATATATATATATATATATATATATAAAGAACATCACATCAAACAAGTACATTTGGATGGGAATATTATGCATATTCTCTTTAGAAGGTGAACAATTATACATTTCTTATTTATGTAAATATACAAACAATCATATAATTTCATTATTTATGTAACACCCAAGAGAAAAAGATCATGGATGTGGATATTTTACTTGGAAGAGTGAATTTGATGAACAGTTACGAGTAATATCTTCTGCTTCAACATCTCACGGTTCTGGATCTACACCAACAGGGTGCTCAAACTGTCATGAAAATGATCTTAGGATGAACATGCTAGAGGCACAAAAACAGGTGCTAGAGACAAGAGTAAGGATGCTAGAGGCAAGACTTGAAATGGAAACGAATCCCGACAACTACGACCACGCATGTTAGTTGGATGCAATACTCCGTGACCTGTTGTTATTGTTGTTGTTTTTTGTTGTTGTTGTTGTTGTTGTTGTTGTTGTTGTTTGTTGTGTTATTGTTATTGTTTAATAAAATATTGTTGTTGTTGTGAAATCTTCATATGTAGTAGTCTCGTGCACCTTCGTTAACTAGATTATGGTGTCAAAACACCCAAGATTTTTATACATCAAAGCACATTCTGGATTTGTAAAATTGACCAGGTTCTGAGTTAACTAGATTATGGTGTCAAAACACCCCTTCAAACAACAGGGTATTTCAAATATACAATTTTCCAACACTAAATTATATATTCACAAAAAATGGAACTGAAGAAACAATATCACAATTAAGAAACACGAAGGAAAACCGTTTATTTAAAACACGCATGAGTTCTCAACCACATATATTTCATACATATTCAAACGAAACAACTCAAACAAAACAACTCGACAAGCAAACTAAACAACTCAAACGAAACAACTCGACAAGCAAACGAAACAACTCGACAAGCAAACGAAACACACGACATAGACCATAACAAACATCGCCCATTCAATTTTTTTTGCTGCTGCTACTTCCCACTTTGCTAGAACTTGCACCATCTTTTCCCTTCCTTGCTTTCCTTTGCCGGATATATTCAAACGTCGCTTCGAGATTTGTTACCCTATTTCCCAAATCATCAAGTTTGGTGTCCAACGTGTTTTCAGCTTCATCATCACCTCCAACATCATCAACAACAACTTCCAAATACTCTTTGTAGTACAACTTTTGCCTCGACCATTCCAGAATCCGGTCTCTCATCCATGATGCACAGTTCTTATAAAAACCATATTCATTATAAATTTCGTAACCATACGTATTAAGAACTTCATTAAAGAGGAGCTCGTGTGATAAAACCTTTGACCACTCCTGTTCTGGCGTGTAACCATCCATTATTATGTGTGTTTTGTGGGAATTGTCGGTTGGTTATGTGTGTTATATGTGCTTTTTTCCCGGTTATAGAATGATTGATTATATATAAGTAAAAAATTGGCGGGATAAGTGTGCAGATAGGCGGGAAAAAACTCCCGAAGACATGTCGTCGGTACCATAATGGCGGGAAAAAATCCCACCCAATTGTTTGCTAATATTTACAATACGGGGGTGAGACCAAATTTGGTCTAAATTCTTCCCGTCGACATGTCGTCGGGAGCATAAGACTAAACACACCAGCTAACGCTAATCAGCCACTAATTACAGTCTTACTTATGATTAACATGGTCCTGTCGACATGTCGTCGGGAGCCTATTGGCGGGACAAATTCCCACCCAATTATTGCAATTACGGCGAGATGAAAGTTTGACCAATATGTCCCATCGACATGTCGACGGGACTATATTAATAAGAAAAATTCAACGCAGCTGGTCTCGGTCAAGCGTTTTTTGTCGTTTTTCGCTTCTTGCCGACGACATTGTGTCGTCAGGACCACTCGCCCGTTCTCCCCATTCTTGTAGGGAAAGCTGGTTCAAAATAATGTAATAATATAAACATAACTTAATACAATATCTGCATTTCTATTGTTAAGACACATACATGATAATTATTAATATTTTAAAGGCATCCATTTATTAAAACAACAAACAAGTACAAAAGACAAGAACAAGACATGTTTAAACGATTTATTCTAATACCAGAATCCCATGCAGATCAGCTATTACAGTCATGATTGTGAACCTTAGCCACAAGTCGTAGCGCATTCGTTTTACGTGTTACAACTCCATGAGTCTTTAAAGTATCAATTCCTTCTGTTCCCACAGGTAGTTCCCAATCGAATGAGTAAATAAGATTCGAAAGAGTAATCTCCACATTTGCAGCCCCCATTGATAACCCGGGACAAATTCTACGACCAGACCCAAATGGGATAAGCTGGAAATCCGTCCCTTTGTAATCAATATTACTCCCACTACCCATGAACCTTTCTGGCTCGAACTCTTCTGGTCTTTCCCAAGAATTTGGGTCTCGCCCTAATGCCCATGCGTTCACGTAGACTAAAGTCTTTTTGGGAATCTCATATCCATTTAAAACAAATCGTTCTCTTGATTCATGAGGGACTAAAAGTGGTGCAGCTGGATACAATCTAAATGTCTCTTTGATGACCGCTTTTAAATATTTGAGCTTATGAAGATCATCTTCGTCTACTCTCCCTTTGTTCCCGATTGCATTCCTTACTTCTTCCTGAAGTTTCTTTAGAGATTTAGGATTGTTCATCAGTAATGTCATTGCCCACACCACGGTCACAGAACTTGTTCCTGTCCCCCCTATTAGAATATTCTAAACAATTGAAAGAAATTAAGGCATAGTCGATGAATCTATACATTGAATTCAACATTAAGCAGTGAAATGTGAATTACTCACCATGAGTATAGCTTTGATGTGATCAAAACCGAGATTGAGTGAAGGGTCTGAATTCTTGAGTTCTAGCAAAATATCCACCATATCCTTTTGCATTATGTTTGGCCTGTTGGGATTTGAATGTTCATCGATGAGTTGCTGATAGAACCCATCCATATTTTTGAGAAGCTTTTCAAACCGAGCGATGGTGCCATTGAGTTTATCAAGCCACCCCAAGAAGGGAAAGTTATCTTTAAAAAAAAAGTGAACAAGCATAGCTTGATACTCGTGCATATTCTCTTGAAATCTTCTCACATCTTCTTGTCCGTCAGCGTATGCAGACGGTTTTTTCCCAAAAGCCACCCTAGTAATGATATTACTTGCGAGAATCATCACAGTTTCACTCAAGTTCACTACTTGTTTGGATGGAATTCGAGTCTTTATTGTATTGATCATGTCAAATACTTCTTCTTCACGTACCCAACGAAACGAGTTAACTTTTTTCATTGAGAAGAGATGAAGGATGCAAGTCTTCCTCATCTTTTCCCAATACTTGCTATAGGGTGAAAAATTAATATCTTTATAATCGTATGATATCATCTGCATGCCAGTTAACAAAGGCCTGGTGCAGAAGTTCAAATCATTTGTTTTCAATACTTCTTTAGCCATTTCAGGCGAAGAAACTACGAGGGTTTGGACCATGCCAAGGCGAATGGACATTAAAGGGCCATAATGTTTTGAAAGACTCCATAAGTGGTCTGGGAGGTCAGAGATGTCTAGCTGATGGAGGTTTCCAATTATGGGAAGTCCGGTAGGTCCAGGTGGTAGTGGCAGGAGGGTTTTTGACCGAAAGCTTCTAAGTATTGAGATAAGGAAGAGCAAGAAGATGAGGAAAGCTAATGCTGTGACTAGAAATGAAGCCATTGTTAGAAAAAAAAAAAAGTCCACATTTTCTTTCTTTCTTATACTGGACAGATATAGAGATCATTAAAAATAATAATAATAATTAAAAAAAAAAAAAAAAAAAAAAAAAAAAAAAAAAAAAAAAAAATCTCTCGTATATGTGATAAATTTACTGGGTGTTTTATTCAGAATTAAAAAAAAAAAAAAAAAAAAAAAAAAAAAAAAAAAAAAAAAAAAATCGCACATGTTTTTTTTTTTTTTTTTGGAAGTATTCCCATGTGGTTTCTAATTGAGTTCTTTTTACAAAAAAGACAGTGTGTCGACCCTAGCTGTCTGGACTTAGAATGGACCAAAACACTACAAGATTCAGGCTCTTTAGCCACGACCTAAAGTGGTGGCTGAAAACCTTTAATCACGACATGTCATGGCTAAAAGATTGCGACTTAAGCTTCGTAGCTAACAGCCTTTAGCCACGACTCAGTAATACCTTTAGCCACGACCACTTTTAGCTACGAAGCCAACTATTATATTTGTGACGGCCGTTGTGGCTAAAACTTTGTGAAAAATATATTATAAAAAGGGACATTAAAGTAAATATTATACTTTTAGCCACGACAGTGGCCAATGTTTTAAAACCCAGGTTTTTTGATCGACCTGGTCAAGTTACCGGTTCAACCGCCGAATCAAACCAGTTTTATGCCAGAAACAAAAAAGTACCCGTATTTGAACTGTTTATAGAGGAAAAACGTAATTTTAATTAAAGAACAATAAAATAAACAAGTAGTGTGCATAATATCAAACTAATAATATTCACGGTTTCTGGACATCCAATAAGGATGATTATGTAAATTAATTTTTTTTATAAAGAAAAGTTCATTTCGATAAATCAAACTACATCACTACTTGATTGATGTATCTATCATCTCAAACAAATCTTTTAAATATTTCTTCTTTCCCATTACATACAAAATAAAAACACACAAAACAGAACTGTGAACTAACGTGTTTTGCAACAAAATAAAAGAAGAAAAATGTTTTTCACAAAAGTCTTACAAACTACAGTAATAAACTATTCAAACATGGACAAGAATAGTTGTGACATGTATTTGTTACCAAAGAAAATGGCATGAGTTAACCGGACCCCCCTTAGGGAGGGTTTGTGGAAGAAAGTGATGCCGCCGCCTGTACTGTCTGCATTAAAACTTGTACATTTTGACTAAAGTAGGTGGACCCCCATGGTAGGGAGGGTCCGGTTAACACATCCCAAGAAAATTTCAAGTTTGCTTTATAAATAGTTAGTCACCTAGACATGTGATAAATGTATATTGTAGTGTCGGCTAATATATCTCATGCTATCTTTGAATGATAGTTTCATATTGTAACATTAGTACTACATAGAGCCTATAAAGACAAGAGCAAATTAATGTGTAGTTCAAAATTGTACCATATGGATGTTGTTAGAAAAGTGACTTAAACTTTAGAGGTCAATTGGTAAATTTGTGTGACTTGTCCTTCAAGTTTGATTAGAATTTGGAAACTCTTTATGACGGTTAGTTTTAGCTTATAAATAGGGATTGATGGCATTAGTTTTCTTTGTACCTTTGGAATAATAGTTTGGTACCGTCTGAATTAGAATTTGTCTTTGAATTTGGTTTTGTAATTTGGTTTGGTATTTGAATAAAGTTTCCGCTTCGTTTGTTCGAATTTGTTTGTTTGTTTCGTTCGTTTGAATTATCAACAGATGTGGTAATGTATAATGATCCCATATAAGATTAAATAAGTTATTACGTACAATCTTTAAACTAGTAAAATAATTAACCGGTCTTTAGAGGAAGCTACATGTACATGACGTTGGGTTAAGGGTTTGTTACATGCATTAACAAGCATTGTTTTACCTTCCTTGACTAATGATAATATTAATATAGGGTTATTTAGAGCTGTGATCGATGCTTATTTAGGTGCTTGATAATCACGAGATCAGATGCAAAGATTGAATAGTTGTCTCTAATATCTCGAGGTGAGCACAATGTTTGTGAACACTACTACAAAAAATGTTTTTTAAACCCCCTTATATAGACCCTCTAAAAAAAACACAGGTCTAAATGTCAAAATTTCCCTTAAAAATGTTATTTAGACCGGTGCAAATAAAAGCAACCGGTCTATATCACTTTTTCATATTTAGACCGGTGCTTTTAATAACAACCGGTCTAAAATAGTTTCATTTAGACCGGTGCGTTTCAACATAACCGGTCTATATGACAAAAAACATTTAGACTGGTTAGAATGATTTAAACCGGTCTAAAAGAGTTTTTTTTTTTTTTTTTTTTTTTTTCCTTTTTTTTTTAAAGTCCCCAACGGCTACAAAACCAGATCTGCCATTAAATACACCACAACAACCTCAATTTTCTCATTTAATTCACCCGAAAATTATCAAAAATATCATTATAATTACCAAATTTTTCCGCATTAAGTTCAATTAAAAGGTATGAATCACTTTTTATACATTTATATCAATACTAACTAATGTTTTTATGATTATTTATGTAATCCTTTCTATAAAAATATTATATACTTATGTTAATCACTACTTGTGTGTTTATGTATATAAATTTGTTATTATGCATAAATGAAAGATAACATGAATATTTTTTCTATTTGTATAGAAACGTTTGTGTAAATAGGCTTTGTATGGTTGCATTGTTAGGTTGATTAACTCGTGGAAGTGAGGTATTTTCTAAATTTACGGAAATAATATTTTTATGCAACATTCATGTAGTATAAATTTATTGCAACTCTTGCGCCATTAGTTTAGTTCCCGTCCGAAAATAACCTAATAGAGGTTAATTTCGGATTATCCCCATTTGAGAATGATTTTTGAATACTTTGTCGCATTTAGGATGTGAATGTATATTATCATATTTAGTATAATTTAAGATGGATCGTAGTATATGGATGTACCAGATAGAACGTGCTACCATCGAATACTTGGAACATTTGTCTCATTTCCTAAAAGTTGCCGAAGATGATCGAGTGAAAAGACGAAAATCAAGAGTTCATTGTCCTTGTAAAAATTGTTTGAATTGGAAGTGTCATACTTATTTGAAAACTATTAAAAACCATCTTATAGAAAAAGGATTTATGCAAAGGTATACTTATTGGGAATTTCATGGAGAAGTCAAAGCTAAAAGTAACACGTCTGTTTCCAATTGCAATGTCGAGCAAAACAACGATTCATACAGTAATGATCGTTTAAATGAGATGTTACATAATTTGGAGGATAATGTTGCTGAAAAAAATCAAAATCAATTTCAACAATTGCTTGTCGACTCAGAAACACCGTTGTATGAAGGTTGTGAGGATTTTACCAAATTATCTGTTGTTTATAGACTCATGAACGTTAAAGCAGTTAATGGTTGGAGTGATACAGGTTTCACAACTCTACTAGAAGCATTACTTGAAATGTTCCTAAAAGCCAAGTTGCATGTCTTAACATACCAAGCAAAAAAATTGATGTGCCCGATGGGAATGGAAATTGAAAAAATAAATGCATGTCCAAAAGATTGCATGTTGTATAGAGATAGCGACAAGGACCTACATGCATGTTGGATTTGTGGTAAATCGAGGTACAAACGAAAAAAAGATACACCACTTAACCCCGATGTGACCAAGAATGGCCCACCTGCTAAATTATTGTGGTATTTTCCAATAAAACCAAGATTGGAACGATTATTTTCAAATGAAAAGGATGCAAAATTGTTGCGTTGGCATGCCGAGGAGCGTAAAAGAGATGGAAAAATGAGTCACGTAGCTGATTCCCTTCAATGGAGGAACATCGATAATGAGTTTCAAGAGGAATTTGGATATGAGATTAGAAATATACGCTTTGGACTTAGTTCAGATGGAATTAATCCTTTCGGAAACATGAGTAGTCGTCATAGCACTTGGCCGGTTCTTTTATGCATATACAATCTTCCACCATGGCTATGTATGAAACGAAAATACATCATGATGTCATTGCTAATACAAGGTCCTAAACAGCCTGGAAACGATATTGACATTTATTTGAGGCCGTTAATTGATGACATGAAAGATCTATGGAGTAAGGGCATACAAGTGTATGATGCGTACAAGAAAGAGAATTTTTGATTGCGAGCCATGATTTTTTGCACTATTAGTGATTTTCCTGCTTATGGAAATTTGTCGGGATACAAAACAAAAGGGAAAATGGCATGTCCTGTGTGTCAAGATCATACTCACTCAATTTGGTTGTCTAATTGTAAGAAAACAGTATATATGGGACATCGAAGATCACTTCATGTGAATCACCAATACCGTAAAAAAAGAAAGTTGTTTGATAATAGCTGTAACACCCCCAAAATACCGCGGCGGAAGACTGTGTCACTTGGGTGCTACTTCATAATACAAAGTACAAGTTATAGAAAACGACCTCTAAATGAGACGTTTTAAAAAGTTGCCATTCGATTAATGAATTCAAAGTTACAAACATGAGATTCCAAAGTATGATACATAAATGTATACAAAATGTTTTGAATGGTAAATGATAAAAGCGTAAGTCTTCAGAATATGCAGCTTGGCTCTAAGTTCCACGCACTAGCTACCGCCTTACAAACCTAAGATAAACATGCTAAAGTGTCAACACAATGGTTGGTGAGTTCATAGAGTTTGTCTTAAAATAGTTGAAAAGCCTTAAAGAATGTTCACACAGCAAAGGCATTGTGAATCCACTCAGTTGCAAGTCCCGCCCATAACAACACTTGCAACCTGTGTGTTCACAACTCACTGCTAAAATATAGTACATATTATAGTCAAACATACAAATAGTCTTAATAGTTCACATAATTGCACTTAGTGTTGCTCCGTTTATGTTGGGAGACTTTTAGACTAAAATGCACATACTGGGAGCCTCTTCCCAAAGATTACTGCTAGTCACTAAAATGTACATGCTGGGAGCCTCTTCCCAAAGACCTACTGGGAGCCACTTCCCAAAGACTACTGGGAGCCACTTCCCAAAGAGAACTGGGAGCCACTTCCCAAAGATAACTACTAGCCACTAAATAGAATAACGCAATTAAGTATAACACAGTCATGTATGTATGAAATCAAGTATAAATGTTTTGAGTATTTGCACAAGTAAGCAAGTAGTTGAGCATGTATCTCCCCCAAAGAGTTAAAACAAGTATAAAAAGAGTAGGGGCTATGACTCACCTTAAGCTTATGTAATAAGAAATGAAAGTGGTAGTTGAATCGCGAAAGTCTCTAAGAGCAGCCTATAATAGAACGTTGCGACTTAGGTTTGGAGTAACGTCTAAGAATACGAAGAATTGCCTATATATGTCTTGCATATAGTTCATGATGTAGTACTTAGAATATAATGTAAGTCGTTGAATATAAGTCGTTTATGAAACATGTATAGGTTGTATATCTCTTACTACCGTTTGGGCCGACATAATTCAGAAGTCATGGAGTAAACGTTCGAGGAGCCAGGACACTTTAATTCGTAAATCCACAACTCATCTTGACGGCTTACTTAATGAACTCCTCACATGAGGCTCCCTACTATTGTAGTATTTGATAACATATATATAAGTTTTTGATTCGAAAAGTTACATAGTCTTTAGCCGTGGCTTTGTCGTGACCTTGGTCATTGTTACCATGGTCTTGAGACTCAACCTTGGCTTTAGCCATGGTTGTGGTCTTGGCTTTAGGTCATTAGACCTCTTGGTCTTAGTAAACCATAACTATTATATAGTAACTTTGGTATATATATAAAATAGCTGTTAAGAAACTGAAGAAAATCTCATTCGTTATTGGTTTTCTGGCTACGTGCTCCTGAGTTTTTGAAGAAAACGTGATTCCGGACAACTTTTGTGTTTTAACTTTTTCATGAAACGGACCAGAAGGGCCTCTTTTTGCGTGTTTAAGGTTCTGTCACATAAGGTTTTTAGGCAGTTTTGCCGTAAAATTTTGGTAACTTCAAATGGTCATAACTTTTGACTCGGGTACTCGTTTTGGGTAATTCAAATTGCTATGTTTTCCTTGTTAAGTCCTCTATAACATTAGGTAAGTGTCAAATATCATAGTTATACTATTTTGGTCGTGGTTATCCATAAAAGTCACTAGTTTACTTGTTTAAATAACATAAGTTAACATATATATACCATAACTTGTTTTACTAGTTTTTATACATCATGAACATAATACAAAGACCATATATAGCATGAAAGAAACATAATAAGCATGAAAATGATATTGAGCAAGAAAGTGTAATAGGGTTTCTTACAACTTTTGGCTTTCTAAAGAAAGGAAGTCAAGTATGAACTAGGACACTAAACATATGCTTGCAAACCCTTCACCACAACTATTGAAACCCTTGCTAGCCTTGATATAGACCTTGTGAAAACCATTTAACCTCAGCCCCTAACACCTAGTGTAGCTCCTAATTCAACTATGGAATCACCAAACAAACTCTTGATTCATGTAGAGACTAACTATGCCTTCAACTTTGGTATGTAACTTATAACTTAGAAATCAAAGGATCATGGTTTATGGATTTGTTGTTGAGTGTTTGGAATGAAGAGAAAGGAA
The DNA here is from genome assembly GCA_030686995.1 of Artemisia argyi. NCBI lineage: Eukaryota > Viridiplantae > Streptophyta > Magnoliopsida > Asterales > Asteraceae > Artemisia > Artemisia argyi. The sequence goes on along the minus strand of JARVZY010011116.1, from coordinate 214,963 downwards.
GAGGATGAGCTTGCTATTTATAGTGAAGATGAGGAGGTTAGGAAAGCTCCTAGGAAGGTGCCTAAACTTGGTGACCAAGTTTTACTTGGAGCCTAAGTTTACTTAAACATGTAAAAGTCTTCCTTTGTAAGTTTCCTAGTCTTATCTAGATGAAACATATACAAACACCCCATGTGGTCTAAAATTTCGTTCATATGCTTATCTTGGATGACTAGGTGAAGTTTTGATGTTATCTTGCTTTTACGGAGTGAGTTTTGGTCCCGTTAATTGCTAACTGTAAGTCGTAAAGTCACGAAACTTAAAATCGGATATCCTAAAAATATGAAACTTATAAATATGTTAGAACTTATTAATATAACCTATATTAGCACATTTAATGAGTGGCAAGTTCTATCAGGTTGCTTAAATGCTGCTAAAACTGGAAACGCGGGTCTAAAACGCGTAATTCGCGTAAAACGCTGAACTGGAAAACGTAAAATTCCAAAACTTTTGGAATTGTCGTAAAATGAGAGAAAATCATATTTCTATTGTTTATAGTGTTTTATGGACATATCGGGATGTTGGAATGACGTTTAAACCTAAAAGTAAATCTCGGACACGGTTTTGTGATTTTTGCAGAAATGATCCGACGAATGTCAAACTCTCGGATTATCATTAAAATAGTTTAACTTACGAGAATATGAAATAAAAATGTCGGGAGTGAATAGTGAAAGTGAATAGTAAAAATGAATAGTAATCCGAAAATGCGAATTGTTACAATAGCATTGAAGATAAAAAGCTACCACCACCATTAAATGGGCAAGCTACATTCTCCCAATTGGAAGATATACATGTTGTGTTTGGGAAAGGGAAAGAAGGCACTTCAACTTCAAAAGAGAGTATTTGGAAAAAGAAGTCTATATTTTGGGAATTAAAGTACTGGGATCGCTTGCAAGTTCGACATTGCCTTGATGTCATGCATATCGAGAAAAACGTGTGTGAAAGCTTGATAGGATTATTGTTGAACATTCCTGGGAAGACAAAAGATGGGGTTAAGGTTCGAAAGGACATGGAAGCCATGAAAATCAGACCAGAGCTTGCTCCTATAGAGATTGCTGGGAAGACTAGTACATATTTGCCACCAGCTTGTTATACCATGTCTAAGGCCGAGAAAACCAAATTTTGTCAATGTTGAAGTGGAGTTAAGGTTCCATCTGGGTATTCGGCTAACATAAAAAAGTTGGTGTCAATGCAAGACTTGAAGTTGTTTGGTATGAAGTCTCATGATTGTCATGTCCTGATGACGCAGATGATTCCCATCGCAATTCGTGGAATACTACCAAATTGCATCCGACACACAATAACACAGTTGTGTTTGTTTTTTTAACATGATTCATTCTAAGGTGATTGATCTCGAATTGTTAGATCAATGGCAGCTTGATATAATCTTAACTCTTTGCCAACTGGAGATGTACTTTCCACCTTCCTTCTTTGATGTCATGGTTCATTTGGTATCTCATATTGTTGGAGAAATTAAGACTTGTGGGCCTGTTTTCCTGCGATACATGTATCCATTTGAGAGATACATGGGAATCTTAAAAGGTTATGTTAGGAACCGATCTCGACCAGAGGGTAGTATTGTTGAAGGATATGCTACTGAGGAGGTGATTGAATATTATACAGACTATTTGAATGGTGTGAAAAAAGTTGGCATTCCACAAAGTCGACATGAGGGTAGGCTTCAGGGGGAAGGTACACTCGGGCGCCAAGAAGTCTCGCCGAATCTAGATGATTTACGTGAGGCACATTTCACAGTCCTACAACACATGACATGTATTGCACCATACATATACGAGCACACGTTACTTTTGAAACAACAAAACAGTCAAAAGGGCCAGGTTTGGTTGGCTAACAAGCATAAGAATACATTTTCACAATGGCTCAAAGAGAGAGTAAGGAGCACACTTTCAAATATAGACAAAGTCGTGGCAGATTTGGGATTTGGGCCAATTCGGGTTGTCAAATATCAAGGGTATGTAATTAATGGATATACGTTTTACACAAAAGAACAAGATGATAAAAGTACATTACAAAATAGTGGAGTCACCTTAATAGCATCAACGACTGAAGTATCTACGGTGAATCGTGCAAAAAGATCAAAGAACGCCAAAAGGGCTTATTATGGTGTCATTCAAGAAATATGGGAATTGCACTATAATTCAACCGTTATACCTTTGTTCAAATGTAAATGGGTTGACAATGAAAAAGGTGTTGATGTTGATGAAGATGGTTTCACTACTGTCAATCTCTCCACAAACGGCTATAAATCTGAACCGTTCATTCTAGCAAAATTAGCCACTCAAGTATTCTATGTTGAAGACCCAAATGATCAAAGGTTGCACATCGTCCTATATAGTAAACGACGTATAGTTGGTGTTGAAAATGTTGTGGACGAGGATGAATATGATCAATTTGATGAGTTACCCCCATTTAGCCTTGGTATTACACCCTCAAGTGATGTTCTTGATGATAATACTTACTTAAGATCTGACCACGATGAAGGATTAGAAGTTTGATGAATCCAGCACATCCAGAAGGTACCAAAATATCTATTACAAAACATCAATTAATTTTCATCAACTTATTTATTATGCATTTCACTAACTATAGTGAGTCCTTTTTTTTGCAGGCACAACATTAAAATATATGCATGTTTACGCTAATATTCAAAGTTGTTTTGTAGCTTGTTTCTTGTGTTTGCAGGTTTTTATGAAGTACAAGGGTCGGAGTGTTTAGAAGTCTAAAGAGCTAAAATGATCTCGTCTATTTCTTGAAGGCTAAAGTGATCAGTTTTCCTCTGAAATTTGTATCTCTCAAATAGTTAGTTAGGGTTTGCATGTAAACGCAATATTATTTTCATTCATGTAATTGTAAAGACTCTTATGCTATGAACAAAGGGGTGGTTGGTTGTGTTCATAGCTAATAAAATATGTTTTTTAAAGTGTTCTTGATTGGTTTTTATATTTCGAGTGGTAAGTACATTAAAAATCTTTTGCACATTTTTCATGTTAAATCACATTTTCGTATTTGTACAAATTTCTTGTCATTTTTCAAGGGGTTATGCAAAATGTTGCAGTCAAGAAACGACAACCGATGCGGGTTTTTGAACCCTTATTCCATTGAAGGGAGCTTATGTCTTCAACCGGGTTTGGTTGTTAAGGATTACTTGGCACACGCATTAAGCGTCTCTAACTACGAGTTTATGCTAGCACCTTATGCTCAAGAGTATGATATACTACTTACTAAAGCATTACATAAACGGTTTATGTGTTGATTATCTTTACTAACGTGTTTATGTATTCACACTTTACTAGGGACCATTGGGTGTTGTTTGTTATATGCCCGAAACAACGCATGGGGTACATCCTGGATTCAAAAAATAAGAAGCAAACAAAGACGGAGCGCACTTACTGGTTAACAAGACATTTGCAAGAGTATTTTTTTCCCCAAAACTGTCATAGGATTTCAGATTTCTATTTGTTTTTACAACATTAACACACGGCTTATCTATTTTTCAGTGCTGTTGGTTGCTATACATGGACAATAGCTAAGGTAACTTATCTCAATTTATGCTGATATGTACTGAATTGTATACCTCAGTTATGTGATGTCAGTAGTCAGTATAATCTATAATAAGGTATGTTTTTTGGATCATGTTTTATAAAACTAGATAATTTATGTTGATATGTTCTGAATTGGGGCGTGAAGTTCCAAATGTCTATACATTTGTAATAGGCACATAGTGAAAATGGCTAGACAAACATCAGTAGTCAAACTTATAGGCCAGAAAACAATACTTTGTAGATCAGCACAACCACCATAGATATCCAAGTCAAAAACGGCATTGCTTGATTAGACTAAGCAAGGAAAAAGAAGTCTAAATGGTACAATAGCATCTAATACAATTAACCAACCTGATAATATGTTCTAAACCACATATTAGGGGTGTACTTTGGCCGGATTTGAGACACAAAACTAAAGTCTGTTTGCATTGCTTATAATTGTGGCTGTTCCGATTAGGGGTTGTTTGGATTAGAGACTTAGAGTGTACTTTGGCGTGTTTGGAGACACAGAACTGAACTATGTTTGCATTGCTCAAGAGTGTGTTTGGATTAGGGGTTGTTTATGAGTTAAATTTAGGATGAAATAAGCAGTTTAGGAGTTAAATTTAGGATGAAATAAGCAGTTTGGGAATAAGTTCAAAATTAATAATCCTAAATACCTCTTGTTGCGTTTTAATTTAGTAGATAAGCAGAGTTAAGTGTTTGTATGTGATTGTATCTTTATGTGAGGGTGAAATAAGCAGTTTGGGAGTTGCTTATTCAGACAACGTATTTGCTTCTGTATCTTTGAAGTTTGTAGTACTCTCAGCAGAATTGCCAAACCCATATAATTGGGTATCTGATTGTCTTTCGAGTGTCTAGATTAGAAATGTGATTACGCTTATGATCTTGTTGATACTGTTATAATGTGAATGTAGTTTTCTTCTGATGGTATACTGAACCGTCTGACATGTGATGGGGATGTTTCAGAATTTGGATTGTCTTTATAACAGTTATCTGCTTATTGTGTTTTTTGAGCAAATGCATAAATTTGACTATGCTTATCTAGTTAGTTTAGATTGTTTAGGGGTGGATTCAGTATCGCATGTTTAACCTTAGGGGTGGGTGAAATAAGTTATTTTGGATAAGTTAATCTTTTGGTTATTGGCATAAGCTGTTTAGTGCTTGGATCATGATTAGGCGCTGTCTGGATTAGGGTGTACTTCAGCCGATTTTTAGACACATGTACTTACACCCAATAAATGTATGGGCCTTCCTACCATTATATTAATGACATTAACAATAGTCCCAAAAATTCCTATGTTAATATGTATGCTATTCCAGTATCTAACAATATGTATGTTCAACAATTGTAGAGCAATCAACAACAACGGGACTCGAATGTTGGTTATTATGTCATGAGATGGATGTATGATTTTGTGAATACTCATCAGCTTTACTTCCCTACAACGGTACGTATCCGTTAGCTCTTTTTTTGACTTTATCTTTCTATATTAGTTATATGTAATATTTATGTATTTTTATACCTTTAAAATATAGATGCCATGGATGTATTGACGTCAGCTTGTTGAAAAAGAAATCGATCAAACCGTGGAGCAGCGGCATGCGATGTGTCCTATTTGATTCTGGATGAAGTGAATATTCTTGGAATTGGATTAATGCTTCTTAGATAAACATTATCAGCTCTTGTATGCTTTTGTTAATTTAGAGACTGTTAGGATTGTTGTTTTGTTTAAACGATGTTTAAAATTCTGTTTAATTTAGACTACGAATGGATTTCTATTTAAATTACCAGCTTACTGGATTTTTCTTCTTAAAGTATTGGGTTTACAGGCCTTGTTTATTAAATGCATTGCTGGGAACAAACCTGCATGTTCCAGTTTTTCTTTCGGATGAAAATAAGCATTTAGGCCGGTGGTAATAAACCAAACTAGTTTAAATATTATGTATTTTAGACCACTAGAATATGTCTTTTAAACCGGTTTTGTAACCGGTCTAAATGACAGGTTTTTTAGACCGGTGGAAGCACCGGTCTATATGTGAAATACTCTTTTGGACCTCCCCCCATTTAGACCCCCAAAGTCACCGGTCTAAATGTTGTTTACAACCGGTCTAAAAGGCGTGTTTTGTAGTAGTGGAAAACAGGGTACATGCCAAAATATTATTTTTAGAGTCTTACTTGTATCGTAATTGTTATATACATGTTTCCTCTAAATTACGCATTGTTTGAAAGATTATATGTATTCGCTTTAGTGATTATTATAAAAGTAAAATAAAGTAACTCTCAATACCGTCTTTCACAGTATATAGGGGGAGGTTGAGATGTAGACAGTCTTAACCCTAATGTAGAGAGGCGCTTTCGATTCTACCAAAGGCAGAAAAGGCATCCGGCCTTGCAAGGAGTAAGGATTGAACCCTTGACCTCTGTCTCCAGAGGCAGGGCGTTAACCACTTGATCCAAGCTTTACTCTTTATGCTTAGTGATTATTATTAATTGCTGAAATATTGATATGACATGAATTATATGAAATCTACCAATTGTTTGAGAGCTTATTATGATCCCATAGACTATAGGTTGCGTTATGATGAATAAAACATCGTGAGTTGCATGAGGGATACAAAAGATAAAGTTACTGATAAAGATAATAAATAAATATCAAAGATAAAGATAGATTATTGGTGTAAAGATCATGACCGAGCTTGGTGTGAGGTGGCAAATGACTATTCAAGACAGTCTTGTTCAACGTGGTGTGTGGTTAGCTACACACTAGAGAGCGGTACGTGGTATGCGGGGGTCCACATACTAGTACTGCTCGAAGTTAGAGGGGGGAGCCTAAGACCAGATATGGGCATCCGTTTGTATCAAGGTTTTCAAGATCGAGATCCTACTTAGGATAGATTTTGTCTTTGCAAGATCGAGATTGTAAGATCGGATTGGGATCTTAAGATCCTGCCGTAATGTCATTTTGTTAATAGTTTTTGTAATATTATACAAATCTATAAATTATTATATATCATAAACACAAAATTATATAAATGTTTCATAGAAATGTTGTCCTAAATTATGATTATGAAATGTTTAAAAAGATTAACATGTTGTTTTTTAAATTCTACAAAACACAATTCATAAATTTGTAGTTTTTTAGTTTGTGGTTCAAAAAAGTAAGATCAGATCGGTTTAGATCTTAAGATCATATGGTCAGGATCGAGATCCTATAAGATCTTAAGCTTTCAAAGATCCTATGTAAGATCCGGATCATTTTTGCTTTGCAGTATCGTAAAAGCGTAAGAAATAAGATCAGGATCGGGATCCTGACAACCATGGTTTGTACCATTGACGTAACGATATTTTGGAATTACATTTATGTGTTTCCATTTAGTCGGTTGTAGTTGGTGTTCCTCCATCGATTCTTCGTGTCACTGGTTGACCCCTCGTGGTATACAAAAAGTCAATGGACACCCTGCATGGTAAAGATTAAAGATAAAAAGACTAAAGATCAACGAACAATGAATAATATTCTTCTTGTTGGCCTTAGGGAATATCATATAGTTGCTATTTACATCATTTGTGTATGAATATAGATCGTGAATATGATAATTTTATTTTAGATGATTTGAGTCGTTTTTTTTGTTATGAACCCCTTGTACTCTACAGGCTTTATCACCTGACATTTGTTTTTCTTTTGGGCATGCATTCCGTTTAGGTAGTGAAGAAGGATTCCTTATCTACGAGAGTGAAGACTCGGGTAGATTGGCACTATTAGTAAATGGTTCGAGAAACTAGATTTAGATAGATAGACATTTATTATATGTGTCACTTATTTTATGATAACGACAAGTAACACTCATTGTACAATGATTTTGACTCTACATCAAGATTTGTTATTATTTTTATTTATTTATTATTATTATTTGTTTTTTTTAAACAATGTATTGTTAGGACTTCCGCTGCTAAATAAAGTAAATTTTTGAAGAAAAAACTATTTTCGAAATTGGGGTGTTACATTATGACTATTGGTGTGTCAAAATTGAGACATTGTTTGATTCTTCAGATGTGTTTGACGATATCAAAAACACATTTGAAGAACCTGTTGATATGAAAAAAATTCACCGACAAGCAAATGAAAGATTTGAAGCAAAAGAGAAGCCGAAATGCAGCCATTTTAACTATGATTCAACTGGGAGTCACACCGTCAATCTTTCCGAAAATCATGCATCTAAAAAAAAAGCAAAAGAACCTTGGGAGGTGCTCAAGCAAGAATTTCATGAGGGGTGTACCTAGCATTCACTAACGGCTGTTAGTCAAAAGGACCAGTGAAGAAGCAAAATGGAGATGTTATGAATGTTTGGTGTATTTATTTCGAATTTGGGACTAACCATGTCATTTTAGTACAACCTTAGTGACAAATGGTGTATTTTACTTTTAAATAAATAATGGATTTTATTGTCTTTTATGAATAAGAGCATAATAGTAATTTAACATTTCTCATTTTGCGAGATTTTAAACAAAAACATTTTCTTTTTATATAGAGTAGAGATAGAGATATTGTGTTATAGACGTACATTCTTATTTTTTTGAACAGATTAAAGCATACGTTACACAGGCTGAATGAGATTAATTCAAACAGTTAACAGCTGGACATTAAACATACTAGACGAATACCCGTGCATAGCAACGAGATTTTATAACGACAGATCGTTTAGTGATAAAAGAAAGTTTATGGGTTATAAATGAAAAATATTACTCCCTCCGTCCCATAAAAACTGTCCAGTTTGACTTTTCAAAGTCAAACTGGTTCAACTTTGACCTTAAATATTTTTTTATGTTTTATATAATAATTGATGAAAAATTATACCAATGAAAAACACACTTAAAACTCAATCCATTCATATATTTTTCACAAAGTTTTATATAATACTCACAAAAATAGATAAGGTCAAAGTTGAACCAGTTTGACTCTGAAAAGTCAAACTGGACAGTTTTTATGGGACGGAGGTAGTAAAAGTTATGGGTGGCAAATCTTGCCCAATTTGTAATTTTTGGGCGATTTTTGACACTTTTTTAAAAGTTTGGGGCGTTTTTTGCCCCCTTGCATTTATTTGATGGGCTCTTACAGGCAAAAGATAAAAACAGATATTATTAGATGGCTTTCTAATCACACAATTCAACTTTCAAGCAATTACTCTCATTTTTTTTCTGACCAATACACTTGTCACTGGTAACTATAAAACATTCCAACTATTTTAATTTTAATTTATCTCATTTATTAACTATTTTATGCATAATTATTTAATACTCTAAATAATTGATAGATATATTTAATTAGTTGCATTTTTATTCATTTAATACTCTATTTTTTTTCTTTTTTTTTTAAGAAAAAATAATTAAATATAGTTAAGACTTAGATGCTTGATCTTTTTTACAAGATGAATTAAAGGGGTTTTTAGGACTGTTCAGAATGTTTTTAATAGTTGAATTATAATTTGCTCGTTTTAGCTCGTGCCCATTTGGCCTGATTTATAATTTGTCCGTTTAGCCCGTGCCGTTTTAGCCCGTGCCCGTGCCCACCCGTTTTGCCACCTCTAATAAAAGTTTGAAGATTTAGGGATTAAATGTGTTGACTTATTGACTTATTGACTTTGTTGACTTATTGACTTTGATACTTAAGCTCATGTCAACATAATGTTTTGAAACCCGGTTGAACCGTTCCGGTCGAAAATTGGGTCGATTTAAACCGAGTCATGCTTTTAATAACTGAACCCGTCGTGTCCAGTTTTCAAAACTATATGTTTTTCCCAGTTGAACCCGTTGGTCCGGTCCAGTTTTCAAAACTATATGCAGCATCAACTTGTTAGCTTGTATAAAGTTTTGTGTGTTTTATTAATTTGTATAATGTGTATAATAACATATACTTTTCATTTTAGGGTGTTTTAAAAATAACATTAATTAATGTGTTTAATTATTTTATATTTTATATTATGTTGTAGCTTGTTTAAATTGTATATTGTAAAAATTTTATTATATTTTTTTTAGTAAGGGGTGTTTTAATTGATTATTTTTAATTTGATATAGATGCTTTTAATTGGTTGTACCATATGAATAAATTATTGTAATTTTAAGTTATGTGGTGTTTTAATAAGAGCATTAATTACACAATTTATTTTCTCTCACCCTTGTAGTATAGAAGGGCAAAATGGGGATTGACTGAAAATTTAGTTTTTCACTTTTCCCCTTTGACTAAATCTACATTATAAGTAGTTAAGATAAGCAAGTTAGATACTTAATAATAATGACAATTTCTTAGAGAATGAGATAGGGGGTTTGTTTAAGTTTAAAAGACAAATGCCCATTTTCTTTGCAAGATTTGTATGTATGCTAGTGTTTTTTTCTTATTTATAATGGATAATCCAATAGTAAAATGAAATGAGCGTTTTATGAGTACTGACGTTAAGAGAAATCGTTATAGTGCCTTTGACTACGAGTGATGGATCGACCCATACGAACCCTTCGAGCTGTAAGTGATGCCAACAACATGTCGACACTATTTTCAACTGCTTCTGCCTGTTTATCCAGCCCCAGTGAGTTAAATTGTGGAACAAGATGTAGCTCATCTAGTAGCCCAATGGCAGCTCCTGCTGTACACGTTCGGTCCCATGATGGCTGAGGCCTGCATTCCAAGCCCACAAAGATTATTGACCAACTTAGGGTAACCCTGACATGCTCTCGCAGTGAAGATTTTATACCTTTTTCAGTAATAAATGAAGTTTTTAAAATAAAAGGATATGCGTTTATACATTAAGAATGAAATTTGGCAATTTTCAGCCATTTGACCAATTAGAGATGAAACAAATCTAAATCAACTCTTTCATGAGTGTATGCCCAAATAATGAAGTTGCCACTTATGATGGAAACACCTCTTACCGAAGTTTATGCATAGCGGATGCACCAGTGGTGAGAGATATGCAAGGAAGATCGTCTCCCCAAACTAAATCCGCTCGTTCCTGCAATCATAACCCTGTTTTATCAATTACCTAAACTACCCTTCAATAACAACCAAAGAAAAATGAATCTCTCTGAGATGAATCAATAGCACTGATTTATATTGAGATCAAATAATCAACAAGTTATTTTCATGAACGCTTAGTATAGAGAACTGTCGCAATTTTTACTAGAGAGTACAGATCCGTATGTAAGATGTCGGAATATTCTATAAGTAATAGAACATGTAAGAGAAATACAGCTTAATCAATTAAATTACCCTAAATCTATCATTATGAACAAGGGCCTTGTTATATTGATTTCCCCAGAATTAATATTAAATCGTGTATTATTTTTTATTTTTTTTATTTTTGGAAGCAAAAAATCTTGTATTGAATGTAAAATTAATCTTTTTGACGAAACATCACGTTTTATTTAATTTGTGCCCTTGGTAAACAATAAAAAAATATATATAGATGGTATTTCGGTCCACAGGATCCATAGTTCCATATTATTTCATCAGTTACATGCTCTATTCTAATGAGCAGACATCTCACACTAGTATTCCTGGATTAATTCACATAGAGCATTTAGTATTTCAGCATTTTTTTCACCGTATAACGAAAGAAGAAACATAAGTGTCCGTGTTTACTAAATCCCATATAATGGATAACGATTGAGGTGGCCATTTTGACCCATTCTATTATGAATGGGTCTATTAGGGCTATAGTTATATCTTAAACAGGCCAGATGAATACGCAAAATATTAAGCTAAGAGGGAAACAGGTCCGAGGTCAATCGTGTTGTCAGTCACCCCAAAGTCTGTTTATAACGCATGGAGGCATACAACCTCCTAAATTGTTCTATACAGATTATAATAGTAATAACAATATATTTGTAAGTATAGTAACGCAATAATTATTTATAAACTATTTTTATATAAAAAAAAACGTGTTTGTAGATTAACCCAACCCGGCACGACCCGTATCAAAACAAACCATTTAAACCTGAACAAGTTTAACCCATTACCCAACCCTTTGACCCCTTTAAGAATGAAGAATGACAATAAATGGTGTATGGGAATAGCGTAGGCTTTTACCTTCAAACGCCTAAACATTGCAGCTGAATTGCTCCAAGTACCATCAATCAAAATAAAGTTCAATGTCTCACCCCGATCTATCTGTACATAAAATCAAGCAGATATACCTCAAATATTAGATACTTCCACACGTACTATCACTCATCCTAAAGCAACTGCAAACCTAATAAACAAGCTGAAGGGTACAAACAAGACTTGTGACTTTTGATTAGAAAAATATAAGAGCAAACCAAAAAAACAAAAGCAAAAGTACCGTGTGTGGTTCAGAAAGCAGATTATTCGACGTATATCCAGCAAAGCTATCTGTTACGGACTTCGTAGGTGCGTTCTTATTTGGATAAAGGCACCAAACATTGTTTCTCCCTAGAAATTTTTTGTAAGTCATAAGTAAAACATTGAGAGGACAAATCATCAAAACTTTAGTTATGTATAGACACATTGTGGGATTCACACAAAGGACCTAAGCATGTTTAAGAGTGAGTGTGCAAACAAGGTTTTCTTGTAGCTCTCAAGAAAAGCAAGCTCGCAGATTATAAAAAATGTTTTTAACTATTGGTAAAATATTTAAAGACCTTGAATACAAATAAAAGAAAAGGAATTATGTGGACCATATCAATAGCATCAAAGAGTACCAACCTGATTGCATAAATGCCTCCCACATAATTTCTTCATGTTCAGCAATGCCAAATAGGCATAATGTGGCGGCATCAATGCCAAATACTTGCCATAATAACTTCCCTGTATTGTTTTGCCTCAAGAAATCCTACAAAATAAAACGATTATGCCTCAAATGACTACCAGATAGGCCCTTGTCAATCAAAACTAATCAATAGGTGTTATACCTTTGGATGCATATACAACCAAAAGCGTACCCGACGCCAAAGAGAGCTAGGTACAACACTCGAACACATGCAATCTTCAAGAGGAAGCCAACACTGTAAAGCATTGATTAGTATCTCAAGACCATAACCGTATGAATTTAGACCAACAACAAAAAGCAGTATAAACTTATCATTTCGAGAAACTAAGTAAAAAATAAAAATACCAAACATGCCATAAAAGGTATGGAAATAAACGACATGGCATACCTTTTGGCAAAGGTAACCTCTGCTTCCAAGTAAACGGCATGCTATTTGTCTTGCTGAAAAAAAGTGTAGCTTTTGTTCTGAATCATCTAAAGACCGATATTTTGCTCTATGCTTCTTTTCTTCTTGCGTCCTAAAGTCCCCCTGATAATTTGAGCAGTTAAAATTTGGTGCTAGTCTTGAACAAAATGGAAACAAAGAAATGTGAGTACTCAAGGGGGAGCTTGGATGTGTGTTTTGCAAAATTATTGCAATATTACTAAAAGTCATGATTCAAAGTTGTAGTGATAAGATAATCAACTTTTCAAGATTTAAATTTTTTTTTTTTGAATAAACTAAGAGACTTATACATATAATGATCAAAAAGACGATTCCTGTCAAATAGGATATACCGTAAAGGTTAACATCTCTCAATTTTGGTTTAAAGAAGGGATAAATAAGAAATTTTAGTTTACCATTCAAAAGTTGGATTTGTAGATAGAAGTGGAAGTTGCATATTCAGACATTTACAACTGATTATTGCAGCTACAAGTAGCTCTAAGTAAATAAAAAAAAAAAAAAAAAAAAAAAAAAAAAAAAAAAAAAAAAAAAAAAAAAAAACAATAAAGATTCCCACTTAGGCGGTGTTTGGATGGCAATCTGAAATTAATTACAAGGTCTTGAATAATCAGAACCCAATAACATATAATCAGATAGTTAACAACAGCTCATACCAAGCAAGTAACTTTATATGTATCCCAATAAGGCAATAATTAAAGCAAAATCTTATATGCTTATTATTCTGAACTATATACGCCGAAAATGATAATCATGGTAACTTGCTGCACAAACAGTAAACACTCAAACTGAGTACAGCAACTTCAAGAGAAAATAATCAGTTTTTTAAACATGCATTCAAACTCTACCTAAGTTGTCTTACAAGAGAAGAAACTATCGCAAGAAATCAATAACACCAAAACCGAAAGTCCGAAACATATTAGAGAATACACACAGACTAGAAATGGTAAAGAAAAAGTTTTCAAAGCAAACAATAAATAGTAACAAACACACAAAAAAGTTTGACCTAAGTGAAACTTCGATCCCGAATATCAGCATTCAAAGGTTATGTTAACAGCTGATTGCATCTCAGAAGTAATAAGACAACAATTACTCATTGCTCAATCTTGCGCTAACCCACATCAGCCCTTTATCCAAAAATACATACAACAACTAAACATATCTTTGATTAAAACATTTGACTAGTAATCAAAACCCTATAAGACACCTAATTGATCGAAACTGAGAATCGTCCAAATTAATCTGACATTCAGGAAAAAAAAAATACAAACAATCAATCTCACGCCCATAGTTTAAAAGTACGGAAACGAGTTTCGAGGCGTTTTCCCTCCGCCTCAAGAGGCGTAAGCCTCGAGGCGGACCGAGGCGTAAGGTCGAGGCGGAATTAAAAAAATATATAGAAATTATATATATATAAGTTTTAATAGGTAATTAGGTATTTATATATTTTATATACATACTTTATAAACTTTTATATATAAGTTTAAGACTTAAATGTAAACTATTAAAGATTGAGGGGGTCAAATGTTTAAATACACAAACTTATTTTAAACTTTTTGAGACTAAATGTAAAATAATGAAAGATAGAGGGGTTAAATGTTAAAAAGTATACACTTATTAAAACCCTAAAAGAGTAAAACAAATCTCCAGCCCCTATTTCTTTCTTCCCTCTTTCCTCTCTTCCTCCTTGGGTTTCTGGCAGAAGTTGCACCGCCGCCGCCGGAATTTGTCGCCGGAAATCACGAATCCGGCGCTATATGGGGTTAAAAACCCTAAAAGTAAATCGATTCAAGGTACAAAATCAAAGCTATTGACTGATTTGGCTAAAAAAAAGAAAGATCCGCCTCGGCCCTGAGGCGCCGCCTCATACGCATCACCACCGCCTCAGGTACATGAGGCGTACGTTCCAAAACACCCCCCTGAGGCGCCGCCTCATATGCGTTTTATGGCCGTTTCGCCTCGAGGCGCGCCTCGAGGCGCCGCCTCAGACCGTTTTTTTAAACTATGCTCACGCCTATTAACAAAGGGTCATGCAGATTATACTGAATATTTTATTTTATTATCTTGTAACGATTTGTTTATGTTATAACAATACACATTATTGAGAGAGTATTTGGCAATTCTGTTAAATTTAAAACTTAATAAGGTAAAATCATTCAAATCACATAGTCATCTGGAATAAGTAAGTCTATAACTGATTCATCACCGTAGAAAAACAAACAGTATTCATCAATACAGACACTCAAAATTATTGTTTTGTTGTATTAACCCACAATTATACGCACATCTAAAAAGAAATCCCAAACACCCTTAAATAAAAACGCTCTCACAATCAATCGCCCATAACTAGTAAGTAGTGTACTGACAAATGAGTTAAGGTCCCCCTCTACTTCAGGCCCCTCAATCAAAACTATGGTGGATATGACATTGAAATAGATTATGGGTAGGATAACATATCGGTATCAAGTCCAAGCTAATGCTCAAAAAATCGTTAGAATTCAAGACATGTCATTTAATAGTACATTATCCCATGTCAAAGAAAAGTATCCGCTTTTTCTACTTTTAGTTTATTAATATCTGCGTTCAAATTGCTTTAACGTGTGTGCATTACCAAATTACTTTCACGAGTGTACATTACCAAATTACTTTAACGAGCGTACATTACCAAATTACTTTAATGAGTTTCTCATTTGACACCTAACCCAATCACAAAATTGCATAAATCTACATTGACAAGCATGTGCAATTTAAAAAGGGTAAATTTGACATTTACCTAGTCATCAGTCTAAGGATATGTTTGGATCAGAGCTTGTTAGAGCTTATTGGAGCTTGAACTTTTAAACTAGCTAGCTTATATAGTAGAAGCCTTGTTTGGCGCAGAAGGTTACAGGAGCTTTTTAAATTCATACTCTTAAAGGAGAAGCTACCTTGGAGGAGGTTCTAAAATAAGCTTGAACTTTTAGGGTATGTTTGGCACTAGTAGGAGCTGGAACGGATCGCTGGAGCATGTCGCTGGAGCTTTTTTCTACATGCTCCTTCAACTAGCATTCCATTTAGTAGCTTATTTTGTTTAAATGCTCATTCAAGCTATGTCAGCCAAACGAGACTTGTTTTTAATGGTAACTTATTTTTCTAAAAAAAATAAGCTCATGCTATGATAAGCTTTGATAAGTTCGCGCGCCAAACATGCCCTTAGTCTGGTTAATTACACAAGTACCCTTAGCTTTAATTTTGTATATTTATATGTTTCTCCTTTAATAAAAGCACCAACTACGGCTCCAGCTCTCATAAGCTCCGGCTCCGGCTAACAGCTCCAACTACTTTCGCCAAACATATCCTAATAATTGCATATTCCTAAAAAGGTGTCCTTTTATCTAATGGACACTTATTATGGGACGACCATAGTAACAATTTGCATAACTAAATAATTCGTTGTATCAAAACACAAAATATTTAGAAAATGTATCAAACCCATAAAGTATAACTTTCTACAAAAACCAACAAAAATGGTCATATGGGTTTTATTCATAATACTATTATACCTTAAGTTTACCACCAAGTCCACCAAATTTCATCTGGGCATCACTTTCTTGTTCAAAAGCCATCATTTCTTCCACAATTTGTGCCACTTGTGTAGGCATTGGTGAATCTGTACCCCATGCCTGCCATTCTTTAAGGCTTATAGTGATGGGTTTTGAAGAATCAATGGAGAGGGTGGTTGATGGTGTCGAAGCGGCAGCAGCCATGGTGGTGCGTGAAAAGGTGTGGTGTGTGTGTTTGAGTATGGTTAAGGCCCTAAAACTTGATAGTGTTGTCAGCATTGTGTTGTTTGGTTATGAAGAAAAATGGCCCAATAACTTTGGGTTAAATTCAAAGACAAATCATGGACTGATTGATTTGAAGAATTGAAGGAATAAAAAGATATCATTTACTTATTTTTATTGGTTTATCAATAATTTTAGAAATTTCTGTTTTGCCAAATTTCAGGGTGTACATTTTTTCTAAAAAAGTTTGGGACATCTACAACCCTCTGTCAATAGATATTAGACAATATACGTCTCTGAGGACGTATGATGCAATTTTTTTCCGTTATCTTCTAATGTGGGTCTAACATAAAGAGTGTTTTTATTTTTTACTTGTAACAAGGATGTATTTTGAAGTTTACTCTTATTGTTATTATTATTTTTAAAATTATTATTTTTATTATTTTTAATATTACTATTTAGTATTATTTTATTTTATTTTTATTAATATTATTATTGTTACTTTAAAAAAAAATAATTTTGTTATATTTATTTTCTTCTTATTATTATTACTTTTAATATTTTATCTTTTTATTTTTATTATTACGAAGTATTAACTATTTTTATTCTTATGTTTCTACTTTCAGATTTGGGTCTGCAAAATACATTCATGTGGTTTGTCAGTTTTCACACTAAACATCTATGTCAGAAACTTTTAGAAATAATCATTCATCGGTTAGTCTAAACGAGCGTGGAAGCCCGCGCGATGCTACGGGTGTTTTGTGTAATCGTACGTGTGGAGAATAACATCAAGAAAGAAATTGTGTGAAAGATTGGGGTAACCTTCCGTTATAGCAGCTCGTTGAGCACATTATGTTGTCATCATGGGAATTGGCCTATTAAAAATAAGTTTTTTCACAATGCTATTACAGTATGGTTAACCCAAAAATTGTGGCCGCCATTGAACCAGTACAAAATTTGGGTGTACTTGTTATTAAATTGATGGGTGTTTTTATGCAAACATGGGTATTGATTGATTCGTGTTTTCGTTTTTAGTATAATGTAGAGTTTCAAATTACATATGTCAATACATGAATGTAACATCAATTACATAGCTCGATCTTCCACTTGTAATAAACGAGCGTGGAAGCCCGCGCGTTGCGGCGGGTGAGTTTATGTGTATTTTTTTTGTATTTTGGCAACGATAGCTATCGGGTGTTTGAGGACCTGTGCAGTTGTTGCCTTATATTCTACAAAAATGCACCAACTCTGCTATATAAACACGGCCTCCTCTTATTCATCACATGTAACCAACTTTTAACATTCATAATCCAATAACGTCTTCCAACTATATGTCATTTCATAACATTATTCTCATGATCGTTCATTAAGTTAAGGGTATACATTTGCAATCTCCTATAACACTGGACTCGTTATGATCCTTCGATAAATATGTTCTACTTATCATGGCCAAACAGTTTCAAACCTGACAGGGTACTGATGAAAGATTTGGAAGATGTGTTGGACTATTCTTATTTGGCTTTTGCTGCTGTAGCTTCACCACTTGATTCCCAACACCCATTGCCTCATCTTCCTCAATGGTGACCGCTTCCAGTTGTTGCGCAAGCAATCCGTTTTTGCTTTGTGAAACGGTAAGTATGGCACGTGATCGCCGACTGAAACATAGAAGCATCATTCACACAAAGTCAACACTACACGTAAAAATAACACATAAGATAACATGAATATATAGCACACATTATATAGCAGACCTCGATTGAGTATTCATATTTGTGCTTCTAGTTGCTCCACATACAGACCCACGTAGCAGAAACCAAGGCATCTCTTCTTCTGAAGTGACTTCTGTTTCTGTGACATTAGCAAGCGAGATCCCACCTTTAGCCGTTTACCTAATCTGAATAGGCGCTCGAGACGGCCTTGTACCCTTTCCATTCCCATCACTTTTCAAATAAACTACTGTACTCAAGTCTAATAAATCAACCACTTCTTCCTTAATGTGGCACCTAATATAACCTTTTACCGAAACACCTCTTAACAGGTCATTGAAGGAGCAGCACAATGTTGTCGTTGCAGATGGCCATCAGCATTATGTGTCTTTCTTGTAGCGTCCAAATCAAGTGATCCCTGGCCACTGTCAACAATGCGTCTTCACACACATCATGTGTTAGATGTAAGAATTTGAGTGATGTCCATACCACCTACCAAACCAAAACGTTTTTTACTGTCAGTACTACTTGTGTAAACTTACAGATTTTCCTTTGTAGAAATCCCGTTTCTTATAAGTGTTTATTTTAAATATTAAAAAGCTACAATTTACACCTAAAAACAAAAAAATTGAAAGAAACTGATTTGCTCGGATCACTACCCTTTTGTAAGAAGATGAGTACAGATCATTACCAATTTATGGTGCAGAACAGTATAAAATGGTCGGATCACTCTGTTCTCCTGAATCACATGAACCGCAGCTGGCTACCGACCATCTTCTTTCCTAGAACTACCCGAATCACATCCAAAAAGAGACCGCACTATATCCTTATTCAACCTGCACCAATAGAAACAAACTTAAAATCCAATTGATATTAACATCTTACAATCACACAATTTAATCAGTTTCACACACAACTGAAACAAACTTTGTTTTTCGTATATGACCTGAAAATAAAAGTAATTATATAATTTAGACGGAAACCAATTATATACAATTTGGGAATCTGTGATAACCTAGTTAAGCGACCTTATAACGGCTTTACATGTTTCTGCAGAACACCTTACATAATCAGTTGTTTATTTTCTGTGATAAGCGTCGGCAGAGAGACTTCAAGCGTAATATTTGAGCCTACATATTTTTTTGTAATACATGAACATAAAACAACATTGTTTTAATTTTGAAGTTTAAAAAAATATATATTTGAACCAAGTACAGAACATGTGAGTAAAGTGGAGTTCCACATTAGCTTTAAGGTAGTTTTGCACTTTTAGTTTCAAGGTAGGTTTATTTAGATTTTTAATTGCACTTTTAGTCTCAAGTTGGTAAAGTGCACTTCCACATTAGCTTAGTCTTTTTAATAACCAACCTACAATTGCAACGCCTGTACACTACATATACACAACTTGTTATGTTTGGATGGATGTAAGTTAGAACTTACTGTTGAGTGAAACTCGGAACGGCATTGAATTAGTTGCTTTCTACTTCTATCGATCTATAGCGTCCTAGGTTACTATTATTGTGTACAACATTCAGACCCTCTGCCATGGTCCCAAGTTGTCTATAGGAAGCATGTCTACAATTATATTGCTACAAAAAGAAATGGAAAAACCGCCGTTAAAGTGTGTTCATAACAGAAGGCATAATATATGCACATAGTTAAAATTGACAATAGGCAATCACAAAATATTTACTACTATATAACTTTTAGGAATCAGTAAAAATCAAAACTTAGAATTTACTTATCTTTTTTTTTAAAAAAAAGTGACACAATTGCGCCCCCGACCTCACACCCATTTCAACCCCCAAACCCACCAATTTTGAGTCCCCAAACCTACCCACTTCAGCATCCAAAAGCACCCATTTCAGCCCCCATTTTGGCATACAAATCCAACCATTTCAACCCCTATTAACCACTCATTTAAAACCACCAGATAATTGGAGTGACACTTGAGTTTAAGTATGCATAAGGCAAGTTAAGGTGATTTTGCAGTCCTATGGTTATCTATATGTTAACACTCCCATTTATTTCTTTTTGAAAGTAGTGATTAGCTGAATTACGAGCATAAAAGACCACTACGCATGTTATTGCAACAAAAAAGTAATAAAACGGAATGAAATGCTAATCTGTATCAGGTAACCAAGTGTGTGGGCATCTGGTTTATTGTGTTCGCATGTTATTTGAATGTTTACCTTAATTCGGAGGTCAAACGAAATAACAGCTTGTATCTTTTAGTTACAATTAGCTCCATAAAACCACTGAAACACTAAAACACATACGCATTATACAAAAAAACAAAACCAAACCATAAATCAATAATCGAAAAATAAAGTGAAAATTTACCAGTACCAATAGTAGTAGTAGGATCATCTTTCATCAAGTTGCTGTAATCCAAACTATCAAAAACGCTAACACATCAACTACGATCAATGGATATAATCACGGACTCAGCAACA
Organism: Artemisia argyi; assembly: GCA_030686995.1. Taxonomy (NCBI): domain Eukaryota; kingdom Viridiplantae; phylum Streptophyta; class Magnoliopsida; order Asterales; family Asteraceae; genus Artemisia; species Artemisia argyi. The sequence goes on along the minus strand of JARVZY010011116.1, from coordinate 194,215 downwards.
GGCCTTCGCATCACCTGTTAAAAAAAAGACATTAATTAAAAAAAAAATCAGATTGAGGTAATTTATTTGAATGTTTACCTTAATTTTTTTCAATTAAAAATAAGCAAAGATTAAGAGTTAAAAACACTTACAATCGTCTTGATTTCTAATGACATCAATAGATCTTCAACTTTTTAATTGTTTTTGTGAGAGGCGTTTGGTTTTGTATCTAGTTTTGATGAGAGAGGTGGTGAGATGATCTCATGAATATGGAATATTGGTTTTGTATGTTGGTTTTATCTATGGAATTTTCTAGGAGGATTAGAGAGAGTTGGAATAGATAGAAACGTGAATATTGTGTGTTTGTGGGAGGGGGAGAAGAGGGTTCTCGAATATGATTATCAATGAAAGCTATGTGTGGAGAAAGGAAGAAATATCTAGAAGGGGAAAACGGGACGGGAACGGTGATAAAAACGGATGAACAGTGGTTCGCACAGTGATTTTCGGGGAAGCAACCAATAGGAACACACCATTTTGAACTGGGCAATTCCCATCTTTAGTATATACTAGAAGAGTACCCGCGCAATGCGGCGGCGGGTACCCGATGACTATTTTTATGGCGAACAAATGTTTTTCATGTCATCTTTTAAGCATAATAAGCCAACCAATATTTTTTTTTTCAACTTTTTTTTTCAACCATTACATAATAATTCAAATACATCTAAAACATTACAAATAAAATGACTAAACTACTAATCTATCAACACATTTACCATAACTTTTAGGGATAAAACTACCAGCCCATGTGGATAAACCCATTAATGGTCTAGATTTTCGAATAGTCCAACTACTAATCCATTAACACATTTACTACATGATGATGATGGATTAAATGGGCTGTTACAACTCAAGTAAATGAGTTTTATGAATATTAAAGTTGGCACGATTAAAGACATTTAATTTACGTTTGAAGGTTGGCTTGTTAATTTCAATTTCTTAATAAAGAAATGTTTTTGGTCTTAAAATTTTAAGACTTCTAAATATAGATGTCCTAAATACATTATAAGGTAGTATAGATATATAATGTAAGAGTGTTAATTATAGTCTTGAAGTACCACATGCGATTATTGTTGTGTTTCTGAATTAGGCGTAAGAAAGGATTAAATTAACTAAGATTGGTTGCAATCGAGCTAGCTGTTATTGAATACTCATTTCGGTTCAGTCATGAAAGTGGTAGCCTCTTGTGTGCACCTAAAACCTGCATAAGAATATGCACAAACAGTTATAAATGCAGGAAAGTTTAGTTTCCTTTTTCTTGCGTTTGATGGTTCTGTCAAAAACAGGTAATATGCAAAAAAAAATTCCTCCTTTTTTATATATTTTTTGCCTGTTTACTGTGTATTGTTATTATTATTTTTAATGTGTTTTATTATTTGTGTTTTTTAAACGTTTAGATTTTTTGTGTTTTTGGAAATTTGTGGTCTGTTGTAAGACCTTTTGGTCAAATTGATGAGGGATTTGAAAGGTTGGGGTTGTGTTCATGCATTTGCCAAGGGGAGTAATTATGGTTACTGTTGATGGGGAATGGCTCAAGGGTTGTAATTAAAGCATAGAGTCCTTATAAATAGAATGAAACAAAAAGTTAATGATTATCAGGGAACATATCTGTAATCTAATTACACACAGAGACACACACAAAAAAATCAAGTTTTTCATAACCAAAAAAAAAATACAGGACAACTCCCATGCCTTTTTGCAAGGAGCTAGCTGCTGCTGGTGGATCAAGTTATGTGAGGGATATGATGGTGGTTAAGTTTCAGAGAGAAGTGACTGTTTTAGTGTTGGATGAGGCTGAGTTAAGGAAGAAAGCCCAAGAGATTAGGTCTCGTGTGGCCGAGAGGGACCTTGTCCTTAGAGAGCTGGAGCTCTTGTTTCTTTTCGATTCAACCTTGGATAGCATTTCAGAGCTCACGAAGCTACAAACCCAGGACTTGACAGAAGTGTTGGGTATTTTGGTGAACGTTATGAAGAAACAGACTCGGGCTGGCGAGATTCTCTCGTTCATTGAAAAGCTTAAGTCAATGCCTTATTGATCTTTTCTGTGTTGGTATTTATGGACATGTTTTTTGGGCATAGAGTTTGGGTGTTATGGCCAGGCTTGTGGGTATTTTGTGTTATGGAAAGTTATTATGTTTTAATCTTGTTGATGTTTAATATGTAATGAAATGGTTAAGATTTTATGTTTATTGTTTTTTCATTAATGAAGATCTATTATCGTAGTGTACCTGATCTGTGATACATAGTGTAATCTTGTGGTTTTGTTGTCATTATTTTCTGCGCATCCATTGTTAATTTCGTCTGTGCATGAGATGATGTGTTACGGCAGTGCTGGAAAGTATGTTTTCTGCAAGAGTGTGCCTGTTAGAATAAAGTTAGTAGTTATATGTAAGCGTGAGACTGAAATTTGAGCTCTTCATCAGATTCATAAGAGGGGTTTAAATTTGAATGTAAACGGTGTTTCAAAATTTTAGTAAAACTGAAGAAGTTCAAAGTGGTAACCGTTATTAGGTAAATCTTGTTTGGGGCACTGTATTTATGTTATCGTTGAAAACAAAAAGCGATTTTGTCTATTAAGACAAATTTTCACATTTAGTCAAGTTGAACAATGGTAAAGAAAGAACAGGCAAAAACTGTGATCGGGGTAAATATGAGGTAACTAATTTTAAGTAAAATTTAATTATCATTTTGTATGAAGTGGTATTAGGTACATGTTGAGTGTTTTAGAAAAAGGAAAAGTCATTAAAAGACATAAAAGATAGATAAACGTTGTACCATTTGAAAAGGAATGAGTCCATGTTTATGCCAGTCAGTAGCAATGGTTGTGGTGAAGGAAAAGGCATGCGCAAATAGTAGATAATTTTTATGTTAGTTTCGTATTTTAGGGTGATATACTGTGTAACTGCAGATGATAAGATAACAATAGGACATGTAATTACTCTGTTTTCATTCTATGGAGACATATGTAAGTGACAACTAATATTTGAGAAACCAAAGAAGTTAACTTTGGTTTTTTTTGCTTTTGTTGAATGAGGGTGAAACCTACTTTGTTAAAACAATGAGTTGACATGTTACGGTTTTCCATCTACGGTTTGTTTTTTAAAGCTGGTAAATATCTGCAGTGTGCATGTTGAGAATGAATGAAAAGCAAATCTGCATAAATGGGAACGATGTGTTTATTAAGATACTTAAGGAACACTCTGGGCCTTCTCTGTGATTTTGATTTGGCACCATTAAATCAGGAAGCCAAAAGATGGTGAAGAGAGAAGCTTTCTAAAATAAATCCACATTGTTTTTACTCGTCAATTTTATTTGAAATGGTATTGGTTCTAAGATATTCAAAAACCAATTGTACACATGAATGATTATATGAAAGTAACAAAGTGGTAGGCTATACATACCAGTAATAAATAAATAATAAATAAAGAGTCACTGTTTCTTCTTAAAAAAAACAATCTTTCTGGGCTGTTAAATGCTACTTTGTGACACACAGATCGCATGCTTTAGTAGATTTGTGTCGCACAAAATAACATTTAACAGCTCAGTTAGATATTTTTTTTAAAGGCTCTTGTGCAGCAAATGTTGTTTGCGTATACAGAAGACCTGTTGGTGCAGACAAACCAGAAAAGTTTAAGATGAACATGAAACACATCTGTACATGAATAAAAATACTGCTAAAAAGTGTGTGTCAATCAGACCTGTCTATTGTAATGCAAAGACACTGAGAAAATGATGTTTTGGTTAACACTTTTCGTTTTACACCAATGAAGTTTCCATTGTGCCTGCAAATGTAAAAAACAAATTAGTATTTTTATTATGGAAGGTAAAAACATTACTGAACTATTTGAAGAACATTTGTAATGTAATACATATAAAATTTGTTAATTTTATTTTAGAACCTGTTTTGTCTGTCCTTATATTTTTCTAAAGTTGACAATTTAAAGATGTATCTATACTATATATAAAGGAAAAATTGTCAATCTTGAAAAATCTTATTAAAGGAAATTATAAAATATAATTAATACTCTTATTAAAACACCCCATTACTTAAAAGTACAATCATTTATTCACATTGTACAACCAATTAAAAACATATCTACCAAATTAAATACAACCAATTAATACAAATCACAAACCGGGTTGACCCGGTACGCTTCAAACCAGACGGGTTGAACTGGTTTAATTTGACCCGTTTTCGACCCAACCTAGCAAGTTGACCCGGTTTAAATCAACCAATTTTTCGCCCGGAACGGTTCACCCGGTTGAACCACCCGGGTCGAACCGGGTTTCAAGACATTATGTTTAATTCCTAAATATTCAAACTTTTATTATTTTTCATTTATAACCTATAAATTTTTTTTGATGAATAAACTATTTGTCGCTACAATCTATACCACATATAAAGGAAAAATGGTCAATCTTGAAAAAATAGTCAATCTTGAAAAGTGGAAATCTTGAAAAATCTTATTAAAGGAAATTATGAAATATAATTAATACTCTTATTAAAACACCCCATTACTTAAAAGTACAATAATTTATTCACATTGTACAACCAATTAAAAACATATCTACCAAATTAAATACAACCAATTAATAAAAATCACAAACCGGGTTGACCCGGGACGCTTCAAACCAGACGGGTTGAACCGGTTTAATTTGACCCGTTTTTGACCCAACCTAGCAAGTTGACCCGGTTTAAATCAACCAATTTTTCGCCAGGAACGGTTCACCCGGTTGAACCACCCGGGTCGAACCGGGTTTCAAGACATTATGTTTAATTCCTAAATATTCAAACTTTTATTATTTTTCATTTATAACCTATAAACTTTTTTTGATGAATAAACTATTTGTCGAATAAACTATTTGTCGCTATAAAGAATGTATGGTCAAATCTTGAAAGTCAAATGTGAGAGAAAGGCATAGTATAATTAATACTCTTATTAAAACACCTCATAACTTTAAAGTACAATAATTTATTCACATTTTACAACCAATTAAAAGCATATATATCAAATTAAAAACAACCAATTAAAACATCCATTACTAAAAAGTACAATAAAATTTTCACAATGTACAATTTAAACAAACGACAACATAATCTAAATATAAAATAATTAACACACTAACTAATGTTATTTTACACATTATACAAATTAATAAAACACTAAGCTTCATACAAACTAACAAGTTGATTGTACATATAATTTTGAAAACTGGACCGGACCAACAGGTTCAACCGGGAACCGGTGTCACCACCAGTTCTTCTAACTAATAAAAGCCATACGAAAACATATATTTCAAAATGAAACTATTAACACACATCGAAAACCAGGTTGACCTGGGACGCTTCAAACCCAGCGGGTTGACCCGGTTTAATTTGACCCGTTTTCGACCCAACCCGTCGGGTTCACTCGATTTAAATCGACCCATTTTTCGTCCAGAACGGGTCGAACCGGGTTTCAAAACATTATGTTTAATCTCTAAATCTTCAAACTTTTATTGTTTTTCGTTTATAACCCATAAACTTTTTTTATCACTAACGATCTGTCGCTATAAAATCCCGTTGCTATGCACGGGTACTCGTCTAGTTTGGTAAATGAGTAAGTTTCTTTTTTCAATATGAAAATAGAAGTTAATTTAAGAATAGACCAGTAACATGTGATGACGTCTTCTTTTTAAAAAAAATTGGTATCATGTGTTGGTTAGGCAGACGATGAGCCTGAACAATTATTGGCTGCATATTTTCATCTCGTGTCTATAAAGAGTGGCACACACATATGAGTGTAGCTTATGTGTGAGTAAGTATCTGGGTAAAAGTGTACGAAAAAAAGAGGTTGATCCCTAAGTTTGATGAGTTGAAAAAGTATAAAACAAAACATGAGTTTTTACATTTAGCCAAGCAGAATTTAATCTCCTATTTTAGGACCCAATGGGCCAGTTATTTGATCCTTGAAACTCATGTTTTTTATTCCCCGATTCAGGAACTTTCAGTTTATGACCCTAGACCAATAATTTTACCTCCCAAACATGGATACATTTTCTTATTGTGATCTCTTACCTTGCATGCATGATGCAGTTGAACCACTGGGCATAGGCTCATCACGTATATTATTCTTGTTACGGCACACCCCCCACTTCAAACACACCTCTGTATCGACTGAATCATTCTAAGGGACCGGTGGAAACGTTGAACTACGCGAACTGGTTAAATGTGTGGGGCAGAGGGCTCGTAGTACCCCCTTTTCTTGATCCAACCTTTTCTTAGCTTCGGTAGTGAATCACCTACTAAAAAAAGGGGCAGGCCCGCACGCCTTATTTGAGACTACTAAGGCAGGCGGTGGATTCTTTTATTAGGGAAGGGAAGAAGGGGCCTAAGCATGGCAGATGCCGTACACTTGAGTAGAAAAGGAAAGCGAGAACTTACCTCTTTTTGTAGGCATGTTTGGACATACGGTCACCCTGGAAGATCAAGTTGATGAGCCGGAATTGTATGTGTTGCTTCAATGCAGTCTGTGTCCATAGAGTTATCTTCATATGGTATTGTTCTCCCTTTCTAATTTAAAGAAGCTGTAAATGTAAAATGAAGGTGAAATAATTTTATTTAAAAAAAAAAAACTATATTCGTATAGGACTGTAAATTACAGCGAATGTATGATGTACCTGAACCGGTACACATAGATCCGTTAGTTGAATTGTTTTCATTCATTCTTTGTTTTTCATTCTGAGGTACAAATGCAGTTGGAATTCGCTTGCCTGTTTGAATATGTTCATTTTGTATTGAGGTATGTTCATGTACTATTGCGTGCCGTTTGTTATTTAGAACGTCTGCACAAAAGAAAATATCAATATTTCATAATGGGAATACAGTTAATGCGCATGATCAGTCCTTTAATATAATGCAATGCAGTTAAAATGCACATATGAACATATATAATGCATTATCTAGTGGAAAAGCTGAAGTGTATAAAAGTATGGATATAAGTGAAGTTGTTTTTTATGCATATTATAATAATGTTAACCTGTATTGTGCAAATCTGTACTAAGAAATCTTTATACACTATATTTTTTGTCATATCTGTTGGTCGTTGAACAACAGATTTCATAAGGATTTTTAAACCGGTAGGTGATATTACACGTGATAACACGACATCTTGGCTTTTGTTGATCGTCATAGCATAACAAAGGTTGACTGGAAATTGTTTCCGTTTGCAAATGAAATGGTAGTTCCGGTCTTTGAACGTTAAAGGACTTTAGAAGCTTATAATACCTTATTATTATATGTTCTAAAACCATCTTGGTGTTTTAGATATTAAAAAAAAAAATAGCCAAACGAATAACATACTTACAGGTTTCACCCAATTCTGTTGTTGTGAAATCCATGTAGTGTGGCCCATGTCAAAAAAATTATTGACCTAAAAGCAAAGAGCAAGGCAATCATTTTCCCTTCCGCGTCATGCCTGCATTTAAGAACCGAAAAAAAAAACACTGAATATTTAATAAAAGATCGATTAACCTTTGTTAAAATTGAGAAACAAATGTTTAAACTATAACAAATTTAGTAACCAAGGGTTTGTTTACTTTGAAATGGCTATATTCCGGTAGGTAACTCGATCCCATCTGATTCTCTGAATTTACCAAACTAAAAAAACGGGTTGCTCATGCGCAGCTGATGTTTAAAAGGCTAGTTTCTATAAGAGAGGCCCGTCACATTCGATTGTAGCCATATATCTATACAGTGGATATGAAAAACATGGTTGCAACATGGCAACAACCTTAAGTTATACATTTCACAAAAGCCACAGAGCATTAGCTTCTGCGATAATAGTGTTCACAGCAGAGGATCTAGTACTGATAATATATTTTTACATAAAAAAATGGGCAAAGCGTCAATAAAAGGTTTAATCTAAACCTTAATGATGCAAAGTAAGAAGGTATTCTGCAAGTGTTTCAAGTGCATTAGAAGTGAAAACATTTGGATATCACTTTCAATGATCCAGATTGAAGATTCAAAGTAAGACACAGACAATTAACATAAAATTATTAATCATATCTAATTCTCAGTTGCATCTAAACTTCTATTGTTCTACTATCGAGTGTTAACAAACACAATGTATAAAACACAGACGCAAATCAAGTATTACTAAATTTGTGTGATACCCAATCTTCTACTAATGCTCTGAAGTGTGTAGACAATTTGAAAAATCCTATGTCCGTAACCCGCAAAATCTTCACATGTTAACATAAAATTACTAATCATATCTAATTCCCGGTTGCATCTAAACTTCTATTGTTCTTCTATCGAGTGTTAACAAACACAATGTATAAAACACAGACGCAAATCAAATGTTACTAAATTTGTGTGATACCCAATCTCCTGAATCAATGTTACCTACCCCCAATCGTTATCCTTTTGTTGCAGCACCATGGACATATAATACTGTTGTATGGCACCTTTGTTAAACCACATCCTGAAATAAAAATGAACATATGATCAAAATAAAAAATGAATAAGCAAAAAAAAAAAAAAAAAAAAAAGTATGAAACCCATCAAAGTAACAAAATTTTTTTACCCAAATCATCAATCGATCATAAAAACATTACAAATTAACCTAGAAAACGTAGTAATTAAAAAATGAAACACTTACAGAAGATATAAAAATCAAAAATTTTTTTACTCCTTGCAAAGAGGAATTGCTGAAATAAAATGGTTTATCGAAGCTTGTGGATCTGGGTTTTTCATGAACATGGTTGTTTATTTTTATGATTTGTGATCTGTTTTTTTTAGATACGTTACTTTGGGAATGCGGTTTGTGGTTGTGTCTGCGTTTGTGGTTTGTGGATAAGTCTAGAATGGTCGAGGAGGAGATACCACTATAACAACTCCATTATGGCGATGAACAGTAGGCCAAACGGGGTAATTAGCTAATGAACAGTGTTTCGCACAGTTTTCCTACGGAACGGACTCAAATTCCATGTTGTACTTGCAGCCATTAATTTGACAACAGGTACACCTAAATTTTGTACTGGTTCAATGGTGGCCACAATTTGTGGGTTAACCATACTGTAATAAGATTGTGTAAACACTTATTTTAAATGGGGTAATTCCCATCTTTAGTATATACGAGGTGGTTCACCCGCGCGTTGCCGCGGGGTGGTTTGCTAAAAAAGGTTTATCAATCGTTGCAAAATAAGAATGGTAGTAATAATATCTAAAGCATGCAAGGTTGTAATCACATAAAGCTGATACACATTTGATGTTGTAACGTTATACAAAAAGGGATGCTTGCAGCTGTTGTATATCCACATCTAAGGTGGATGGGTAGTTATAATCATACAAAAGATTATCTGTTTCCAGCTAAACATAGTGCAGCTTCAGGTTAAGTGTATTACAAAAGATTAGTACGCTGCTATACTTAGATGTTTTGGCATATATTTGTGCAAGTGGAGCACAAATATTATGCAAAACATATTAGTTTTTAACAACGGTAGGAAACCGTTTAAATATTTACATAGCTGATTTAACGTCTAGCTGTGTTGCTTCTTTTCGGCAGCTTTGGTTCTTCCTTTTTCTGCAGTTGAATGCTCAATTGTTGCTGCATAAACATAACACAAAATAATAATAATAATAATAATAATAATAATAATAAAAGTGATGGTTTATAATAATAATAATAATAATAATAATAATAATAATAATAATAATCACAAAAATAACTTAAAAAGGAAAAAATGGCACTGACTATTAGATAATGTGAGATCATATTTTGTATTTTTTAAATTTTTTGTTATTACATGTTACCTACCCTATGTGTTTTTTGTGGCTTGGAAGCTGGCTTAAAAAAACACTCTTACCTACCCTGCATAGTGTTTGCATCTTTTGTCTATATAAGCGATGTGTGCTAGATTGGTTGGTGTTACGCGTGATAGGCTTAGTTTTATTCAAGAGCTTGAAACTGCTGGGAATACTTATGGTCTGAAAACGGCAGAGTATCTAAGAGAAGTCCAGGCAAAAGATGGTGAAAAGGTTGCGCAAATGCGTATAATGGTAGCTGAATTGGAGCTAAATGCTCGCAATAATGATTTGTTTATTCAGAAGTTTAAAGGTCTGATGCATTTCTAAGTGGGTTGCTACAATCAGAGGAGACCATTATTGGTTAGAATGTGTAATGTGTGCTATTGTTTATATTTCCAAGTATCTATGTGTGGTGAGTCTTATTATGGTTGTTATTGTAATGTTTCAGTGTATTGTATGATAGCTCATTGTAAGATATTTAATTGAATAAAAGCTACTGTTTATGTTAAATAAATTTATGTTGCTTACCTTTTTGTTTTTTTTCACTTGGTTGTTCATCTTGAAATAGCTGCATTTTCACTGGTCTCGGTTTATTCTCTTCGGCTGTCTTTTTTTCTTGATGTTCTTGGTTTGGTAATGCAAGAGGTCCTGGCGGTGTTCCTAGTATTTGTGATGAAAACGGTGAGTATTTGCATGCATAAATGTCATCTTTAAATTAAAAAAAATGCTAATAATGATAGTGTCCATAGTATTTGTGATGAAAAAAAATTCACCTTTTTGTCTCTTTGCATCTGGTGGTTCATCTTGAAAAAGTGCCCTCTTTGCTGTTTTGGAGCCACTTTCTTCATCTTTTTTTTCTTCTGAAGGTGGTTCATTTGTCAATGCCAGAGTTGTTGGTGGTGTTCCTAGTCATTGATAAGTAAAAATTTAGTATTTGTATGTGTGAATGTTATTTCAAATAACATAAATTGCTGGTTTAAATGACATTACCTGAAGTTGCTTCTGTGAGTTTGCTTGTTCCTTGTTTTTTCTTTTTGTTAAAAACTTGATCAAGATTAAAATCTATTGTCTGAGCTCCTGTGTTGAAATGGAACTACTGAGCTCCTGTGTTGAAATGGAACTACTGGAAAATATTTTTTTCACCTTCAATTGCAAAGATTTCTGGTGGTATCTGTTGCGGGTCTTCTGCTTCGTGCTTTGCTAGTAAGTCTGGGCATGAATACCCTGTGATATCATCTGCTGCAGGGCTAAAGAAAGTCATCGGAAGTGTTGCAGATGGATCCGTGATGAAACCTTTGAAATTATACCTGCACATTTTATGAAGTGAGATGATTATGCTTTTACTTGTATTTTATTTGTTTTTTTATATGAGATAAGTTTGAGCTACAGAAGTATGCACCTATAGGATGGGCTTTCCTGTTTTCCATGATTTAGACAACGGTACATCCCATCTTCTTCTCTGACTTTGGAAGCACATTGGTTGCAGCTCATGTAAAACCAATGTCTTTTTATGTTGATGCCAGTGATTGTTGCCTCACTTGTGAACTTGACGCCCTACAAATATTTGTGCAAATGATCATGTGTTTCACATATTCGTGTTAAAGTGTGTGTCCAGTTATTTTTTAAATGTCATGATAGCTGATTATGTGTGACAAAAAAACTTACAACGTAGGTCTCTGGATCTTGTTTTAATAGTGTCTTCAAAGGGAATCTGTTACGGAACTTTTCTTTTTCAATATCTTCATACGGAGTCTTAGTAATACGAAGTGGTGGAGTTTTCAGGTGCTTCTCTCTGTATCTGTTCAGCGTTGAAAAATTACAATGAATATCTTATGTTAATCATTTGTGTGAAGCTATCGTTATTCTAAACTTTTGGGTCTAAAGATATTACCGTGCCCTTGCTTCTTCAGCCTCTGGTATCTGTGGGTTTAAGTAATAGCGTGTTGCAGAGGTCGCTGTTAATTGGTAATCTGCCATGATTTTGTTTGAGAATGTCATAAGAGAATGTGGCGTTTAAGCTTTTACAAATTATCAATACAATACCTCTATATTTTGTGACTCGGCAAGAGCTGACTGCAATTATGACTGGCTTTTCCATTGTTTCAAAGTCAGCTTCTTCAAATGTTTTAGCCATTTCATCCCAGATTGTCAGCTCAACAACATTACCACTGGCAAGATGAGCAATTTATTAGGTGAATGACAAAACTTTAGTGGTTATTTTTGATCAAGAAAACTTTAAAAATATAATCTAACGCACCTTAAATTTTCAATATCCAGTTTTCTATAGACAATTTCATTTTGGTTGGCATTTGGTTTGCGAGTAACTTCTCCTGGTGACCGCAAACATCCTATGTAATCTGTAAGCAAATAACTGTTAGGATTTTCATATTTTGCTGAACCTCATAATTTTTAGAATGAAAAGGTGACCTGTGAGAATTGGATACTGCATTCTGCCTGTCACATCTTCTGTAGGAATTCTGTATTGAAGCTGGTTGTACGAAGCAAATTCGAAGTAGTGGTGCGGGATGTTTGGTTCCTCTATAACATCAAATTTTGTAGCCCTTCCAAACCTGAGGCTTGTTCTGTTGCTAATTGTTTATTGATAAGGGTTGATTGGTTCGCACATGAAATCGGAAATTGTGTACACCGATCCAAGCTTCATTTTCGGGCTGAAGTAATCAATTTCCTTCACATTCATGTTCGCTTGTATAGCATTTCCCTGCTCATGTTAACACGTTGTTAGGCAAGTTTGAGGATCTTATATGTTTTTTTCACATCAGATGAAGTAAGACGTACCTCTCGATCTATTAAGATGCAACAGTATGCAGTTTCTTTTTTTTTCCCAGGGACTCCACTCTGATCTTTTTTCCCATAAGTGATTGCAGTCCATTTTCTATATACTCTAGCTTCAAGTACTCTGCTGTGAGATGTTGGTCGTAACTCACGGATTGTTGTGATCTGTGGTGCGTCGCTAGGTTCAATAACTTTATCTTCAGGTGCATGTTGCACCACTGCAAGTGGATTATCTTCCATTGTGCTGCCAGCAAGTCAAAAATCAAAGTTAGATATAAAACAGATTTTCAAAAAAAGAATTATTCAGACAATAAGTATTTGAATACCAATATCATGACACACGTAAAATAAAATTGGCTGTTACCAAATCTACTTGTTGTTGGTGAGTTTCATCATACTTTTATAAAAGCAAAAGATAATAATATGTAGTTGTGATTGCATCATATAGAATAAAAGTAAAAGTAAAAGTAACTCCCAATACCGTCTTCCACGGGTTATGGGTCCCAATACCGTCTTCCACGGTGTATGGGGGAGGTTGAGATGTAGACAGCCTTACCCCTACCCAAGGTAGAGAGGCTGCTTCCGGTTCTACCTAAGGTAGAAAAGGACCTCCAGCCTTTTGTAGGGAGTGAGGATCGAACCCTTGACCTCTAGGTTGAGAGGCAAGGGGTTTTCCAACTGATCCAACCCCACTTGTTTAGATTGCATCATATAGAATGTGAATGACAAATATTGTGCAGATTTTGTTTCCGGAAACTAAAGTAACATATACCTAATAATTTATCCTAAACACATTGTAATTGTCAAAATAGATTGGCAAATGCGAATCCTAAAGTGCTACTAATAACAAAGAGTGGGATGCAAAAATGTTTAGAAAGTTGAAGACCGCAAATTAAAGTAAACTAAACTAATAACAAAAGAAGGAAAGGTTTGTTATAAAAAAAAGTCAGATGTCAATGGCTATATCTGTATTCCCGACAGAATGCCTGAATCTTTTATTTTTCTCAAGAAATCTTTGTAAACGATATTTTTTGTGACATTTGACTTTTGATTTTCTTGTTGTTTGATAAGAACTTTTAATCCATGAGGAGATGTAGCTCTAGAGAGAGCCACATACAATTGGCCACGGCCAAAGACCGGTTCGGGAAGGTATACACCGATTTTGTTTAGAGATTGGCCCTGACTTTTATTGATTGTCATAGCGTAACAGAGCTTTATTGGGAATTGGGTGCGTTTGAAAACAAAAGGAAGATTTGGATCTTTATGGATTAGTGGTATTCTGTGGATGAAAACTTTTTCGCCGACTCTCGTGCCTGTGATGATTTGTACTTCAATAAGTCTTGACATCATGTGCGTGACTATCATGCGTGTCCCATTGCATAAACCACCCGCCAAGTTAACATTCCTTAAAAGTATCACTGGTGATCCAATTTTAAGTTCTAGCTCGTGTGGCGGGAAGCCTGGCAACTTAAATGTGTTTAGATATTCAGGAGGGTATAACATCTCTGTTTCAGCTCCACTATTTGCGACTGGTATGGCTATATCATAGCTTGCATAAGTTGTTATTTCACCATGAACCATCGCTAAAACTTTTGAATTAATGATGTCTGCTGTTTCATTCTTTGGGCAGACGATTGCTTTTTCTTGTAGAGTAACTGCTGAGGGTGTTTGAAGCGTAGGCTGATCATAGATAAAATCTATAAGATTTGAGAGTCCTTGTTCATCATCTTGTATGCAATATCTAGAAGGAATCTCAACCCACGCTGAATCTCTGCTGTCTTCTTTATCAGGTTCGCCAATGTTCCCATCACCAATATCAAGAAGCCATGATGCAAAGGAGTGTGCTAAGCTCTGTTCTTCTAGAGTCAAATCTGACCGAAATAACCTCATGTTTTCTTTGAGCGTCATAACACGGAAATATGGCCACAGGTGTGATTCTGCAATAGATGATCCTGTTATCTCCATTTTTGGCGCGCCTTTCTTGACTGGCAATATTTGTCGAAAATCACCTCCTAAAATGATAGTTTTTCCGCCAAAGAAAACATCTGGTGCATCTAATAAGTCTCTGAGAGTCCTGTCTAATGTTTCAAAGCATCGTCGGTCATTCATTGGCGCTTCATCCCAAATAATGAGGTCGGTTTCTTTTAAAAGACTTCCTATATGAGAGTTTTTTTTTACGCTACAAAGTGACTCATTTGTCAATTCTAGCGGAATCTTGAATCTCGAATGCGCAGTTCGGCCTGATGGAAGAAGAAGAGAAGGAATGCCAGAGGAAGCAACTGCTAACACAATTTTACCTTCAGATCGTACGGCGCTAATGATTGTTTTCCAAAGGAAAGTTTTACCGGTTCCTCCATGACCATATACAAATATCAGCTCTTGCTTACCTGCTTTAAAAGCATTTATGATAAGCTCGTATATGCCCCTTTGTTTATTGTTTAGCCTTGGAAGGGACTCATCTCTTTGTTGCGCCAACATCGCCCTGTTGTAATTCTTTTCTTCCATTAGCAAGCGATTGTTTAGTTGATCCAACAGCTCTTTTGGAGGTAGCTGCAAACCATAAGTTTGCACTGACTTTCCACAGCTGCTAAGTATTATTTCTAATTCATATAATATGTATCCTTGCAAATCAGCATCGTTGACGTAGTAGTTGGGAATCCGAACTTGTTGCGAGACAGTTTCTGGAATATCATGGCCCATTTCTCGCCAATATTTATCCCATAACCGCAAAGGCTGCGCAACTTCACAATGAGTAAGAAGGCGTGCAAAAAGGAACCTGAGTTCTGGTGATGAAGCTGACCCACATGCCTCTTGAAGAGCTGTGTCCCATTCTTTGTCGTCACCAAGTAGACCGAGCGCGTTACATGCAGCACGATATGTGGGATACACAACTTGGTTGACTGATTTGACATGTGTAAAGCCTTGGCACCCTTTTTGATGACATAATAACATCCTTAAGTAGAAAAGTTCTCCTGAAGTTGGGTGTACATATGCAAGCCGTCCAATAGAAGATCTTTTAGTTTTTCTACGCGACCAACTTTTTCGATCTTGATACCACACAAACTCTGATGGAAACTGCAGGTATGTCAAATGGCGGCCATCTTCATTCTGAATGTTGTAAGTAAACCATTCAGTCAGCATTGTCAGCTTGCGATCACGACGGTTAACCACGGACTCTAAATTGTCACCGGCTCGAAAGGTTACATGTTGCATGTTCTCTAGATGGACCGAAAGAATCTGCACTGCTGGTTCTCTTATGTGTATTTCAAATTTCAAGATTCTCCAACAGGCTTCATGAGGGCATATGAATCGGCCATCAAGATAATTTTGAATTTCATCAATGCATAGGCTTGGTTGTGTCGACGAAGTAGGCGCTTGACCAACAGACCTTGTTACTTTGGCAAAGATACGGTCAGTTCCTTTTGATATATATTTAAATAGATATTTTATTAGCATGCTCCACCCGCAGTATTCCACATTAATATGAGCTTCGAATGCCAAGCATAGATCGCGGTTATATGGCACGACATACCCATTGTCAAGCTTCATTTGGCCTTTTGTTGCAGAAACATTTCGTTGCCTTCTTCGATAATGTGGATAACCCTTATCATCAAAGAAAGTTTCATTATTGTATTTCTTTGGGAAATTTTTTGTGCAAGTATCGCCTTGCATACATGGTGCACTCAAGTTGGCCTTGCCACATGGTCCATGCATCATCATTTCTGAAACAATTTTATAAGCGCGTGGATCAAGTTGAGGATCGGGCAACTCTGCAGAAATGTAGTGGTCCACATCTTGAGCATTCTCGATCTTGGTTGATGAAGAAATCCAAAGTAGTGTGTGGCAATGTGGTAAGCCACGTTTCTGAAACTCGATAGTATATAATACTGCATAGCAACAAATGTGACAGCTAAAATCAGAAAGACATGTTGGCATACCAGATTATGTGGTCATTCAGTAAAAAAACGCGGGCGAATGAAAAAATGGTAACGCTTTTTTGCAAATAAAAATAGGTTTACCTCCTGTGACTTGGCCAAATGTTCGTCTTTCCTTCATAAACTTGACGAATGATTTAACTTTTTGCTCAAACACTCTACATACTATATCCGCCCTATCTGCCGTAGTCAAATGAGGAAACTGAGCCATGTATCTTTGAATCTCAGGCCACTTTACATTACATGTGAATGTTATAAAAAACCGTGGATTACCAAGGACCCGACAAATCGCCAATGCATCCAAGTAATGGCTGTACATATATCTTGGACCTCCAGTAAATGAGGAAGGCAATATAATTCGTGAACCTGCTTGTGACCCATCACGGTCTCCTCTTGAAATTGCATCATAGAGGCCTGACAAATAGTCCCCTCGAATATCGTTTCGATGTGTTCTATAAAAATCCATCTTATTTTGTTCTATGCAACAATATACCCCAACGACGTATTGCTGAAAAAGCCTGCCAGTTCGGAAAAGCAAATTATAAGCATCGTGTCTTGGGTGCAACTGGTATGTGTAGAACGCATTCATCGAGACCCGCTTTGGCTCATCGTTTGGATCTGCTGTTCTCATCATTAACTTTGTATGGTACCCTGGTTGACCATAGATGAAAATCAATGGAAACTGTAACGACATGTATGACTTATGGATTTTGCTAATTCTCTTCAGCATACCATCTCTGTATTCAATGATAACATCGTAGTTTGATTCACTTTCTGGTCCACTGTCAAAGACTATGGCCCCAAGGGTTTGCGATGTTGGAAGCTCATAACCACGGGGCCCTTCACCGCTGTAGAGCCTCACCTTAAATTCTGGGACATCATGTTCAACACACTTGTCACGCGCAGTTCTGAATATCTGCACCAGCTCATTGTGTGCATCTAAAAAGTGAATGAGCCCTTGCACAACCTCCGGATCCAAATCAGGCCCATTTGAATCTGAAAAATGGCTTAGCCTATGTTGAACCTCGTTCTGCGTATCATAAATATAGAGCTGCAAAAATTTTGGATCGTCGTCAGGTGGACAAAGTGAGCCAATTCGATGGTATATTTGCCCGGAAACTTTAAAAACATATGGCCCTCTTCCATTATTGATCGTGTTGTCTACTGTTGCACCTAATGAAGTCATCGCAAACATCTGATTGTAAACTCGGATATTTTCCATAAAGGCGCTTTTGGCAAGTAGTTGTTTGATATACTCAGGTGGGTCTGCCTCAGGTTGCATAAAAATTGTACCACTTCCACAACATAAATGGTATTGAGGTAGACCACTCCGAAAACGATGCCCTATAAGCCGCTCTCCACGCCAAAAAGCAGCGTTACAATGTTGGCATCGCTCGGTGCAGTCTCCTAAATCATCATACACAGGTGATCCATCTACATTGATTAAGAAAACATAATTAATTCAGAGTTTGACAATATATGATTGGCAAAAAGATAAACCGCTTGGAAAAAAAAAGTTTTAGTTGTTACCTTGTGTTGTATAAGAAGATGACCCATGATCAACAGTAGGTGCACTATTATTTGAGGTAGGCTGGAAACTGCCTATGAGAGAACGCTGACGCATAGACCTTCTAGATGCCTGACCTGCACGCCTATTTCTTTTTTGACCTTGTAACTGATGACCAATATTTTGTGTAATACTTGGCTGACCATCAGCATGCACACCTGTTGCTGTTGCCAAAAGAAAACAACATAAAAGTTAAAAGCATTCTTGGATGGAAACAATGCGTTGCAAAATGAAAAAAAAAAAAAAAAACACTTACTTTCAGCTGCATTAGGAGTGGATGTTTCACTGATGGTGTGCACATGAGTATCTGAATTTGGTCGATGCATGCATCTTCTAGAGCCTTGATTTGCGGATGTTTTTCTTTTCCGAGTTTGAGGCTGATGGCAATCGCCAGGTGTAACATCACTGTGAACATGAGAATGGGCAACTGCTGTAACTGTGAGAAGAGAAACCCATAAAATTCAAATTCAACATTCGACAAAAACAGGTGGTATTCAAAAAAGCTTGTTACAATAGAAAACATGGCTGCTGACCTTCAGAGTCATGTAAAGCTAGTTGGTCAGTGATGGTTTGCGCACCATCATGTGAAATAGGGGCCTGCGCATCCCTTGTAATGAGATTATTGCCTGAGTTTTTCCTTTTTCTACTTTGTTTTGAAGGACCAGTATTGTTTGCAAGTAACCCTATTGACCGCAAAGAATAGTAAGAAAGGCTAATTCAGTATTTTATAGGAAACAAAAGGAATTCACAAACTGCATCTGAAAAGAGAAGAGGAGAATTCACCTTCCATTGTATCAGGAGTCATTGGTTGACCAATGGTGTGCACATCATCAGTTGAAGTACATAGGTGGACTTGTTTGGTGGGCATCTCTTTCTGTGTTCTGACTCTTTTTCGAGGTTGTTGTGAACATCTGTTATCATGTGCAGGCGATCCTATCCCAAATTTAAAAATAGCATTAGAATGTGATTTAGTTATCCTAAAGCATTGTGCAAAAACAAAAGACATTAGGGTCCCCTGAGTCGCGTAGGAACTATATTGTTGACCAACAATCACGACACTAACGAATATTATCAAACGCTAATTCGGTGTTTTATAGGAAACAATAAAATTTGAGAAACTGTATCTGAAAAGAGAAGAGTAGAACTTACCTTCCATCGTTTGTTTGTTAGCCATGTCTTTTCGTGGCCTGCCTCTTTTCCGAGGTTGTTTTGAACATCTGTCATCATATGCAGCCGATCCTATCCCAATTTAAAAAATAGCATGAGAACGTGATTTACTTATTCTAAAGCATTGTGCGAAAACAAATTACATCAGGGATACCTTCAGTCGTGTTCAAACCAGATTGCTGACCAACAATGACGCCACCATTAGGTAAATCAGGCTGACAATCGGCTGCTGCAGAACGCTGTTGGACACAGGTGGTGGTAAGCTTGGCAGAGCTTTTATTTCTTCCTTGAGTTTCTGTGGAGCAGTGAACATCAGGTGTGATATTTGATTGAGCATACTGGTAAGCACCTGTCCCTACAGTCCAAGAGAAAACATTTAAAAATTTTGCGTTCAATCTTGTATAAAAAAATGATATTAAAAAAAAAGGGAACAAAAAAAAATGCCAGCAGTTAGTTGTTTTAAAATATACTGCATAAGTTCACCTTTGGTTACATTCCCAGGTGTTTCGTCAACTGGCCAATCAGCATAGTTTTTTAAAGCACCCTGAGCCAGATGAGTCTCTAAATTGTTTGGCATGTTGCAGTTAAGTCGGAAAGAGCCATCCATTGGTGCATACACTTCTCCCATATGACTACTATTGTGTACGTTTTCTCTCTGAAGAATATCTAGAGAAAAAAGGCGAAATAAGAATGGGAACGATTGCATGTTAAAGATGAGAATAACTGTAAGTATATGAACAATGAACTAAAAAAATTGAACTAACCTTTAGGACAACCACTCTTTGATGCAGTGAAAGACTGGGACACACATGGTTCAGAGGTGGAGAGACGTGGCGTAATGGTCGTATGTATTTGACATCCAGGACATCCATGTATATTTGGACTATTGTTTTGTATCAGGTTTTGAGGTGACCGATTGTGAATGTTTTGAGAGTCAGGTATTGTTTTTGGGTTCATAGTTATAAACAACAATACGTACGGCAATTACGAAGACAAAAAAAAAAGCAACCAAAGTAGAACTATCAACATTGTTGAAATAGTTATCATGACCAACAAAAGCATTATCATACGATAGTTTGCAAATATAGAAGAGGTAAAAAGAAGGTGAACAAAAACATCAAACAAAGTCAGAATTCATCCAAAAAAAAAAAAAAAAAAAAGGAAAATGCAAGTGACATAATAACATCGTTAAGTAGAAGCATAAGTAAGAGAAGGCCCTAAAAAACCTCAAAACCATTTAATGAGGGTAACATTTGATTGCAACTAATATTTAACCTCAAACCCAAAATAAAAATCTGCATCTCATTTAATGAGCCTAACATCTAACCATAACTAACATTTAAAGCATCATAAGTTACATTTAATTAGTCTAATACGTGATATTACAAAGGCACAATTAATACACCCAAGATTACTAAATTTCCTAATTTACTGAAACCTAAATGCAACATAAGTCAACCAGCAAAAAAAGTGAAACAAAATAGCTAAAAAACCAAAGGAAAAAAATCACACCTAGTATCAACTCTTGAAGACAGTGAAGTTGTTGAAGGTATTTTTGATTAAAAAAAAAATCTGATCCACCAAACTTTAAGATAAGATATATACCAACCAAGGAAAAAGATGTGTACCAAAACAGAGATAGAACTGTAGCCGGTAACATATGGCAACAGCATATCCACAAAGGTAATAAAAAAATGGTTTCATGGTACGAATAACTGTAGCTCTACTCACAATCCGTTGTACCACCAAGAAAACCCGTTTTTTTCGGATCAGAGGATTGTCGGATTTTTTTTCCGGAGGTCTGCCCACCTGGATCCAAGAGATACAAAGAAACTGTGAGTGACAATGAATAAGGCGGGTCGGGTAATATGACACCAATAATATAATGGGCTCATGGGCTCGACCCAAAGGGTCCGGAAAAAAAAAAAGAGAGGCTAAGTTGTACTGTTCATAAAAAGGCCCGGTAAATGTAATATATACTAATATATATATATATATATATATATATATATATATATATAGACATACTACATCCCTAGGGTCTAATACTGTAACTTTTTCTTCGATATCGACTACATATAAAACACGATAGTCATTGATGAATTGCTTAAAAACAGCACATTATAATTACTAGCAGGGTACCTGCGCGATGCGACGGCAGGTACCTTGCGCTTTTTGGTTTTGCAGCGAGCAAATATTGTTTGGTTACACATTTTTTTAACGATACCGTACAAATGAATGAATGATAATTTATGTTAAAATAACTTTAAGCAATAACAATGATATATTACTTTTTTAGCATTGATAAGCTCTAGATATGCTATACAATAAATTTGGTTCTTAATATATAAACATATAACATCTTTCGAATAAATTTAACATAAAAAAGTTATGATTAAGTTTTATTTGACCAAAGTGTTCACGTTTGAAAAAAAAAAAAAAAAAAAAAATCCAAAAACCCCTCTCCCTGGCATAACACCAGTTTTCTGATTCCATCGTGCTTATTTTTTTCATTAATTTTCAGTTATCCAAAATTATAACAAAATTTTGTTTAATTAAATTCCAACTTAAAACTTGTAACACAATTGGGCTCTCTATGAATGTCACTTGGACTTGCGAAACAAAAATTGGATTAATAGCTTGGTCCAATAAGGTCCAAGTAACCAAAAATATGAATACTTAAAGAAAGCCTAACACCCATTTCTATTACATATTTACACTAACCCTAAAACAAAACTCTCTAAAAATGCAGACACCAACTTTTTCTTAGTAGCCACCAAACAAAACCACAAATCACACTTCTTTCTTTCTTTTGTTATAACAACCGAATCACAAACACCCTCTATTTATTAATTTTTTTGAAGCTAATGAAGACCACGTTTTCAAGATCCTTTAAAAGGGTCTCAAAATACCCTTATCTTCTTCTTTAACTTCGAGCAACAAACAACCCTTTGAGTTCGAATCTAAATGAATATGAAGTAGTCACGGCTTTTAGATCTTTTAAATAAGGTCTCTCGCAGGTTTGTTATGTTTTCGTGTTTTTTTTTCTTAGACCGAAAGGAAGGAAGAACAAAACATGGTTGTTTTTGTTCTTTCATTAAAATTTTCGAATATTTTGCTGAAGTGTTAAGCTTCTCACTAATCTATGATGGTAAATCTCTTTTGGTTTCGTTCTAAGAACGAATCTTAAAGGAGATAAACTGAGATCTATTTTCTTTTATTTTACGACTCTTGTGTGGTTTGTGATGTACGAAGTCTTGAAGTTGACTAATAAAATGCTGGAACATCCTTAACTAAAAACCAACAACATTATTTCTCCATGTCTTATTTACTCACTCACACGCTAAATAATAAAAAGTTACATTTTTGCTTTAAAATATTCTAAAGTTGGATTTTTAGTGGAGTATTATTAGCATACATAATAAAACAAAAACGTGAGGTTGGATGGGTTTAGTTTAGATGTGAATGGTTTCTTGTTATTCGAAGAGTTCAAGAGGGTAAAAGCCAGTGGAATTGTTATATGGGTTTAGTTTAGATGTGAGGTTGGATTTGGTTTGTTTGGTTATTGATTTTTGCTCAAAGAGGGTACAAGCAGGGAATGAATTATTGGTCTGGTACATTGTGCTTTACATTATATGGTTGGGAATTAATTGGAATGGAGGGTTGTACAATATGCATTCATGGTTGTAATTTTTGTTATAGGGGTGTTTTTAATGTTATTAATGTATAATTTATAGTCTTGTGGTCTGAATTTGGTTCTATGATATTTTTTGTTATACACCATGCTTTGGTAGTTGTAATTATGAAAATTAGGTGCATTAAACGGTTGTAAACCATGCATCAATTTTTGTACATCTGAATTTTTTGAAAAGAGATTCATTCCTCTATTATAAGTAGTATAGACTAGAGTACTCTTGATATTGAAACTACACAGTAGAATATTCATTCAATTGTATAATATACTCCGTAGTTTCCTAATTTCACATTCAAATATGTAGCAAACAAACAACTAAATATTACAACATTTTCAAAACTAAATTTTAAGAATTTAATACTTAAGCCATGTTTAAAACTATTTTGTGCATCAACACAATATATAACACATTCAATGAATGTTGTCCTTAAAACACTCCCTCATTAAAAAAATGAGTAAACTGCACACACAAAAATGTTCGTGTAGTTTCTTTATTTTGCACGTCTTGCCATTATTGTTTTATTTTTGCGAATTATGCCATTAATGTTTACTTTTTGCTGCAAATTATGTCCCTCGGCCTAACGATCGTTAGAAAATCTCGGTAGTTATTGTTTAACGCCCTACAAAATGACTATTTTACCCTTGTCTTTATCCCTTTTGGTTTTCACCTAATATTTGTCACAAACATAAACATAAACACTGGGGATGGCACCCGTGGGTAATGGGCACGGGTACCTCTAACCCGTCACCCGCCCATGTAGTTTTTTTCTCACCCATCACCCACTCGTCACCCACCAATGGGTACAAATTTTTACCCATGCCCTTGCCCGTGAGTATTTATTGCCCATGGGTAAACCCATGGGTTAGTGTTATGCAACAAAATTACCAAATGATATGAAAACTAACTACGAAATTGCGTAATAAGACACCAATCAATTTGCCAAATACAACTTTGATTATTTGATCTTTCATACTCTCTTTTTAGTTTTGAAACTCAAACAAACTTTTAGGTTAATGTGTTTTTTTGAGACTTGATAGTAACTGTTGAATGCATACTTGCAACATAATAAATATTTTAATTATTATAATTAATTTTAACATGGGTTTATGGGTACATCTACGGGTATTTTGACGGGTATACCCGTGGGTATTTTAAATGGGTTTCATGGTTTTACCCGCGATGGGTATGCCTCACCCGTCACCCACCCGCCACCTACTGATGGGTAAAGATTTTCACCCACAACCCACCCGTGGGTGAAAATTGACGCGTTTACCCACCCATTTATGGCGGGTACCCGCGGGTTGTTGGTTTTTTCTCGCCCATTGCCATCCCTAATAAACACATACTATGTTTGTTCTACACAGACAAACATAAACCCCAAATTGATTATACACACACAAACATAAACCCCAAATTGATTCTACACACACAAACATAATCACAAACATAAACCATAATTGCTTGATTAGACTGCACAAACCCTAATTGTTTTGACATGGATGGTAGAAGTGGAAGAGGTAATGAGGTTGTTGTAAAGAAAAAGAGGGAGGCCTTGAAAATATGATCCAATACATGCGCCTTCGGTTGCATCGATTGACCCGAGTACACCTACATCACGAAAGAAGAGGGGAAGGCCTATTTGTAGTGGAAGGAAGCAACGACTTTCGGATGTTGGTATATTTATGTTTTTAGTTCATTTATTTGTTTTAATTGGCTTAATGATGTAATTATATGATATCGATAACTTTTATTATGCAAACTTGTTAAATAGTTAATGTGTTGGCTTAGTTTGATTTTGTTAATTGTAGCATATTGTGCTAATGTGGTTTTTTTGCATTATGGTTTTGGGGGTGTGTCCCTCTATCTACTTTGCTATGTTTTCTTATGTGTGAGGTTGAAATTGCATATAGGTTGGCATAATTTAGGGAGATTAAAGGGAAATGTAGTCATATGTTGGAAGTGTTCATGGGTTACTGTGAGTGATGCCAAATTATTGTTCGTTGTCTGTATATGCTTGTGAGGAATGATACTCTATCTTTGTAGACATTCGTGACAATATGATGGAAATGTAGCCGACTGTCTAACAGCCCCATGATACTCCATGAGTATATCTAGTCTTGTTGAGCATTAGGTGAATGGTTGACGGTAGTAAGCAGTTGCTTGTGTTATGTTTCATGTTTCATTATGTATAAGTTATCACATTTAGTAGTTCTTTTCAAATACTCTGTTCATTGTAAAACAGTCTCTTATTTATTTCATTTTGGCTATCTTTATAGATGACAATGGAAAGGGGAAACTTAATGGGGGGTCTAAGAACATGACGCCTGAAAATATGAATGTGATTTTTAATGATATGGATAACAGGATCAAAATTCTTAAAGATGTGTTTTACAAGGCAAAATTATTGAAAGATTAAATTATTCAAGCTCTTATGATGTAATACTATTTTTGAAGTTTATATTACAATTTGGCTATCTTGAATAATCTTTGCAGATATCAAATCCAATGGAGAGCAGAAAGTGATTAAAAGTTTGGATGATTCAAAAGTATGGGATAATATGAAGGTGACTGATGAATTATTGGATGAGATACAAGCAAAATATGGGCTATACAAGACCATCACAGATGAAAATATAAATGAGTTTCTTGATGAGCTCTTTATCAGGACAAAGAAAGAAATGCTATGGAATAAAGGTAAAGTATTCAAGCTCTTAATGGGGTGTTTGGAATGTCTTTCTCCTTATAGAGGCTTATGATGTAAATACTGTTTTTGGAAGTGAATATTACAATTTGTATTACAGTTTGCGTATCTTGTATAATCTTTGCAGATATCAAAATCGAAGGGCAAGTCAAGGCAGCCTGAAGTGATCATTCTATTTGATGATGACAGTCTATCTATGTAATCAGATGATTATATTGTTGCTTTTGGTAATTTCACCACATCAGATGATGACACTTTATCTGTGTCATCAACGACTGGCAATAAAGCTGGTGAGGATGATTCCTTTACAGGAAAAAGCATACAAATAGCAAGGTTGTAAGTATAGGGTAGCAGTATTGCTTCTAAGACACGAAGATCAGAGTTGGAAGCTTAGGGTTCCAACAGTGGTTGCAGAGTTGAAGAGAAAGGGAAGGCCTCTGAGTGTAAGCAGAGGAAGGGAAGGCATCTAAGTGTAACATGTTGCGTTCTAGGCCTGAGAGCAAAGTTGAAAGAAGAGGTTGCCAAAAGAGGTTCTAAGTGTTATACATTGCATTTCAAAAAGAGGTTTTAAATGCAGGATAATGGTCCATATTTTGTGTTGTCTTTTTCTATGTAATTGGATCTTTTAAGACATCTTTAGATTAGCATTTTAAGATATCTTTATGTAATAGGATATGTAATCTTGAATGTCTTCCTTTGTCTTGTATATTCTTAATTTAACTATGCTATTTTAATTAGTAATTTGTAGTTTGCAGTTTGTTTTTGCATTTTCAGATTATGGGTGTTTGAATTTACCCATTTTGACTTTTAAAAGTCAACAAATATCAAAAAATGAGTAACAAAACTGTCTTTGGAACTTTTAAAACATCTTTTGTTTGCATTTGTAGTTTGTGTTTGCATTTTCAGTTTAGGTGGTGTTTGGATTTACCCATTTTGACTTTTAAAAGTCAATAGATACCATTGCATAATGCACACCATTGCAAAATGTGGACTGCATAGTGGTTAAATGGCAGTCAAAGCATTTCATAGTGGACTGCAGATTATTAACTTCTCACACTTACACACAAACCCACCCATTCACTAGTCAAATGTCTCTCCCTTTTAATACTTTATATTCACTACACTACACTTACATCCTTACCTCTTATCTCATAAACCTTGTTCATCAAATTCACACCATCAATGCACAATCCACAAACTCAAATAATCCACAATCTTAAAAGCACACCCTTATGGTATCAAAAGAACAATATAAGGCTCTTGTTTATGTATCACACCAGTCACCCTGACCACCACTTCGACCAATGCCAGAACCACATTTATCTCATTGTCAGTGTTGCCAAAATACATTTTAGCTATGTGAGGAAATACGCGTGTTTAAGGAAGAGACGCACTTCATGTGGACAAACATTCACAACTATCTCGTGGAGCTCATGAACGAACGAGTAAAAAAAAAATGAATCATTTCCTCGTATCTTTTGATATGGTTGTATTAGGTTGTTTTTAATTGTGCATTTGGATAGCAGTTGTTGTAATAGTTTATCTTTTGTACCCTTTTAGTAATGTAACTTGCTTTGGTTAAATTTGTTATTTTTCCTATTCATTGCATATCAGATTGTCTGCATACTTGTTGGTTGTATGAGCATTTCATAGGATGGATAAGCGTGTTGAATGTGATTTAAATTAGCCTGCCTAAAAGTAAAGAAGTCTACAAAAACTGATGAAGTAAGTAAAAGATGGCAAGTGTATATGAATCAAATTAAAATTGGCTTGCTTGGCCTAATTTCACACTTGTATTGAACAAATATCCACCTGTGTATGCAAAATTTGTATGCAACTTTTATAAATAAATGATCAACCATGAAATAAGCAGTTTATTTACCTCATAAAACCAACAAAAATAGTAACAGATTCAATAAAATCCGACAAACATTAAATATCATGGATTGAACCTACATGTCGTCATCTTGGTTCTTTTGAATGCAGTTGCTTGGCTTCCACTTGCTTAACCTGGTCCTTCACTAATCTCGCTAGGTTGGGGAGATCTACAATAATCTACTTCAATAGATTCTTCGCCATGATCTTCAATAGAGTGTTCTCCCCATTCTTTAGGTGGTGTTCTTGTCCCACTTCCATCTCCACTACCCATTGTACCACTCCCTCTAGTTAGTTCTCCCCTTCTAACACGTAAGCCCACAACACCACCACCTATAGCAACTACACCGCCACCTCACCCCACCTCGACCAGCTACAACAACACCTCTGCCTTTGTATCCATGCCTCCAACAGGAATACCACATACTTTTTCTATTAGGTTTAGGCCTTGCAACAAAAGTTAAGCCTTATTTTGATCTTGCAAATAAAAGTCAATGCTTGTCATTTTACTAGATTCACTAATATCATCTAACACCTCTACGTTTGTATCATTACCGGCCATATTCTTTCTCTTCAATTTTGTAGTTGGAAGGTGTGTCATATCTAAGTTGGAAGGAGTATTTACTTCACTAGACAAGTCAGAAGGAGTAGTTACTTCACTAGACAAGTTGGAAGGAGTATTTACTTCACTAGTCAACAATATTCTTTCTCACCTAGTTTGAAAATAACTTACGACATCCTTTGTACAGTCAAACATAGTATGAGTCTGGTTTGATATGAGTTTGACTTTTATGCTATAAGAAAAAAGAGTATTTACTTTTGACACTTACACACAAACCTACCCATCTCATCTCATTGACTTATTTACTTCTCACAACTTATTTACTTCGGAACACTACATTTACATACTTAACTCTCATCTCATCAATCTTGTTCATCAAACTCATTCACCATGGATCCAAGTTCCCAAACTCAAACAAACAATCACAACCATGTAGGCCATTACCCAAGAAAAGTATAAGGCTCTTCATAATGGTATCACAACATTGACCATGAACAACCACTTCGACCAATGCTAGAACCACATGGGTCTGATTGTCAATGTTGCAAAAATACATTTTAGGGACGTGAGAAACTACGCATGTTTAAGGAAGAGGCGCAACACATGTTGACATCGATTAACAACTTTATTGTGCAACTCATGGAGGAATGAGTCAAAAACCATGAAAGCTTTCCTATCTATCTTTCAAGATATATTTTTTAATCCAAAAACATTCTTCTAAAATAATAGGTAGATTATAACAAATATACATATGATTTTGTATTTTTAGTCCACCAAGTAAAACCAATTGAAACATGTTAAGTGACACATTTCTTAATCGATAATAATACAAATCAAAACGAAATTTTAAAAACCCTGTGCATGCACAAGTATTATAACTAGTAATTTACATGCATAGAATTACATTAAGATCGAGTAAATAACACACTCTTTTTTATTTTTCTTTCTGAACTCTCATTGAAAAGCTCTTGCCAGGATAATTTTCACAATTCGGGTATTCAGTCTTTAGGGTAGAGATGGTGATCAGGCAGTCGTGGCTTAGCGACAGCCACCAGTGGATTTGCCAAGCAGAGATCATTATTATTTTCCGCAAGGTCAACCAATGACTCATTACACGGCAACCCCCAAGAGAACCCTTGAAGCATTCTGGCAAACAACATTGTGGTGATGATCGAGCCCAGAAACACTCCAGGGCAGCCACGTTTCCCAGTACTAAATGAAATAATCTTCAACTCATCATCCGAAAGAACAACTTGGTTTCCTTCCCCAGTTAGATGCCGCTCTGGGTCAAATCGTAATGGATCCAACCATACATCGGGATTCCTTCCCAGACCACGTCGACTGAGGAGTACATGACTACCTTTGGGTATGAAGTAACCAGCAACAGTAGTATCCTTAATCGACACGTGGGGTACATTGAATGGTGCGAAAGGGTGCAACCTAAAGGCCTCCTTGATGCATGCCTTTATGTAGTTGAGTTGGGGTAGGTCTCGCTCTTCGACTAGTCGATTGCGACCTACCACATGGTCCAGCTCCTTCACAGCTCTTTCTAGGAGCATGGGTTCATTAATCATCTCTGCGATTGCCCATTCAACTGCGTTAGAGGGATTATCAACTGTGGCAATCATCAGTTCCTGCAATTAGATACGACACAAAGAATACAGGCTAAATCAATAATCATGCACGTAATTGAAAGGTGTACTGTAAAAGCAGAGTATGACGTAAATAAGTCAAGAACAAATATATGACATTTTTCTGAAAACAGAAGATAAAGAGTTGCATGTGCATGTTTAAACAGCGAGAAGCTTACAGTAATTTGGGCTTTTATCTCATCTGGCGTTAGCTTAGGTTCATCTTGTTTAATGAGAGCATCAAGTAGATCAGAATTTTCCATTCTTGCGCCACTTTTCCACATTTGAATCCTTTCATTGACCAATGGATCCTGATACTTTCGAACTATTTCAAGTGCTTTCCTCGTGTTCTTTTCGTGGCCATCAAGATCAGTCTTTCCTCTCAACCATGGGAAATAGTCGGTGATGCAAAATGCATATAGATACTCTAGGATGGTAAAAAGAGCAGTGATATGCTCACTATCTTCGTCACCCGGTCCTCCATCTTCCGTTCCTTCCTTAAACAATCTTTTCCCAAAAATCATTTTTGAAATCAA
The DNA here is from genome assembly GCA_030686995.1 of Artemisia argyi. Classification (NCBI taxonomy): domain Eukaryota; kingdom Viridiplantae; phylum Streptophyta; class Magnoliopsida; order Asterales; family Asteraceae; genus Artemisia; species Artemisia argyi. Next base: position 163,924 of record JARVZY010011116.1, on the reverse strand, counting down.
ATTTGCACAATAATGTCGGCTAAGGGTTCGAATATTTATTAATGCCCCATCAGTTACACTAGCTTGTTTTACAGTTTGATTAAACATGTAACTAAGCAGGTGATTTGCTTCTTCGTTTCGTATTGGTTCAAGCCATTTGTGTACTTGCGACGAGAGCAAGTTCTTGTGTACGACTTTTCTCATCTTTCTCCATTGATCTCCAAATGGTGACAACGCGGCAGTGAGATAGCCATTACTTACCATAAAAGCTGATAAGACATGAGGCCTCGATATGAATATATCTTCTTGTTTATGGAGGAACTCACATGCCATGTCTGGAGATGTTACCGTGATAATGTGGGTTGAAGGTCCGAGTTTGATGCAAAGGATTGGGCTCTTGGAACTGTCCATGAGCTTCTCAATCCATCGGAACACCGGCTGATTTAGGAGAAGCTTGTTTACGAGCATCTGGATGGTGCATCTGATGTATGGCAAAGGGGTTGGACCAGGTGGTAGTGGATGTGGGTTGCTTGGTTTCTTGCTTGGACATATGGCAGCAAAGACTAATACAATAACAAGGACAATGATGATTGAAGAGATCATGGTTAAATGAAGAGAGAAAAGTTGAAGATATATTCAAAATGATGTTAAGGGATGGTTTAAATAGTGAAACAGGTCCAGAAGTTCTTATAATGTGAACGTACATCACAATTAGGTTGTTAGGAATTTTTTATGTTGAATTTTATGGTCTTCAAGGCCTTAATATTTTAGTATGAATTATCAGAATAAATTACTCACATAGATGATATACTTGTTGCAATTGCGTCATCCGATTAGTAAAGCTGACATCATAAACAGATTGACAGAGACTATCACATGCAGGAAAAAAAAAAAAAAAAAACACTAATATTTGTTTTAGGTTCATATTTTATTAGTTCCATCAAGTAAACGATAAAGCGAATGCTGCTTAGGGCATCTCCAGTGGGTTTAAGGCATCTTCAATAATACTGTATAATATTCGAATTGACAAGTACTGCAGTGACATGCGGTATCCGTCCAATTTTGCCACGCATTTAGAGCTTATACAATGGGAGTAGTTCAAGTGGTGGTTCCACATAAGGATAGTGGATAGGGGTACAACTTGAACTCCCTCACCAATAGTAATTCAAGTGGTGATATTGAGATAAGTTTACGAGATATTTAATCACAAGAAATCTCTGTTCCTTCATAAAATTTTCACTTCGCTCAAGAACCAACTGTTGAATGCTGCTTAGAAGTCATGGACAAAGCATTAAACATCTAGGGTTTTGGCCGAAAATTGGATAGTGATAGAAAGACGCTTTGACGGGTATGGCTCATCATGAGTCATGACGGCCGACTAGGTTTGAGAATCAAACCAACTATGATACCATGTTGAATGGTAAATTCCTCGTAGATTATGGTGTATTAGTGATGCACAATATGTAAAGATTACATGTGAGAATCAGAGCTGCCTAAGGCCCTAACCTACCATCTAGTACAAAGTTGGCCATCGCAACCTTAATTCGATTTCTTGACCTGAGTTACAGTTCACACTAGGTTGTTTTATCAAAATTTTAAACTACTGGTTTAATTATACCAATCTATTAATTTTAAGGATATACACACATTCGCCTATCCTGAGCACGTATTTTATGATCAGTTTTGTGACATGGTTCTGTCTTGCAAAGAAGAATCTGATACATTATTCACATCATTTTGTATGCGAAGAAATATGTTCGACTTATCTTTTTCAAGACATACCTGGAAGTTACGTGAAAATGTAAGATTACAGTTCGGTTTTGTAGAGACAATGGTTCCTTTTTTTTTTTTTTTTTTTTTTTTTTTTTTTTTTTTTTATCAATTTGGCTAAACCATGTTACTTTTTTTTTTGTTATATGCTCTTTTGATTTGAATATAAAAATGAAGTTGAAGTAATATGTTTGACTCATCATTTTCAGAATGACATGCAACTTAGAAGTTACGAGTTTGCTTATGAGAGACAATGATATATTATCCATCTTGAAGGATCTGTCAGTTCTCTAAAATTGTTGTTATTTGGAGATTTTTTCCCCTCATTATAGGATACATATTTGCTAAATTAAATTTGTAAAAGAGGTAGAGTTATTTTATAAACTAAGTTTTTGTTACAAACTGAGAGACAAATTCCCACCATTCATCTAGTTTGATCTAATGGTGGGGATTAACCTAAGATTTAATAAGACAACCTAAGTCCATGTTTTTTTTCTTGTCCTTTTTGTCTATCTTATTTATTCCTTTTTTTTCCTTTTTTTTTTTTTATTTTTTTTATTTTTTATTTTTATTATTATTTTTTTTTTGCGTTTTTTATTTTTTCGTTTTTTTCGTTTTTCATACATATTCGTCGGTTTTTTACGTTTTCGTCAGTTTTCTTACGTTTTCGTTCGTTTTCATACATTTTCGTCCGTTTTCATACGTTTCGTCTGTTTTCTTACGTTTTCGCTCGTTTTCATACGTTTTCGTCTGTTTTCACCCGTTTTCATACGTTTCGTCCATTTTAATACGTTTTCGTCCGTTTTTATACGTTTTCGTCCGTTTTCTAACGTTTTCATCTGTTTTCGAATTTTTTTCATATGTTTTCGTCTGTTTTCTTACGTTTTCGCCCGTCTTCATACGTTTTTGTCCGTTTTCATATATATATATATATATATATATATATATATATATATATATATATATATATATATATATATATATATATATATATATATATATTTGTCCGTTTTCTTACATTTTCATCTGTTTTTGAATTTTTTCATACGTTTTCGCCCGTTTTCATACGTTTTCGTCCGTTTTCATATATATTCGTCCGTTTTCTTACATTTTTGTCCATTTTCATACGTTTTCGTCCGTTTTCATATGTTTTCGTCCGTTTTCATACGTTTTCGTCCGTTTTTATACGTTTTTGTCCATTTTTATACGTTTTTATATGGTTTCATCTGTTTTCATTCATTTTTGTCCGTTTTCATACATTTTCGTCCGTTTTCATACGTTTTCGTCCGTTTTCATTCATTTTCGTTCGTTTTTAATTGTTTTCAGACGTTTTTCATACCTTTCTGAATATTACAAGTGATATACTGTGATTATCAGAATAACACTTGTGATATTCAGAATATCGCGAGTAATATTCAATATCACTCGCGATATTCTGAATACCACAAGTGATTTTTAACATTCTGTAACATGAAAATCACAAGTGATATTCAGAATATCGCAAGTGATATTCAAAATATTGCAAGTGATATCTGAATATCGCAAGTGATATTCTGAATATCACAAGTGATTTTCAACAAATGTTCTGTGACATGAAAATCGCAAGTGATATTCAGAATATCGCAAGTGATATTCAGAATATCGTAAGTGATATTCTGAATATCAAAAGTGATATTTTGAATATAAATCACAAGTGATATTCAGAATATTACAAGTGATTTCACGCTTTTTTTAATTCACATTTTTTCAAAAGTGATATTTTGAATATCACTCTGAATATCACAAGTGATATTCTGAATATCACAAGTGATTTTCAACAATTTAACAGTAACATAAAATTCACGAGTGATATTCAGAAAATCACAAGTGATATTCTAAATATTACAAGTGATATTCCGAATATCACAAGTGATTTTCAACTAATATTTTGTAACATGAAAGTCACAAGTGATATTCTAAATATCACACGTGATTTTCAACTAACGTTTTGTAACATGAATATCACTTGTAATTTTCTGAATATCACTTGTGATATTCAGATTATCACTTGTGATTTTCATGTTACAAAACATTCACTTGTAATATTCAGAAAATCACAAGTGATATTCCGAATATCACAAGTGATGTTCAACTAATGTTTTATAACATGAAAATCACAAGTGATATTCTGAATATCAAAAGTGATATTCAGAAAATTACAAGTGTTATTCAGAATATTGTAAGTGATTTTCACATTTTTTTAATTCACGTTTTTTTCACTTTCTTACGGTTTCTTCTGTTTTTATTCGTTTTCATACGTTTTCTTTCGTTTTCATACGTTTTTGAATATCACAATTGATATTATTAATATCACAAGTGATATTTTGAATATCAAAGAAAATCACTTGTGATATTAAGAATATTAATTATGATATTCAGAAACGTATGAAAACGGACGAAAATATATGAAAACGAACGAATACGTATGAAAGCGTAAAAACACGCCCGGAAAGGGACAAAAACGTATGAAAAATTGATGAAAACGGACGAAAACGTATAAAAACTGCAGAAAAGTATGAAAACAGATGAAAGCGTATGAAAACAGACAAAAATACATAAAAACGGACGAAAATGTTTATAAACGTATGAAAACAGATAAAAATGGATGAAAGCATATAAAAACAGACGAAAAGTCTTAAAATGGACGAAAACGTATAAAAACAGACGATAATGTAAAAAAATTGATGAAAACATTTGAAAGCGGATAAAAACGTCTGAAAACGTATAAATACTGCCGAAACGTATGAAAATAGACGAAAACGTTTGAAAACAGACAAAAATGTACAAAAATGGACGAAAACAGACAAAAACGTCTGAGTATCACCGAATATCTCTTGTGATATTCAGAAACGTATGAAAACGTCTAAAATTGGCCAAAAAAATTTAAAAACGGATGAAAACCTTTGAAAATGAACGAAAATGTAAGAAAACAGACGAATATGTAGGAAAAAGGATGAAAACATCTAAAAACGGACGAAAACATAAAAAAATGGAAGAAAACGTATGAAATCAGATGGAAACAAATGTAAACATATGAAACCGGACGAAAACGTATAAAAATAGATGAAATCGTGTAAAAACGGATGAAAACGTATATAAACGTATGAAAATGGACAAAAACGTATAAAAACGGACGAAAACGTCTGAAAACGGACAAAAACATATAAAAACGGATGAAAACATATGAAAAAGGACAAAAACGTCTGAAAACATATAAAAACTGTCGAAAACGGATAAAAACGTCTGAAAACAGACGAAAACGTAAAAAAACGGACGAAAGGGTTTAATAACGAACAAAAACGTCTGAAATAGACGAAAACGTAAAAAAACGGACGAAAACATATAAAAACGGTAAAAAACGTTTGAAAACGGACAAAAACGTCTGAAAACGTATATAATCATGTGAAAACAGACAAAAACGGACGAAAACGTAATAAAGTGAGAAAAAATCGTGAATTTATTTAAAAAAGAAAAGCTTGACTTATTAATTTAAAAAAAAAAAAAAAAAAAAAAAAAAAAAAAAAAAAAAAAAAACATGAATTAGAAGAATAAAAAAGGGAAAAAAAAAGGAAAAAATGTAAAACGTTATTTGGGAAAAAAAGCCAAAAAACAGAAAAGAAAAAAAAAGAAAGAAAGAAATAAAGAAAGTGAATAATAAAAAAGACAAAGAAAAAGGGGAAAAAAACGACATGGACTTAGGTTTTCATGTTTAATCTTAGGTTAATTTCCATCATTAGATCAAACTAAATGGATGGTGGGGATTTGTCCCTTAGTATGTAACAAAAAACTAGTCCCTAAATGAACTTTTCTCATCTGTAAAAAGGTAAAAACATGGTATTTGCTATTATATTCGGTAAACTTAGCAAACAAATCAAACTTTCGATGCAAAAGACACTACTACACAAAGTGATTTTTTCACATACTTTACCCATAAAAAATAATTTGTGAGAAATTTCTCACGTATTACCGACAATTTACACACCAAATTGTAAACCAAACTTCCATAGGAAATTAGTCGTCCTACACCTCAAGACGTAAATACATGAAGATGACCTACCAAATACATCAACAAACTAAAAGTTGCATCCACCGAGTATTTAATTAAATTCTGCTTGTATATTCGAAACCTAATAAGCTTTTATTCGTTGTAAGATGCATGCTCCAAAATAGATAATCAGCACATACAACCGCATATAAAATTGATAGACTATGACCACTGCTCAGATAGGATTCGAGGCCAATCTTCATACGTGCATTTTTTTTTTTTTTTGGAATCAAGTCCTCGTCATGTTTCTGTATAGCAATCACGGAGTATTGATATCAACGACGATAATGAGGATGACAACAATTATGACCACGGTGATTGTGATCTAATGAAAATACTTCCTTCTTCAGATCCGATTTTAGGTATAAAAACATCTAAAATCGCTAATGGAAACAGGTGTTCAACATGCAGTAAGGCAGCACTATTAGTTGCCACCAAAGTGGAAATTAACAGCCACCTAAGTACAAAACCCACTAACCTAATCTTTTAATCCATCTAAATCGACAGCTCAGCTCGACTCCACAGTGAACAGTGTCGGCTCAATTCGTGGCTCCATAGTGCACCCAAGTAGCCTCACTCCCTCACGCCGACCTCCAAGCCGGCGGCTTTGGAACAGTGCAGGCTCCCCAAACCACTTCAATGAATGTTATATACTATAATTACAAATTCTCGTACAATCTGTGGAAAACTAGAATGGGGGGGGGGGGGGGTTGAATAGTTTTACTCTCTTTTTATATTTATTTTCAAAATCTTTTGTAGCTTATAAAAACTTTGATTCGATCTTACGTGAATTCAAATGTCAACAAGTGTGAGCAAGTCTAAACAAGTATAATCTAATAATGAAAGTATTGTAATGAAATGAAATAAAGATAGAGATAGAAAGATCAAACCACAACACACGAATTTATAGTGGTTCGGCTACAATGACACCTTCCTTGCCCTACTCCACTCCCAGAGTACCACACTCGAGAGTTTTCTTCACTATGTCTACAAACTTCTTATGGCGGAGAAACCTTACACACCTTGGCTTACACCTATTAACGGCACTAAGCTAAATGTCGAGTTCTAATCGTAGCTAGAACCAATCTCACAACTACTTCACGACTTCACACCTTCTTCACACCTTCACAACTTCTTCACGATAGCTCCAAAACTTCTACTTCTTGTCTACTTCACACCTTCTTCAATGCACAACTAATTCACAACTTCTACACTACTTTACAACATACCTAATATCTACAATCAACAAATTCACACAACACTTTACAAATATCTAGCACTACTACAAGATGAAACTAACTAATCACAACACTACTACAATTTTATGGATGTTGAGGAGTGTTCTTCTTTTTGCACTTGTGTGGATGAAGCTTTGGATCACTTGGAAACAAAGGCTTATGAATTATATGATCAAAGGTTTTTGGGATAGAAATGGAGATGAGATCAAAAAGTTTTGAGTGCAAAAAGGTGAGGAAAATTTATGAAATGAACCAGTATTTAAAGACAAACAAATTACTGTTCTGGAGCGTGGCCGGTCCCTTTAATTAGGGGGCGGCCCCTTTAATCATTAAGGGGGCCGCCTAGTATAATTAAGGGGGCCGCCTTCCAGAACGTTGGATTTGTTTGTCTTTTTGTGGGGAAGGTTTTTCTGGATAATATTTGCCATTTTTTGTTGGAAATTTGAAATCATATATTTATAATGATTTAAACATATTCTTTTAATTCCAAAAATGATTTTGTAAAAGATATAAAATGTTTATGACATTTTATAAAAGTTCTAATGGTTTGAGAAAAATTTCTTTTGATCATAGAATGCAATAAACACTTTGTTTATTCATACCTTAAGTGATTTGGATGCAAAATGAAATATTTATCTCTAAATACTTGTTTACGACATAAGTTTTAGTTTAATGAATTTACGTTTTGTGATTATCAAAACATAGAGATGTCGATGAATGTTAACAATGTTTTTAGGCATTATTTATGTCAACACAATCAATGTCTTAATATGGTTTATTAGATTCAATTATATGAGTCTTCATATTTATTTAACTATTTGTTTGTGTTAGCCTTAAAATTTGACGACATTCACGGAATTACATCTAGATATAATAAGCCGTACACGCAAGGACTATAAATGACAATGTGTATAAGATAGGGTGTGTATGTGCTATATATACCCCTCCATACTTACATGGAGGGGTGAGGCTCTAGTTTAGTGTGTGTAACTCTTGTATTCTTTCTCATCTCTTTAATAAAACAAACAATTTTCCTACATCTCTTAACTCTTTATCTAAGATGCCTAACTCTTGTTTCGAGTGTCCCTGACCTCCTGAAGGTGATTCTTGATGCTTAACAAGTGGTATCATAGCTCCTCAGGGGTTATTCGTGGTGTTTTGTTTTGAAAAATCCGGATCTTTAATGTATTTTGACCTATTCAAAAGTTTTTAGGGCTTAAGTGTACTTTTTCTTCAAAAACAAAGTTCTTATGGTATAAATCATGAAAGGTTTCCTTTTTATGATGTCTTAAGGGTTTTAGAAGGATTCTATGCAAAAAGAATGGGCAAAAATGGGCTAAAAATGAGCATTTTTTAGTTGATTTTGGTGTTTTTTCATAAATTATTGGGTTTCTTCGAGTTTTGTATGAGTTTCTCTAAGTTTTACATGCATTTCTCCAAGTTTCGGATGGATTTCTCCGAGTTTCCATGTATTTCTCCGACTTTTGATGAGTTTCTCCAAGTTTCGAATGGTCAAAACTCAGAAATTCTGTTCAAAACCCTTTTTTCTCCTAATATTAGTTATGTTCGAGATCCTTTTCTGTCCAAGATCCGAAGCCCTTTGTTGTCCTAGATCTTCACCTAGTTCTGTCCGAGATCTTCTCTGAGCTTCACTTGTCTGAGATCTTCCAAATTTCTAACAATTGATGTGGAAGTAGTATTCTTTGAAGACAACAACCTAAATTCATCATCAGATGTGTCTAAAATAATGATAACATCAACTTCTTTTCCTTTAGAGTTTCTATCTGGAAAGATAGCAAAAACAGAAAGACATCAGAGTTTAGCCATCGCTACTATCCTACTTTTCAATCATTAAGTCTAACCTTTCGCAACCTCGTCATTCCCATATATTTTTCACAAGTCTTAAAGTATCAAATCAACAATTTCATCTTCTATATCCCACTTATTCCCATAAGTAGCCATGATATAGTCAATTATATCGTCAGAGACTTTTAGTTTGCTAAAATCTTCTTTTTATTATTTATTTATTTATTTTCAGAATATGCCATTGCTTGTATTTCTTGCAAATAAAATAGGGTTATTTAGGGACACAATTGACTGCTAAGCGTAATATGTCAATCACACAAATACAGAAAAATGACCTAACCTTTCATCACTCCGGTTTCTTTGGTGAATCTGCATAAATCTTCAAACATCTCATCTGACATTTTATCATTTCTAACCAAGTATCCCCATATTTGGCCTTCACATACGCTACCATCTTATTTGTCACTGTTGTCATACTAAGGTCCTTGTCTGCCATTGTTAGAGTTTTTTTTTTGGTTTTTGTTTTGGGACAAATATAGGTAGCTTGTTGATGGTTGTTTTCAGTAGAGGTTGTATGTGACAATTCGTGTGATAGATGATCAGGTCTTACTCAAGTGTCAACGGTTGGTTGTGGGTCCAGACCTCACAAAGCACAACCAAAAGGAAGAATTCAGAGAAATAAGAAGGTCCTACTAGTACTTTAATTTATAGAAAAATTTGTTTAATTGTATCAGTACTCTTTTAATCGTCGAGTTAATGTCTTTTTCACTATTTGATCGAAATAAATTGTTTCCAGCTTTTAAAAGTATATTTGATGTTTTATTGGTCGTTTATGTGTATGTTTTGATTACACATACAAGTTTATCGTGCCTAGTCAACCTTAGGCTCGCACAATTACTTCATTAACATCGTCTTCATAGTTAATGTAAGCCTGTAAAAGGGATAAATAATATATAAACTTAGTAATCATTAAGGTGGACTTTATGCGGATATCTAATTAATAGTGACAGGATTAGTCCGTCGAGAAGACTTAATACTCGAAATCTAGACGTTTAGACTGGATCTAGACATTGGAATTATATACGCATGTTGGGATCATACTTTTGTATTTTAGTCAAGTCTCGGTCATTACCTTTTGTAATAGGTTGCTTAGTTATTTATTCTACTTAGTTTATGTTACAAGGCTTAAGCATGTAAGTCCATGGGCTTGAAAGCCCACATCCAAAATAAAGGAGGGAGGAAGGGAGTGTTGCCCTACTCCTCCTCCTATAAATACTAAGCTTATGTAACTCTTTTAATTGTTGGTTATTTGAATACACTAGTGAAACTCTTGCAATTTATCTTCTCTCATTTCTTATAATCAACCACCTCTCATTCTCATCTATTTTCTTACATTTTCATACTTGTGTTTACATAAATGGTGACCTAACAAGTGGTATCATTCGCCTAATAGAGTTTGAAGTGAGTTTCTTTGGGTTAACGTAGGGATAAGGGTGTTATTTTGCTTCTTTTTGCATTTTTCTTTGTTTCTTTCACTCAAATCTTGAAGCTTGGACAAGTTTCAAGGTTGATATAGTGATTTGAAGCTTAGTTTTTGCATAAAGTTTTGATCTTTAAGGTTTTTTTAAGGTTTTATAGCTTCTTTGATATTGGAAAACTAGTTTTTGGTAGCAAAATCTTCAATAGTTTGTGTTTTCTAAGTATTGGTGAAGTTATTTGATCAAAAGTACCTTATTTCTAAGCATTTCTCTTCAAAAATTTGAGATTTTTCAAGCTTCTGACCACCTTACGCGTAACTTTTGTGAATAGTACGATTCAAAAGCTGTCAACAGTACTTTTTGTCCTTTCTACGAGTAACTTTTGGCCAAAACCCTTTTCTTACGAGTAACATAGGTCAAAACCCTGTTCTTACGAGTAACTTTGGAAGTCTACGCCTAAATCCTACGCTCAAGTCTAGTTCCTACACCTAAGTTCCTACGCAGAAGACAGATCCTACGCAGAAGTTGCCTCTACGCCTAAGTCTTACGCATAAGTCTAATCTTACGCGTAAGTTTCAGATTTCTACGCAAAACTTCATCCAAGGTTTTATCTTCGTGCTACGGTGACTCAGTACTTCCCTAGCTTGGATAAGTTAGTGGAATACTTTGACTTCGGATATCTTTCAAGCTTGGATAAGTTTGAAAGATTTGTTTGGTTTTTGAACCTTACGCATAAGAATCCTACGCATAAGCTTAAAACGTACGCATAAGGTTATATCTTACACATAACTCACAAGTTTACGCATAAGATCATACTTTACGCGTAACTTTAAAGTCTACGCATAAGTTTCATTATTACGCGTAAGATTTCAACTTACCCCAGGAATTTTTGTACTTAACCAAAGGAACATGCATTTCAATCTTCTACAAAGATCCATTTCTACACAAGTGTTCGAAGATGTCTCAACCACCACATTACTACTTCTCTAATCCTCAGCAACAACATCAGCAGTATCAGCAACAACAATACCATCAGTAACAATCATATCAACAACCTTCACAGTCATACTTTCAACAACAACCGTTTAATCCACAACCATAATATCTCATGATGCAACAACATCAAATCATTCCTCAACAACAACCATATCAAATGTCCCAACAAAACACTCAGTTCTCCTCCAAACAACCTCACTGGTTTGATAGAATGTGTGAAGTTATTACAACTCAACAATCCAGACATGAGGCGGGATCACTTGAAACACCTCCAATGCTAACACCTGGGAACTATGTTCAATGGTCAAGTCGATTCTTACGTTTTCTTGAACTTAAGAAACCTCATGGGAAATTCTTGAAACAAGTGATAGTTGAAGGACCATTTGAGTGGCCAACAAGATTTGAAATTGGTGATCCAACTGCTGATCCTCCACGTCCTCCTGGTGATAGACCTCTTCCAGAATCTGCACTCACAGAAGAACATAAATTACATCGTGAAGCAGATGAGTATGCAATGGCTTATATACTTCAAGGTATACCTAATCCAATTTATCGAAGTGTCGATGCTCAGAAAACAGCCAAAGCTATGTGGGAACATGTTCATCTCCTTATGGAAGGCACTCAATTGAACAAAGATGATATGGAATCCAAACTCTACATGGAATACACAGACATCACAATTGAACCAGGAGAGTCACTTGAATCCTACTATCATCATTTCACAAATGTGGTCAATGATCTGGAACGTCACAAAATCACAGTACCAAGGATAGCAGTGAACTCCAAATTCGTCGGTAGTCTTGGTCCAGATTGGCATAAATATGTGACATTTGTTCGTCAAACCAAAAATCTTCATGATGCTCCATATGGTTTGTTGTATGATTTTCTGAAACACCATGAACCTGAAGTTGAAAAAGATCGAGCTCTACGAGGAGGATACACACCAACACCAACACCAAATTCTTTGGCTCTCGTAGCTCAATCTCCCTATGCTCCACCACCAATGTCAAATCATGCATATGTTCAAGAGCAGAACTACTTCAGTTATCCACAGTCTTCTACCTCGAACCAAATGGTCCCTTATGATTCATCTCCACAGAACACTTCTACTCAACTTGTTCCAATGAACAACAATGATGCAGTGTATTATTCCAACTCCAATGAAGATGACGATGATGACTTTAATACTTTGAATCAGGGACTTGCTCTTATTGCTCGTGCTTTCAGCAAATTCTCCAACAAAACAAACAACCGTCAACGTTCGTCTTCTAACACAAGGAATCAAGCTGTTGTCAATGATGGAAGAGTGGAAATTCAGAATCATAACTATGGTAGATCTGGTTCAGGAAGTTCTTCAGGAAATTTTGGGAATGGTCAGAGGTTTAATAACAATGGGGGGGGGGGGGGGGGGGTTCAGAAACAACTCAGGGTCTTCTCAGCAAAGGTCTGAACCAGTTGCAACTAGGAACTCCAACTCAGGGAATGCAGTATGGTGCTATAATTGTAATGAACAAGGTCATATAGCGATAGCATGTCCCAAACCGAGAACTCGGGGTAGTAAGTTTCACAAGCAGGCATTACTCATGGCTCTTCAAGATGAAAAAGATGGACATTTCCCTGAACAAGATAACAACTTCATGGTAAATGTGAACAATGATGATGACATGGAAGATCTGGAAGCCAATGCAGCTGTGATGCTTATGGCCAACATGCAGGAACTTCAGTTTAATGATTCAGGTCCAGTGTAAGACACTGATGGCTTGTCTCAGGTACATGACCAAAAAGCATGCCTAATACATGAAATAGCCTCACCCTCTGCTTCTGAATCAGATATGGTGCAAGTTGTTCCATCTACATCATATTCATCTCCTCAAACAGATGAACAAATAAGCACAGTTGTCATATTTGATGATGACACAGGTGTTTTATTTGATGATCCTATTGAGAATGATAAACATGATCATTTAGAACAACATGAACCATCATTTGTTCCAGACCCTGACCTAATATTGTTATCTAAACAACTGGATGCACAACAATTGCAAATCATAAAATGCAACGAGAAAAACAAAGTTTTAAAAGAAAAAAATGCGTCACTTGCACGAGATATTGAGTGTTATAAAATTCAGCTTTCAAATCAGGAAGACAAGATTAAACACACAAAAAGTTTTGAAAAAGCTTTTCAAGATTCTTACAACAAAGAACAATATCTTCAACGCAAAATGCAAGATTTAATTGAGTCAAACGGAAAGTTGATTTCGAAACTCGAAAGTGAAAAGTGTGAATTGAAAATGCAAGTTGAACGTCTTCAAACAGTACTTTCAAAAACAGAAACAGAATTGTCAAGTTGTAAAAAGGATTTTTGTGAACATAAAATACGAAAAAGGAAGTATATAGATGACTTACTCGGTGAGATAGTTGATCTTGAAAAACAACTCAAAGAATTTCGTAACATTGTTTACAAACACGGGAACTCTGTAACAACAATTCAAAAATTTACTTTAAAACCGAGACCCGATAAAGGATTTGCACTTGGCGATTACAATTCAATGTTTCTTCACACGGCATTCAAAGAAATTCCTAAAATTTACAGTATGGACCATTTGCTTGATAATACGATTGTGCGTGCTGTTGTTTTTTATACTGAGGAAGAAGAAGAACTTGAAGACGAGAGTCGATCTAAAATGAGTTACGTTCAATATTGGACACCATATGATTATTCAAAAGCTCCTCACATTTCTAAATCTTTTGTTACTCAAAAGGAATTACCTGAGAAATCATGGTTTGTCGAAGAGTCATATGTTTCATCCTCTAATGCGGCCCCTGTCCAAACTGTAGCACAAATAAATGGCCCTTTACCATCATCCGGTGAACTTACACCTTTACCGAAAAGTTGTCGTGTCTTAAATTATTTCAAAACTTTTATGGAAGACATCGAAATTTTGGAGGAAACAATTGAACGCAATTCTGAAATAAAAATTGAAACTTTTCAATCCGCTTATGAGCGAGAAAAGAGAGATATTTTTCAAAAACAAATGTTGCCAATTGTCAAACACCTCCGTCTCTGTGCTACACGTTGGGATCAGGAACTTCAAAACGAGGTCAAAAATACGATAAACATTTTCAACTCAACTGAAAATGAGATTTTGGTTCAAAAGCAAAGAAATAAAGTTTTAAAAAATGATGTTGATCGACTCTTGGAACAAGTTCTCAATGCTGATATTTTGTCTGTTATCATGAATGATCTCTATAAATCTGGTACTTCTATGCTTATGGATGATCTTTGTGTTGATAATAACTTGTTGAATGTGGAAATTGAGACACTCAAACAGGAAAATGATAAGCTGAGAATAACAAATGATGATGTGACAAAACAGTTTTCAAAAGAAATTTGTCTACTCAAACAAAGGCTTGAATGGTGTCAAGCTCAAAGTCTTGAAACAGAATTGAAACTTCAAAATCAAAATATTTCAAACTCTTGTCAACTTTGCAAAAACAATGAGTCTTTCAAAAGTCTGTGTCTCAAATACGAGAAAGAAATTGCGGATTTAAAAATTGAAAACGCCGAATGGCAACAAAACCGCGATGACATCAAATATTGCAATGGTTTACTTGAGTCTGATATTCAAGATAAAAATCACATCATCATCGATTTGAAAGAGAAAATTAAGCTACTTCAAAAAGGAAAGATGGTTGACACCACGGTGATAGCACCAGGACTGTATCAATTAGACAAAACTGCTAAAAGAAATGTTGTTCAAAACACTAATGTTGATAACTCCACTTCTATAGGACTAGTCTCCACTAATAGCGTTAGCAGACCCAAGCGTAAAAGTAAAAGGAAGAATAGGCTCTGGCAACGTAAAAGAGGATTACTAGAAGCTCAAGAAGTAGAAGATCGACTTAGGAATTTGAATAAAACTCATGTTGCATCAGATTTAGATTCTAATCTGGCAAGTTGTAATCAAAATCTAAATGTAATGAATGATGAACCTTTGAATGTTTTGAATATTAATGCATCTTGTGTGTTTTGTCGTAAAAGCGTATCATCTGGTGATCATACAAAATGTATAGCTAATTCTCTTCTTAATCGTCATAAGAAACGTAGGACACGCATTCCTTCTAGGCCCACTACTGCCTCTAAGTCTAACTTAGGAAAGCCGCCCTCTACAGTTTCAAATGATGTAGAAGTTACCCCCATAAGTGCCGAGAACAAATCTAGGGATAAGCCAACCACTAGTGAATTCACCATTAAGAAAGCACAAACTAGTTGGAATTGGCAACGTTGGTTACAACACAAACCAGACTTTAAATGGATTCCTAAATTGTTGAATACATGTGCTTCTAACCAACAGGAACCCGCACTTTCATTGGGTTCCACCCTTACTTCTGTTCCATCCGTGTCTTCTTCTTGTGATGCAGGTGGTACAGATTGTTCTCTGGATTGTTGATAGCGGATGCACCCGACATATGACAAGCAATCTCAAACTATTACAAAACTTTGTCTCAAAGTTCATTGGTACTGTCAGATTCGGGAATGATCATTACGCTTTAATCATGGGATATGGTGACTATGTTAGTGGGAACATTGAAATCAGTCGTGTTTATTATGTGGAAGGCCTTGGACACAACCTTTTCTCTGTTGGTCAATTTTGTGATGGGGATCTAGAAGTTGCATTTCGTGAGAAAACTTGCTTTGTTCGTGACTTACAAGGAAACGATCTAATGTCTGGCTCACGAGGCTCCAATCTTTATACAATATCAATGTCAGATATGATTGCAACATCTCCGATATGTCTTCTCTCCAAAGTAGAATCGACTAAATCTTGGTTATGGCACAAACGTCTTTCGCACTTGAATTTCAAAACTATGACTGACCTTGCTCGTTACAAACTTGTTGATGGATTTCCAAGATTCCGTTTTACCAAAGATCACTTATGTCCAGCCTGTGAACAAGGAAAAAGTACTCGAGCTCATTTTCCTAATAAACCTGAGCGTAGTACGAATCATGTGTTACAATTGCTTCATATGGATTTGTGTGGACCGATGCGTGTTCAAAGCATCAACAGTAAACGCTACATTCTTGTAATTGTGGATGATTACTCCAGATGGACTTGGGTTTATTTCTTACGAAGTAAAGATCAGGCTCCTTCAATGATCATCACCTTTCTCACTAAAATTCAAGTTCAGCTATGCAATACGGTACGTATAGTCAGAACTGACAATGGAACTGAATTTAAGAATCAGACACTTCGGTCATACTTTGAGAAAGTGGGAATTGAACATCAAACATCTATTCCTAGAAGCCCAGAACAGAATGGAGTTGTTGAAAGACGCAACAGGACGTTAGTGGAAGCTGCTAGAACTATGTTGATTAATGCTCAATTACCGGATTACTTATGGGCGGAAGCTGTTTCAACCGCATGTTATACACAAAACCGTTGCATGATCACTAAACGCCATCGCAAAACACCTTATCAGATTGTTCACAAGAGAAAACCAAACATCGATTACTTTCATGTATTTGGAGCACTTTGTTATCCAAAAAATGATCGTGATGATTTAGGTAAACTTAAAGCAAAGGCTGACATCGGAGTGTTCGTTGGATACTGTGAAAATTCTAAAGGTTTTCGGATATGGAATCGTCGAACAAGAGAAATTCAAGAAACCATTCAAGCTAATTTTGATGAACTCACACAAATGGCTTCTGAGCAACACAGCTTAGGACCCGAATTCAACCGTCTGAACTCTCCGGACTCTTCGGCTGAACCATTGCCACTCAACCGTAAAGAATTGGAAACCTTGTTTGCTCCACTGTTTGATGACACAATTGAATACCGTCCTACTGAGGTCACACCTAATTCCGCTGCTCAACCTGATGACATTCCAGTACCTGACTCACCTCAACAAACTACAACAACTGTTGAGAAAGACGGTCCTCCAATTGCATCACCATTTACAGCAGAACAAACCGTTTCTAACTCACGACAATCAGCTGAAGATCCTACACCACAATCAGTTCCACAACTCGCAGAGCATGATCCTGATGCGTTCTTTAACCCGTTTGCACCGGCTCCTACCTTTCCTGATATAGCTGAGTCGTCAACACGCAATTTGGATCCTGCCAACATGTGAGATACTTATCAACTACACCCTTCAACACACAAATGGACTCGAGACCATCCACTAGTTCATATTATTGGCCATCCAGATGCACCTGTAATGACAAGACAACGACTTCACACTGATGGAGAAACTTGTATCTATGCACTCACAGTTTGTCACGAAGAACCTAAGAACATTAAAGAAGCAATGACTTATGACAACTGGATTGAATCTATGCAAGAGGAATTTCAGCAATTCATAAGATTAGAAGTCTGGGAATTAGTTGAAAGACCTGACGGAGTCTTTGTCATCGGGTTAAAATGGATTTGGAAGAATAAGCTAGATGCTGAAGGCACTGTCATACGTAACAAATCACGCCTGGTAGCGAAAGGATACTCTCAACTAGAAGGACTTGATTTTGCTGAATCCTTTGCTCCAGTGGCTAGACATGAAGCTGTTCGGATCTTTTTGGCCTATGCTGCACACAGGAACATGGTGGTTTACCAAATGGATGTGAAAATAGCATTTCTTAATGGAGAACTCCGTGAAGAAGTGTATGTAAGTCAACCAGACGGCTTCGTTGATCCTGAGCGTCCTAATCACGTTTACCGACTCAAAAAGGCACTCTACGGACTTAAGCAAGCCCCACGGGCGTGGTATGACAAACTGTCCACTTTCTTGCTGGCCAATAAATTTTCCAAAGGATCGGTGGATCCAACACTATTTACAAAAACCTACGGGGAGGACTTACTTGTTGTTCAAATATATGTCGATGACATTATTTTTGCCTCAACAAAAAGAAGTTACTCTAATGATTTTGCAAAATTAATGAAAGATAATTTTGAAATGTCCATGATGGGTGAACTTTCGTTCTTTCTAGGACTACAAGTTCATCAATGACCCCGTGGAATTTTTATAAATCAGTCCAAATATGCTCTTGAAATCTTAAAGAAACATGGAATGATGAGTTGTGATACTTATAATACACCAATGGGCTATACCACAAAACTAGATGCTGACTTACATGGGACTCCTGTTGACCCTACCAAATACCGAAGTATGATTGGGTCCCTCATGTATCTCACAGCTAGTAGACCTGATATAGTATTTGCTGTCTACATGTGCTCTCGCTATTAGTCTAAACCAACTGAAAAACACCTCAGTGAGGTCAAAAGAATCCTTCGATACATAAAGGGAACCATTAACTTGGGAATCTGGTATCCGAAGGATTCTGGTTTTGAACTAATTACTTTTTCAGATGCTGACCATGCAAGATGTTTAGACACACGCAAAAGTACATCTGGTGGATTACAATTTCTCGGAGATAAACTTGTGTCATGGCAATCAAAGAAGCAAGACTGCACATCACTGTCGTCAACAAAATATGAATATGTAGCTATGTCTGCTTGTTGTGCTCAAGTCATATGGATGAGATCACAACTTAAGGATTATGGCTACTTGTTCAATAAGATTCCAATCTACTGTGATTCCAAAAGTGCTATTGCTATCTCCTGCAACACTGTACATCATTGCAAATCCAAACACATCGATCTCCGATATCACTTCATCAAAGAGCACGTTGAAAAGGGTACCGTTGAATTGTATTTTGTTGGGACTGAGTACCAATTGGCGGACTTACTTACCAAATCCTTAGCACCATCAAGGTTTGCTAGTCTAGTTCACCAAATTGGTATGCGATGTTTGACTCCAGAGGATCTGGAAAAGTTTTTAAAACACAATTGATCGTCAAACATCAAAACTATCTTTGTAAATATTTTACAAAAAAAAAAAAAAAAAAAAAAAAAAAAAAAAAAAAGTATATACCTTTCTTTTCAACACTAATGTTTTAAAACGTCTTTAATTATTCAAAACAAGTGTTGAGGGGGAGGAAAAACATTTTAAAATTTTCACAAAAATATTAACCTATATACTTGCATTTTTACCAAAAATATTACGTTTTATCTTAAAAGGATGCATCAAAAGTGTTTCGGGTTACTCACCTTGACCAAAATAATAAATTTTTATGATTTTTTAAAGACTACGGTCTAAGGTCGAGGGGGAGTATAATTCAACAAGTTGTTCTTGTCATAACGTGGTGTTATTAACGAATGTTAATTGAGTTAATGTGTTTAGGCATTAGGAGTAAATGTTTCATGAGGTTAAGGGGTCAAAATTGCCAAACATTGAAACTTGTTTTAACTATGGTCAAAACTCATTTGACCACGCATTTACTACCAACTGCAAAAAGTATTAACACTTTCACCTACTCAATCTAACGACTCACAATCATTCATCAAATCCGTGTATCAATCTTCGAATCTGTAAGTTGTAACATGTTTTGATCATGATTTCAAACAAGTGTTTTAATTCTTAACTTAATCCAACGGTATAATTTGTCACAATCGATTAATTAGATCTAGGATTGTGCGTATATCATGAACCCAGAAAATTGTTGATGTTATGGTTAAATTGATTGATGGGAAATGATCTTTAGATGTTTATTAACATGTATCCAACCTTTAATCTCACCCAGAAACATCAAGTGATCGATTTGTGAATTAGGGTTCATACGAGACATTTAGGGGTTCTTGATTTTGTGCGTTAGGATTGAAATTGGTGATGGGGATAGTGTTATTGTAAGCCTTGGATCATGTCATTATGGTTTAATTATATCAGAAACTTGTATTGTTCATGATTCATAGATTTAAGGGTTCGAACACAAGCAGATTTGATCTTGTGATTTTGTGGTCAATTGATGTTATAATTTGGACCATATGTTCCTTAGGTTGTCAGAATCACTTGCCCTATACCCATTCTTACCCAGATTCATGTTTGATTGGGATTTTGATTATGTGTTCATGCATGTTTACGCGTAACTCAAAATTTTGTCTCATTTACGCATAATGTTGTGAGGTTAAGTGTGTTGGTATGATTATTGATCAGTGGTTGTGATTTTACACTTTCAGGAAACAAGCAACTCAAATTTCTAAAGGTGAATTTCTGAAGAAAAAAAAAGGACGTTTTTACGCACAAGTTGTTCATCCAACGCGTAAGATTGAATCTTACGCGTAAGATTCGACACGTGGACAAACATTATCTTGGATAAGACAATGTTTACGCATAAAAGGATTATCTTACGCATAAGTTATTTCTTACGCTTAAGTCATGATCTTACGCGTAAGTCAAAACCTACGCACAAGTTATAACTTACGCTTAAGGTTCAATCCTTTGCCTAAGCTCTAATCTTACGCATAAGATAAACTCCTACGCGTAAAATTAAGCCTACGCAAAAGATGGAACTTACGCGTAACTTATAAAGTTATGCGTAAACTTTGTACCTATGCCTAATATCATTTCTTACGTTTAATAAAAGTTATGCGTAGGATTTTTTAAGTTATGCGTAAACTTGTCCAATTCATGAAATTTCCTAAGTGTTGTAAAATTTCCAAAGTGTAATATCTTGTAATGATAAACTAATGTTGTAACTTAATAGTTAGAAGTTTCTACCATGGGATAATAACTCAAGTTTGTCATATAACAAAAGTTTTCACACACACAAACACCCACTGATCAATTCATAATATGCACAATCATGTAATCTTATGTCTGAGCTAACACAGTAAACCATTGCCATGTTTGTCTTTGTTTATGATCAACTCAGATGGCAGAACACAATGACGTTCCATATGGACCAGAACCTGAACCAAAACTTTCATGGGATGAGACATTTCCAGATGATTACACCAGGAAGATTGGAAAGAACAACTTACGTATCAACTTCAACAAAATCACTTGCAACGAATCCTCATGTATTGTTGCAGTGGATGCTCTCCTATATCACCCCAACAAGCTGTTGTTCACCAAGTCAGCTTCAGTCTCCTGCTTCTACTTACACCAGTTCTGGCATACACTTCAGCTAGACCTTGGGGAGGGTTCCTTCACCTGCATGCTCCATAACCGACAGGTTACTGTAGATATAGACACACTAAGGAATGTTCTTGGGTTACCCGAACTTGGCCCAAATGAAGAATATGATCAAGTACCCACTGAAGAAGAGCTGATAGAGTGGTTACGGGATATTGGCTATGACGAATCAGAAGAAGTTGTAACAAGACATTCTAGGGTCAACATCAGATTTCTTCCACAACCTTGGAGAACCCTGTACATTCTGATTGCCAAATCCCTATCTGGCAGAGACACTGGCCATGAACACCCCAAGCTCCAACACCTCAAACTCTTCTGGGCAGTGGCAAACGTAAAGAAAGTAGACTATGCCAGCATCATTTGGGAAGACCTTGTGTGGCATATTCAACACAAGACCAACAACATCCCATTTGTCCGTTTCACAAAATTACTCATCGAAAGCTTCCTTCGTGAGTATGACGATATTCCTCAAAGACTTGATGATGAAGCCAAGCACACTTTCCGAAATGAGGAAACTCTCAGGATTATCAAGAGACTCGACACCAGCATCCGCAAGCAAGGAAAGAAATTTCCCGACTATCTCTTGAACAAGAAAGTGCAGCTGTGCAAGAATTACAAGTATTACCTTCAAGCTCTTGAGGAAGAAAAAGTTGGTTTCTTAGACTAGATAATTCTACCCTCGTGCATGCAGAAGAAGGGAAAGAAAGGCAGCAAGACTGGGAGCTCCGGCAGTTCTACCCAGTCTAAACAAAAGAAGAAGGGTACTCTTAAGAGAAGACTTCGTGCCAAGAAGCCCGCATCCATTCCTGAACCTGGGTGGTTTCCCTCACCACCATCTTCTCCAAAACCGTCTAACTCTGAAACCGAGTCCGACGAAGGTCCAGTGTACAGGGAAGCCTTTGCCAATATCAATGAGAATGTTAATCTTGAAGACATTGATGACAAAGACTTGACTTTTGAAGATTGGGAGAAAAACATTGATGAGTTTGCTGATAATGCTGAATACCCAGCATATCTCAATCAAAGACCGTTCACTGAAGCAGAGTCAATATTAGAAGAAGAAAGGATCAGGAGAGAGAAAATGAAGGATCCTATGACTGCTGAACAAGAATCTGCTCAATCCAACATAGGCCTTTCAGTTGAAGAAGAAAATGAAAGAGCTCTCAAGTTGGGTCTCCTCCACAGCAAGATAGATGCATTCTATGATGATCTACCTCCACCTTCAGTGTTCTCTCATACTACCGAAGCTGGCGGATCAAGCAGTATTCCTGAGCCTACTGTAGGAACTAATACTGATTTGGTCGTATACAACACCCCTACAGTATCACCCATAGATGAAGAAATGATCAATGCTTCAGCAGCAGGAGAAGAGGGAGAGGAAGATCCCATGGATACTGAGACTCCACAGTTGATGTCTATGGAAGAAATGGAGCTCAGAGAAAGGGCTCAAGAAGAAGAATTAAGGAAAAAGCAAGAAGCTAAGGAGGCTAGACTTGAAGAACTTGCACAAGCCAGACTGGAAGAGACAATACGAATGGAAGAAAGCAGGAAGGCTGAAGAGACAGCCAAGATGGCAGAAGAAAAGATGAAAAGAGAAGAAGATGCCAAGCTTGCTGAAGAATTAAGGCTTAAAGCCGAGGCAGACAAACTTGCTGAAGAACAGAGGTTGAAAGAGGAAGCATCCAAAGCCAAGAATGTTGAAGAACCCGAATCACAGAGAGGAGATGATAAGGACGTTACCACCAACATAGAATCTTAACAATCATCACCTCCTGCATCCGAATCTACCCACGACAAATCAATCAAGAAACCAAGCACCAAAGCTTCTGCTGCATCCAAGTTGCTTAAGTCAGCATTTAAAAGAGCACATGAAAAGAAGAAAAGCAAACTGGAAGATCAGGTTGCATTACTAGCAAGCCAAGTTGCTGAACTGACAAAGCTCAACTCTAATGTCCAGGAACTTCAAGATAAGGTTGACACCTTCTTAGCAAAGGATGTGCAAGAGAACTTGGAAGCCACATTGTCTGCTCAGGCACACCAATACATGGAACAACACTTAGTTGCTGAGTTGAAAGATCTGCTGGCACCCATGAGAGATGAACTCACCAAGTTCGAAGAGCAAGCTGTCAAGAAAGTAATCCGATCCACCACATTTACTCTTCGAGCTGACAAGTCAACTGTTCCACTACCAGGACTATCTATGGATGAATTAGAAGCCCAGCTCTTGGACAAACTGGCAAGCAAATTCACATTATCACCAGAAGAAGCAAAGTCCTGGAAGCATTGAAAGCAAAAATGACAAAAGAGACTTGCAGCACAGAGGCGGACAAACTGAAACGTCTAAGAGATGATGAAGACAGGGATCCTAATTCTCAGGCAAAGAAACAAAAACAAGCCGAAGGACCCTCATCTCAATCAAAAACATCGGTCATCCCTCCAACAACAACAACGTCCTCATAACAACCTAAGGCATCTGGTTCCGCTCCCAAAGCACACGACCACTTTGAATACACAGGTGGTGACGAGATTCCTCAGCCCGATGAAGTTCCAGAACCGTCCTCTAAGAAGAAGAAAGAAAGGAAACAAAAGCATCATCAACCCAAATCGGACACCTCATCAAAAGGCAAAGAACCAAAGAAACCGAAAACCGTCCTCAAATGGCTAGACCAAGACGATACTGCCGAATATTCCTGGTTTGAGAAGATGATCAATTCGCAACCACCACTTGCAGACAATCAAGAACCTCAAGATGGTCGAACGGTGGAATACGCTCAATTGATTCAGCATAAGTTTCAGATGAAAAAGATGAATAAGAAAGAGCTGCGAAGAATCAAGAATGATGCATTTAATCTTCTGAAAGATAGGTCTGCTAACTCCATCGAACTTGAGTACCATCTGGAAAATATTGCTCGAGCTATGTCTAGCAATATTGACTGGATTAATCCAGAATCTTATGTCGATCCGGTCACAAGGAAAACCGCACCTTACATTACTGACTGATCCAAACCACTACCGATGATTGGGAAGCCTAAGGAACCGAAGATCCCTTACAAGTTCTTCTTCAACACAGACTTGGAATTTCTGAAACTTGGCAGCAAGATTGAGAAGAAGTACGTTACATCACTGGCCTTTCTCCCTGCAGCTCGATATCTCAACAATGCCATCGAAGAAGAAGCCTCAGCATTATTCATCGATAAAGTTGTTGAATATGACCGGAACGCACTCTACGGTATACATCATTGGCCAGACAACCGGGCTCAGTACTATCGAAGCTGCAGACTCAATCAGACGATGGGTGACGTGACAAGTGATCTGAAGATAGTCTCGATTAAGTTCATTTCGACGGTCACTCACTTTGGGTACCCCTTCCTCAGCAAAACCACACTCAAAAGACTTGATGAAAAGGAGTACGATATTTCCGAGTCAGACTTTCCACGACTACTCCTCAACGACATTGAAGATATGTACCTGCTCAAAGTTCAAGGAAAGCTTTGCAACTTGCCCAAAGAGATGCAACTTGCCTTTATCTAAGCTCTCCTAATCTTCATTCGACATATAGTTGTCAGAGAAAGAGTAGAAGATCTTCAACTAGGAGTGGAAAGTTATCAGAAGAAGCTGAATCTCACCAAACCTAACATGTTCGACATCCCCGACCTTCAACATCTACCTCAATACACCTTGATCAGGCATCCAGCATTCAGGTTTACTTACCGTAGTGTCAACGGTCGAAACTGCTTCATGGGCTACAAAGAAATACATAAGTTCTGTGATGAAACCCTGAAGTTCGTCAGAGATGGAATCAATAGCAGATTAAATAACATCGCACTGGGTAAATCCAAAAGATGGAACACTGATGAGGCCAGGAAGGCTCGTAGATTCATTACAAGGATTGAGAACTGGTTGAAGCGCAGGGATCAATTTCGGAGATTGGAAAGCTATGTTGGAGGAAGAACAAAATTTCCGGTGTTGACATTTCAGAGACCTGACTGGTAGAAAGTTGTAAGAATTTGATTTGATTTGTCAATATTATACCTCATTATGGCTTGTGCACACATTACAATGCACAACCCGAACTTGTAAAGAAAGGACCCTGAGGTACGCATCAGTGCCTCAATCCTAATATAAGGAGCGAAGGCTTCTTACTTTTGAGTAGAATTAATCAAATGTTTATGATTTTTCATAATTCTGCTCAAAAGGACAAGTATTTCACCTCAATGAGACCTAATCACTTGTTGAGGGGGAGCACTTGTCAAAACAAAATACTTTGTTCAAAATCAAAGGTTCTTGGTGAATCTCCCCGTAAGACTCAAAAAGGCATATTTTAATCTAAAAGGTTTGTCAAAAACATCATATTATATGCTATTTTTGAGGGGGAGAAAATGAAAAAGTGATTAAAATATACGAAGTCAAAGCTTAAAAGTTGTATCATGTGCGAGCTAGACTCAGAATTGACCCAGGAATTGACGAGACAATAAAAGTTAGTAATATCGAAAAGACTTATCCTCGACGGGTAATAACATCAAGTTAGTTACTAGAGCTAGTTGTCACCTAAAAGCTGACAATGGAACTCTTTAACTAACCACGTAAGCGTGTCTCGAAAAGGATTTGTCTTAGTAGAAATGTACCGTCTCGAGAAACTTTCTGTGGACTAGATCAGGCCGGGTAATAACTTCAAGCTAGTTTAACTAGTGATGTAAGCGTGTCTCGAATCGGTCTTGTTCACGGAAAGTGGATCAATTCAAAATGCTTGCTCCTCCCGCATGTGCAGGGGGAGCCCTTCTAAAAGTGTACACAAAACTCTCAAAGTGTTAACCAAAATATTTGATTATCATAAACACTTTGAGAGATTTTCAATCAAAGGTTTCTTGGCTACTGTCGGAGTTATAAGGTGATTAAGATAGGAATAACCATCCTATGATCCGCCAGAGCCGAATGGATCTACCCAAGGACATCTCCCATAGTTAGAATTAGAAGTCCTTAGGTATGATACGATAAAAGAAGAAAAGAATGAAAGGGAAAGAAGGAGTTGAAGAATTAAAAAGAAATGTAAAGAAAAGGGTGAAAAGAAATAGCCCTCCATATGTTCAGCCTTAGGGCAGACACCGGGTTCAATACGTATGCTACTGGCTGTTGCAAAAGACAACACCGGTATTGAAGATAAAGTCGTCATGGACCCAGTGACGCAATGCACTAAACCTTCTTAACCACTCAAGTTCTCTTAAAAGGACTTGTTTCATTCTCACAGGGAACCAGCGTAACCTATCGACCTATCTCTTAGAGATGGTTGATATTGAAGCAGGAGACCCCTCCCTAGTCTCCGCATAGGAAACCTAGGTGTGCACTTATAGAGTCTAGAGCCTTGAGATACATCAAAGATCTCTTAGGAACACTTAGTATTTCTACAACTGGTGTTCTACATCAATGGACACCAGCTGTAAATTATCGAGTCCTTCGCAGATCTTAGCAATCTGCCAAGAACGTTTATGAGAGGATTACTTATGTAGTTCTCAATGATTGAACGGAAATCCTGCCAGGGTCAACATCAAACAGCCCTGACAGCAGGTCACTTCGGTAACCCCACAAGGGTTATGCTTAGTGTTTGCGGTGGTTCCATAGCGGTCTACAGTCGTGGAGTGATCCCAGCGACTCACCCAGTCATTGAGCTACTTAGTAGGTCTCATAAGCTCCTTCGGGAGTATCTGATATGGGAACGGCCTGGATAAGGATTAGAAGGAGTCTTCACAATATGCTGTTGATGAGCTCTAATTCCTTATCTGTAAGTACCGGTTATTTATTGCTAACTGTTTACTCGCAGGTACCTCACTTCCATGATGGTAGATTGATGAGTGTGTAAATACTCATCATTTTTACCATTTCTGAGCTGCCAAAACATCTAAAAACACTCAATAATGAATCAAAATAGTGAAAATATCCCAGGAAAGTGTTTTACATGTTTCAAATGCAAAAATACCAAAAACAGATGAAAAACGCACAAAGTTTGCTTAATTGGCAGTTTCAGTCCCCCAACTTTCAAAAGTTGTCAAATCTAGTCCCTGGTCATTCTAAAAAACTTGAAAAAGTCACCAAAGGTCCTTATAAAAAAAAAGTTACATAATTAGTCCTTTGGTGAAAAGTTTCACAAAATGTCAAGTTTAGTCCCTGAACTTTGAAAATTGTCAAAAATGGTCCCTGGGATATGAAAAACTTTGAGAAAAACAAATTTTGTCCTTGCACTAACCTTTTATGACAGGATTGGTCCTTGGTGGAAAGTTTGGTGAAAATTACACAAATGATCCCTGAAGTTTGAAAGTTTGACGGTTTCAGTCCTTGGTGAAAATAAATTTGAAAAATCATCAAAGGACCTTGCACTATTCATGATGTGGCATAATACACCCTTGGAAATAATTTGGAAACATGCCAAGATCACACCTCAAACTTTGCAAAAATTACAAAAATGGTCCTTGTGAATCATAAACCAAAACCGGATCTTAAACCATAATAATACTACTCCTAATCCAATCCAATACCTAGTCCAGCCCATTCCCTAGTTTTCTTTGGGCCCAAATTATACCAGCCCACACCACAAACCCATTTCACCCTTAATATTATAAGCCGGGTCAAAACTTTGACCCCGGTCAAAACTAGTCAAACCCCCCATCTCCTTCCTTTTTCCCTCTCACCCAGAAAACCACCAAACCACCATGGTTTTGCAACCACCACCCCAACTTGCCCATCCCATCACCACTAACCCACAGCCCTACACCTACCTAAGCCACCACAATAAATGCCCCCCCCAGTTGCCTGAATCAGAGAGCAATTTGCAAGAAAGTCTTTTCCCGCCAAAACACGTGGCGCCTTGTGAGTGGACCAATGAAGTCAAAGTGAGATGGGAAATGATGAGAAAGATGCTTGGAACCCTAATATTGGGCTATAAAAGGAAGAAGAGTGCAATGAAGAAAGTAGTTAGTTAATTTTTAGATTTTTAGGTCGACTTTAATGTAATTTGAATTTCTGTTGGTTTCTTAAACTTTTAAGCTTTGTAATAGTTTATTTTCATGTAACTTTAAGTTTTTAATCAATCAATTTTAAGTTCTATTTAGTGTTTCAGTTTATGCCATTTTCAAATAATTTTGAGATTCTTGTGTACTGAGTTGTGAAGAAGAAGCAAGTTTCATGGACTGAGTTAGGGTCACATAGGTTCCAATAAGCTTATCAAAGCTTTAGAGACTCTAAAATTCAGCTGTATTAGAAGGAAACCTAAAATCTAAAAACAGTCAATCTTGGTCAACTGTGCTTGTTTGATTTTGTTTTCAGGTTTGAAGAAGGACTTGTGAGCAAGATTGGAGCTGGATATTGCCTATCTAAAGATAGGCTTCATAGGAAAACCCTCTATTCATGCTGAGGGTATTCTTGTAAGAACTTGCTCATTTCATTTTTTTTTATTTAAATCCTAGTTCTAAGTAGCTTCTGTTATCTACTTGATCATTGTGCATTTGTGTTAATCTGTGCCTAGTTGGTTGTGTTTTAAGTTGTTTTCAGCTTAGAAATCATTATTGGCTTGTTAGATTACATAGTGCTTAATATTTAAATACTTGTCTGCCATAATAAGTTATAAGTGGTGAACTTGTGTGATTGTAGTGATGATCTGTTTTTAAGTGTCTAAACTAAGTTCCTTAGTCATAATCAGTAGTTGGAAATCTAGTTTGCAGAACCTGATAATCATCTACTTTGAAAAATCAAGAAACAGTTAAGTATAGGGGTGTTTGGATCAGCCTAATTGGTTGTCTTGTTGTTAGTCTCAGAAGGTGTCCTTATCTCAAACAGCTTTCCTTAGGCATCAATTGGGAACATAGATCATTAAAACCAGCTTTGTTTCACAGAAAAGTCAAAACCTCATCAAATTGCCCTTCACAGTTAACTGTGAAGGTTTTGTGAATCCAAATCACTCTCTTTAGTTAAAATAGTTGTTAATATAGTGGTAACAAGTTTAAAATTAGCTTATTACTTAGTTTGTAATCAGTTAAAGCCATTAGAAACTCAAAGAAGTCAAAGCTTGTGATTTCATCAAAAAGTCAAAAGTTGGATCTCAGATTTTCCTCAAAATTCCAAGATTAATTGAGATTTGTGTGTTTGGATTGATGATCTGAAAATCTTTGTAGTTAAACCTTACCACCTAAACTTCATTTTCCCAAGGTTCTTTTAATTTTGAGATTTTTTCTTGTGGACTAAAAAGCCCTTGGAAGTGGACTGCAGGGCAAGCCTCTGCCCTGTGCACACAGACCTCACCCACACCACCACCTTTGGTGGTGGCTGCAGCCCACTTCAGTGGACCCCACTTGCCATACTTGGTCCCATTGAACCCCCCTCCTACCAGGGTACATACATTGACCCTTGGTTTGACCTAGGACCCAGTGGACCCCACCTAGTTTAGCCCCTCAAGTCTGTCCCCATTCTGTGTTAATTCTCATTTTGCTAAAGTGCTTATTTGGTTCATACAGCTTATTTGTGGTTCATGCTTGTTATTTATGGCTTATCTGAGTTTGTCTAACTTACTTGAACCCATTTCCATCATTGTGGACCCCACTCAAAGCCATTTGAGCTTATTTGCCCAAACAGTCAACCAAAGTCAACTGATAAGACAAAGGGGGTGCTACTGCTTATTTATAAGCTGATTTCAAAAGTGTGTTTACAAAAGTTTTCTATTTTTAGTAGTAAAGTTAGTTTGTAAAAGAAAAATCCAAAAAAATCAAGTTTAAATTAAGTGATAGTTTCTATTTAATTCAATTTAATTTTAATTTTCATTTTTAAATTTTTATTAAGTACTTGTCAATTTTATATTTTTATTAATTACCTTATATAGTAAAGTAATTTTAGTAATTTTTTCAGATTTTTATATTGTCATTTAGTATTAACTAGATTTAATTTTAGTTTTCTTAATTATTAATTAATAGTAAGTATTAAATATCATATTTAGTTTTTATAAAGTAAAACTTACTTTTTATATTTTTCCTAGCTCTAATATAGTATAATAGACTTTTAGAAAATATATTTTTAATTTCTACTGTTCATTTTCCATTTTTCTTATTTTAATTATTTAAGTTAGACTTAAGTTAATTAAAAGGTAATTAATTAGTGGAATAGTCTTAAATATAATTTTTAGAGGTTTTTATAATTTTTTAGGAATCCTGTGATGGTTAAGTAATTTTATAAATTTTCTCATAATTTTCTAAGCTAATTTTGTATTAATATTAATTAAAAGTAGTTTAATTAGTTTAATTAAGTTAAATAGTTTTCAATTTATAAAAAACCCATAAAACGACAAAAATATTTATTTTTATTTTTTATACTTTCTTCAAGTTCTAATTTAAGTTTAGAAATTATTTTTGCAAATTTTTAGTTTAATTTGTAGTAGTTATAATTATTAGTTAATTTAAATTAGATTTTAATTTAGATTTTAAATAGTTTAATTAATTAAATAATATTTTAATCATTTTTATAATTCCATTTTCATTTTTAATTTTAAGTTTTAAAAAAGTGTCAAAAGCACCCCCTGTAGTTTGTTAAATACCAAAATCCACTTTTTCAGTCCAATTGCGTAAATCTGAATTGGTATTACGTGCATATATCTGTATATCTGATTTTTGTGAATATTATATCTGTGTACCAATACCATAATAACAGTAGCAATATCAGTCCCAAATCATCTGGCTACTGTCCTCAGTGCCACTTTCTCATAAACGATTCCCAAAGCACAATTTCAATCTCGCTGGGACTTTAACGACCCGGGGAAACACTATACTATCACCGGAGTATTGGGACGAGGCTGTCTTTGACTTGTTGACCTTGGTCAATAATATCTGACTGCTTCGGGACCAATAAAAATTTGGCGCCGCTGCCGGGGAGGTTGTTGCGTGTTTTATAAAATCGTTTTAAGTTGAGTGGTTTTCAAAACCCTCCCTGTACAAATTTCACACAAATTTGTAAAAAGTTTTTGTAAAAACATCATCATATCAAAAACGTTCATTAACACTTTTCCTAAAGTGTTGAAAACACCAAAAAAAATTAAAAACAAACTGTGAAGTTAAATTACTTCGTGTTCTTTAAGATTACAACCTGAAACAGTTGGTTTAAGGTAAGTTCTGACATTAAATTGCGAACTGAAGAGGAAACCTATTTACTTCCTCCCGTCAGCCTGCGAGTAATCTTAAAGGGACGATTTCGGTTAACGAATCAGTTCCAAAAATATTTCCCAAGTTTTCTGCACACACACCCATAAGCCTAAAGCAGTTTTTCAAAAATTAATAAATAAACCCATAATAAGTTCCCAAACTTAAGATTAAAACTTGCCTTTATATCCCTGTGAGTGGTGTACCTTTTTCAAAGAAGCCATTCACTTGTGATTTCTGGTTTAAGTTCACTGTGGTTTTGCCTCGATCTTGTTTTGAAAAATTGTTTTCAGTGCATGCGCACTCGGTCACAAACAAAATGTAAACATCAGAAAAACGTACACGAGCTACGTTCTGACACACAAGAACCAAAGATCGAAATGGCCGCTGGGCCACCACCACCTTTACCACCCCTGACCCTCCCGTGGGTGAGCCAGCTCCCGATCTCCGAACGATGGAGGAGCTGTGCCAGCCTACCATGCAAGGGCGGGGTGGGCCTATTGCACCACTCACTATTGAGGCTACGGACTTTGGCCTCAAGCACCACATGATCCAACAAGTCCAGAATTCGTGTCAATTTCACGGATTACCGGGTGATGATGCCAATAAGCATCTTGACAAATATCTCACGGTCACCCAAAGCATGAAACAGCATGGTGTCACCGATGATGACCTCCGGCTGTACCTCTTCCCCTATTCTCTCACTCATCATGCCACTGCATGGTTTGACCGACTTCCAAAGAATTCTATTCGTACCTTTGATGAAATGGTAACCAAGTTTTTAGCAAAATATTTTCCACCATCCATGGTTACCAAGTTACGAAATGATATCAGCAACTTCCGGCAACGTCCCGATGAGTCTCTTTTTGAGGCTTGGGAGCGTTATAAGCTAGCCATTGATCGGTGCCCTAACCACAATATGTTGCAAGTTACCATCATAGATACCTTCTATAATGGTCTGACATTGAGGCACCGAGACATTCTCAATGCTGCTGCTGGTGGGACCTTTATGAAAAGGCGTCCCGAGGAGTGCTATGACTTAATCGAGAACATGACTGCCCACCATAACTTTTGGGATTCCTCTGCGGAGAGGGATGCGTCATGTCATTCAGTTACTCCCTCATCATCATCATCTCCTGAAATAATTGCTCTTACAAAAAAGATGGATGATATTTCTACGGCTGTGTTGAGAATGAGCCAAACGATGTAAAATCAGGTTCAAAATCAACAAGTGAAAGTCGTGGCCCGAAGTTGTGAAACTTGTGGGGGCCCTCATCTGTATTTCGAGTGTCCAACTACTGCTGGCTTTCCTCCAGAGAACGTATATGCTGCTCACGGTTCCTACAATACGGGGGGTAATTCTTACCAACCGCAAGGGGACCGTAATCTCTTAAGCTATCGTTCCAACAATTTTCTCGGACCTCCAGGTTTTAACCAAAATCAAAACCGTAACGCGAATCAGAATTTTAACCAAGGTCAAAACTCAAATTTCCAAAACCCGAATCAAAATCAAGGCCAGTTTAATCAAAACAATTTTCAAAATGGCAATCAAAACCAAGGTTTTCAAGGAAATTTTCAAAGAAACCAGAATCAAGGGAATTACAATCAGGGTAATTTCAATCAGAGAAACAATTTTCAGGGTAACAACAATCAAAATCAAGGGAATTTTCAAAACAACCGTGTTCAAAATCCTCCTGTTCAAAATCAAAACGTTGTTCCACCCTCGTCTTCCTCCGAAGAAGTGCTAAAACAATTCATGAAAGCACAAGAGGAAACGAATCGGTTATTGATCGGCAAGATCTATGAACTTCAGAAGTCTTTAAATGATCGACCCTCGGGCTCGGGTACACTACCAAGCAACACGATCGCTAACCCGAGGGGCGATGTCAAAGCGATCACCACCCGAAGTGGGGTATCATACAATGGACCCTCGATTCCTTCTACCTCTTCTTCTCCTCCTAAGGTAGCGGAACGTGAGCCTGAGGTTACTACGGACACGGTACTTCCTACTAATAACGGAGGTACCAACAATGTCCACCCTCAAGTTGTCCCGGTCCCGGCTCATAAGCCGAAAGTTGTATTTGATCCCCCTGTGAGTTCTGATGAAATACCAAAGAATGATCCTAAGCCGTCAATTCCATATCCTTCACGATTGAATGAACAAAAGAACCGCGAGAAAGCTAACCATTAGATGGAAAAATTTTATCAAATTTTCCAAGAATTACACTTTGATATTAGCTTCGCGGACGCTCTTCTTCTCATGCCTAAGTTTGCTTCGACAATCAAAAATCTGATAAGCAACAAAGAAAAACTTTGTGAAATGGCAAAAACTCCTCTTAACGAGCATTGCTCAGCAGTGCTCTTGAAAAAGCTTCCCGAAAAGCTTGGAGATCCCGGGAAATTTCTCATTCCTTGTGTTTTCCCTGGGATGGTTGAATGCTTTGCCTTGGCCGATCTTGGCGCAAGCATTAACCTGATGCCTTACACAGTCTGGAAAAGACTCTCACTTCCTGCTCTCACTCCAACCTGCATGACACTCGAGCTTGCAGACCGTACCATATCCCGTCCTCTCGGCATTGCCGAAGATATCTTCGTGAAAGTAGGAAAGTTCCATTTTCTGGCAGATTTCGTGATTGTTGATTTCGATGCTGACCCACGAGTCCCTCTCATTCTCGGGAGGGGATTCTTAAGAACGGGTCGTGCTTTAATCGATGTATTCGAAGAAGAAATCACTCTACGTGTTGATGGTGAAGCCATCACATTCAATCTTGATCAGACTTCAAGATACTCCTCCAATTATGACGCTGAAACGGTTAACCGAATTGACATCATCGATGTTGCGTCTGAGGAGTCTTCTCAAGAAGTCCTTGGTTTCTCAGCAAGTGGCAGTACCACTCCTTCTACTGATCCGATCATTTCCGACTCTTCCCCTTCCCTCACTCCGTTTGAGGGAGGTGACTTCCTTCTAGAAAAGCTCGAGGCTTTTCTTGCTCAAGATAGCTCAATCCCCGATGGGGTTGATGAAAACTATCTTGACCCGGAGGGGGACATTCTTCTCCTTGAAAGATTGTTAAATGACGATCCTTCACCCTCTCCGTCTCCAAAAATACTTCATAAAGCGGAAGTCAAAAATGTTGAAATAACTGAAGACTTTCCCGAGGTTGAGCTCAAGGACTTGCCTCCTCATCTAGAATATGCATTTCTGGAGGGTGATGATAAATTGCCCGTCATTATTGCTAAAGACTTAAAAGTTGAGGAAAAGGCAGCACTCCTAAAGGTTCTAAAGTCACATAAACAAGCAATCGCTTGGAAACTCTCCGACATTAAGGGCATAAGCCCGAACTTCTGTACTCATAAAATTTTAATGGAGGATGACTTTAAGCCAGCAGTGCAACAACAGAGAAGGGTAAATCCCAAAATCCACGAAGTTATCAAACAAGAAGTTCTTAAACTTCTTGATGCGGGATTGATTTACCCTATATCTGACAGTCCTTGGGTTAGCCCAATTCATTGTGTCCCTAAAAAGGGTGGCATTACCGTTGTCACCAACGAGGATAACGAGTTGATTCCAACTCGTTTGGTCACGGGTTGGCGAGTATGTATTGACTATCGAAAGTTAAATGACGCCACCCGTAAAGACCATTTTCCTCTCCCTTTTATGGACCAGATGCTTGAAAGACTTGCGGGGAATGAATACTACTGCTTCCTCGATGGTTTTTCGGGATACTTCCAAATCCCCATTGATCCCCAGGATCAAGAGAAAACTACCTTCACATGCCCCTACGGAACTTTTGCTTACAGACGTATGCCTTTCGGCTTATGTAATGCTCCAGGCACGTTCCAGAGGTGCATGATGTCTATTTTTTCGGACATGATCGGGAAAACTATGGAGGTATTCATGGATGACTTTTCAGTCATCAGGGATTCATTCCAGACCTGTCTCTCCCACTTGGAACAAATGCTTAAACGTTGCAAAGAAACAAATTTAAGTCTCAACTGGGAGAAGAGTTACTTTATGGTTAAAGAGGGCATAGTCCTCGGCCATAAAATCTCAAAGAACGGGATTGAGGTTGACAAAGCCAAAATCGATGTCATTGCTAAATTACCTCATCCCACCACCGTAAAAGGTGTTAGGAGCTTTTTGGGTCATGTCGGCTTCTACCGTAGGTTTATCCAAGATTTTTCTAAGATTGTCCGGCCTATGACCCATCTCCTCGAGAAGGATACTCCTTTCATCTTCTCTCCTGAGTGCATCGAAGCTTTTGAAACATTAAAGAAAAAGCTTACCGAGGCACCAATTCTTGTTGCCCCCGATTGGGACCTACCTTTTGAGCTTATGTGCGATGCTAGTGATTTTGCCATAGGTGCGGTCTTGGGGCAACGAAAAGCAAAATACTTTCAGCCTATACACTACGCAAGTAAGACTATGACCGAGGCTCAGAGTCATTACACCACCACTGAAAAAGAACTCCTAGCTGTGGTGTATGCCTTTGAGAAATTCCGGCCATACTTGATCCTAACCAAATGCGTGGTGTATACGGATCACTCGGCTTTGAAGTACTTATTTGCAAAGCAAGATGCAAAGCTGAGGCTTCTCCGTTGGGTTCTCCTCCTTCAGGAATTTGATATCGTTATCCGTGATAAAAAAGGAGCTGAGAACCTTGCTGCTGATCATCTCTCACGATTAGAAAACCCACATCAAGATGTGTCCGAGAAACAAGAAATAAATGAATCATTACCTCTCGAGACACTCAGTGCGGTTACTTTTCGTGGTGACTCTACTACCCCATGGTTTGCCGACTTTGCAAATTACCATGCGGGTAACTTCATCGTGAAGGGGATGACGTCCCAACAGAAAAACAAATTTTTTAAAGACGTCAAACATTATTTCTGGGACGACCCCTTCCTCTTCAAAATCTGTGCCGATCAAGTCATCAGGCGATGTGTATACGGACAGGAAGCCGCTGATATTCTCAAGGCTTGCCATGCTGGACCCACCGGGGGCCACCATAGTCCTAACTACACCGCCAAAAAGGTGTTTGATTCCGGTTTCTATTGGCCCACAATCTATAAGGATGCCCACGAGTTAGTCAAAGCCTGTGATGCTTGTCAGCGTCACGGGAATATTTCACAAAAGAACGAAATGCCACAAAATGCTATTCAAGTTTGTGAAATCTTTGACGTCTGGGGCATTGACTTTATGGGGCCATTCCCATCTTCTCGTGGAAATAAATACATACTCGTGGTTGTTGACTATTTGTCAAAATGGGTTGAGGCTAAAGCCTTACCCACTAATGATGCCCGAGTTGTTGTGAAATTCTTGAAATCCCTCTTTGCTCGTTTTGGAACTCCACGTGCCATCATTAGTGATCGCGGTACTCACTTTTGCAATGATCAGTTTGCAAAAGTCATGCTTAAGTACGGTGTTACTCATCGTCTTTCCACCGCTTATCACCCCTAAAAAAGTGGGCAGGTGGAGGTTTCCAACCGTGGTATAAAACGGATTCTTGAGAGGACAGTAGGTGAAAACCGTGCTTCCTGGTCGGATAAACTAGATGATGCACTCTGGGCCTTCCGTACAGCTTTCAAAACACCCATTGGGTGTACTCCATACAAGCTTGTATACGGGAAGGCGTGTCATTTACCGATCGAGCTTGAGCACAAAGCCTACTGGGCCTTGAAACATGCTAACTACGACCTTCATAAAGCGGGTGATCACCGTAAGGTTCAACTCAATGAATTAAATGAACTTCGTGATCAAGCCTACGAGAACTCTTTGATCTACAAAGAAAAGACAAAGAAGATTCACGACTCTAAGATTAAGAACCGCATTTTCAACGTTGGTGACAGAGTCCTTCTTTTCAACTCAAGATTAAAGATCTTCTCGGGGAAATTAAAAACCCGATGGACCGGACCATTCACTATTGCTAAAGTATATCCATACGGGACTGTTGAGTTATCTCAACCTGAAGGTCCCAACTTCAAAGTGAATGGTCATAGATTGAAACATTATTTTGGAGAGGACATACTACCCATGGTTGTTCCGGATCTCCAAACTTTCCCCATGGACCAATGAATTCGGGGATCGAGTCAAGCTAGTGACTCGGTGAACAAAAATTAGCAACATATATGGGTTTTCACCCGTATTTCTGACTTCTTTCTACTTTCTACCACCCTAGTGTGGGGGAGTGGCCGTCCCCCACCATTTGAAAAGTAAATATGTATATAAGTTCTCCATAAATAAATTAAAAAAAAAAAAAAAAAAAAAAAAAAAAAAAAAAAAAAAACATGTGTGATTGTATGTACAGATAAATAAAGTGAAAAATCAAATCGATATTTCCACAGTTAGATTTGCATATTAGCTTTTTCCGTTCAGAGATTCGGCATAATAACCAGGACTTTGAATATTGAGGACAATATTCAATTCTAGTGTGGGGGGGGGGGGGAATTCTTATGAATTTTATCACAAAACTTTCTAAGTACCCCCATTTTTAGGCCTAAATTTTTCACTTTATTTCAAAATTTTTGTGGTTATCAGTCCGCCAAAGTCTAAATGACAAATGGATTGGCTAGTCCAGGAGCAAACGGCTCTTGGTAAAGACATCTCAAATCCGTTGATGGCTTGCAATTTGCCAAAAATTGTATGGTTCCTCAACTCCCCCGTATCCTCATAAGCAAATGAGTTGGCTAGCCCGCAAGATTATGGCTTGTGGTAAAGGCAGTGGAAAATCCATAATTGGTAATCAGCTCACCAAGATGTTGACTTAGTCCATCATGATGCTGGCTAGTCCAGAAGCAAACGGCTTTTGGTAAACACAAATCAAATCCGTTGACAGCTGGTGGTTTGCTCAAAATCACACGGTTATCAGGTGTGCCACAGTTCTTACACCTGGCTACTCCAGAAGTGATGGCTTTTGGTAAAGAGATTCTCAAATCCATCAAGTTTTTCTCAAAAGATTGCTAGGGACTAGCAATGTTTTAGTGTGGGGGATTGATGAGTGTGTAAATACTCATCATTTTTACCATTTCTGAGCTGCCAAAACATCTAAAAACACTCAATAATGAATCAAAATAGTGAAAATATCCCAGGAAAGTGTTTTACATGTTTCAAATGCAAAAATACCAAAAACAGATGAAAAACGCACAAAGTTTGCATAATTGGCAGTTTCAGTCCCCCAACTTTCAAAAGTTGTCAAATCTAGTCCCTGGTCATTCTAAAAAACTTGAAAAAGTCACCAAAGGTCCTTATAAATAAAAAAGTTACATAATTAGTCCTTTGGTGAAAAGTTTCACAAAATGTCAAGTTTAGTCCCTGAACTTTGAAAATTGTCAAAAATGGTCCCTGGGATATGAAAAACTTTGAGAAAAACAAATTTTGTCCTTGCACTAACCTTTTATGACAGGATTGGTCTTTGGTGGAAAGTTTGGTGAAAATTACACAAATGGTCCCTGAAGTTTGAAAGTTTGACGGTTTCAGTCCTTGGTGAAAATAAATTTGAAAAATCATCAAAGGACCTTGCACTATTCATGATGTGGCATAATACACCCTTGGAAATAATTTGTAAACATGCCAAGATCACACCTCAAACTTTGCAAAAATTACAAAAATGGTCCTTGTGAATCATAAACCAAAACCGGATCTTAAACCATAATAATACTACTCCTAATCCAATCCAATACCTAGTCCAGCCCATTCCCTAGTTTTCTTTGGGCCCAAATTATACCAGCCCACACCACAAACCCATTGCACCCTTAATATTATAAGCCGGGTCAAAACTTTGACCCCGGTCAAAACCAGTCAAACCCCCCATCTCCTTCCTTTTTCCCTCTCACCTAGAAAACCACTAAACCACCATGGTTTTGCAGCCACCACCCCAACTTGCCCATCCCATCACCACTAACCCACACCCCTACACCTACCTAAGCCACCACAATAAATGCCCCCCCCCCAGTTGCCTGAATCAGAGAGCAATTTGCAAGAAAGTCTTTTCCCGCCAAAACACGTGGCGCCTTGTGAGTGGACCAATGAAATCAGAGTGAGATGGGAAATGATGAGAAAGATGCTTGGAACCCTAATATTGGGCTATAAAAGGAAGAAGAGTGCAATGAAGAAAGTAGTTAGTTAATTTTTAGATTTTTAGGTCGACTTTAATGTAATTTGAATTTCTGTTGGTTTCTTAAACTTTTAAGCTTTGTAATAGTTTATTTTCATGTAACTTTAAGTTTTTAATCAATCAATTTCAAGT
This sequence comes from Artemisia argyi, assembly GCA_030686995.1. NCBI lineage: Eukaryota > Viridiplantae > Streptophyta > Magnoliopsida > Asterales > Asteraceae > Artemisia > Artemisia argyi. Next base: position 124,132 of record JARVZY010011116.1, on the reverse strand, counting down.
TCTATTTAGTGTTTCAATTTATGCCATTTTCAAATAATTTTGAGATTCTTGTGTACTGAGTTGTGAAGAAGAAGCAAGTTTCATGGACTGAGTTAGGGTCACATAGGTTCCAATAAGCTTATCAAAGCTTTAGAGACTCTAAAATTCAGCTGTATTAGAAGGAAACCTAAAATCTAAAAACAGTCAATCTTGGTCAACTGTGCTTGTTTGATTTTGTTTTCAGGTTTGAAGAAGGACTTGTGAGCAAGATTGGAGCTGGATATTGCCTATCTAAAGATAGGCTTCATAGGAAAACCCTCTGTTCATGCTGAGGGTATCCTTGTAAGAACTTGCTCATTTCATTTTTTTTATTTAAATCCTAGTTCTAAGTAGCTTCTGTTATCTACTTGATCATTGTGCATTTGTGTTAATCTGTGCCTAGTTGGTTGTGTTTTAAGTTGTTTTCAGCTTAGAAATCATTATTGGCTTGTTAGATTACATAGTACTTAATATTTAATTACTTGTCTGCCATAATCAGTTATAAGTGGTGAACTTGTGTGATTGTAGTGATGATCTGTTTTTAAGTGTCTAAACTAAGTTCCTTAGTCATAATCAGTAGTTGGAAATCTAGTTTGCATAACCTGATAATCATCTACTTTGAAAAATCAAGAAACAATTAAGTATAGGGGTGTTTGGATCAGCCTAATTGGTTGTGTTGTTGTTAGTCTCAGAAGGTGTCCTTATCTCAAACAGCTTTCCTTAGGCATCAATTGGGAACATAGATCATTAAAACCAGCTTTGTTTCACAGAAAAGTCAAAACCTCATCAAATTGCCCTTCACAGTTAACTGTGAAGGTTTTGTGAATCCAAATCACTCTCTTTAGTTAAAATAGTTGTTAATATAGTGGTAACAAGTTTAAAATTAGCTTATTACTTAGTTTGTAATCAGTTAAAGCCATTAGAAACTCAAATAAGTCAAAGCTTGTGATTTCATCAAAAAGTCAAAAGTTGGATCTCAGATTTTCCTCAAAATTCCAAGATTAATTGAGATTTGTGTGTTTGGATTGATGATCTGAAAATCTTTGTAGTTAAACCTTACCACCTAAACTTCATTTTCCCAAGGTTCTTTTAATTTTGAGATTTTTTCTTGTGGACTAAAAAGCCCTTGGAAGTGGACTGCAGGGCAAGACTCTGCCCTGTGCACACAGACCTCACCCACACCACCACCTTTGGTGGTGGCTGCAGCCCACCTCAGTGGACCCCACTTGCCATACTTGGTCCCATTGAACCCCCCTCCTACCAGGGTACATACATTGACCCTTGGTTTGACCTAGGACCCAGTGGACCCCACCTAGTTTAGCCCCTCAAGTCTGTCCCCATTCTGTGTTAATTCTCATTTTGCTAAAGTGCTTATTTGGTTCATACAGCTTATTTGTGGTTCATGCTTGTTATTTCTGGCTTATTTGAGTTTGTCTAACTTACTTGAACCCATTTCCATCATTGTGGACCCCACTCAAAGCCATTTGAGCTTATTTGCCCAAACAGTCAACCAAAGTCAACTGATAAGACAAAGGGGGTGCTACTGCTTATTTATAAGCTGATTTCAAAAGTGTGTTTACAAAAGTTTTCTATTTTTAGTAGTAAAGTTAGTTTGTAAAAGAAAAATCCAAAAAAATCAAGTTTTTCTATTTAATTCAATTTAATTTTAATTTTCATTTTTAAATTTTTGTTAAGTACTTGTCAATTTTATATTTTTATTAATTACCTTATATAGTAAAGTAATTTTAGTAATTTTTTCAGATTTTTATATTGTCATTTAGTATTAATTAGATTTAATTTTAGTTTTCTTAATTATTAATTAATAGTAAGTATTAAATATCATATTTAGTTTTTATAAAGTAAAACTTAGTTTTTATATTTTTCCTAGCTCTAATATAGTATAATAGACTTTTAGAAAATATATTTTTAATTTCTACTGTTCATTTTCCATTTTTCTTATTTTAATTATTTAAATTAGACTTAAGTTAATTAAAAGGTAATTAATTAGTGGAATAGTCTTAAATATAAATTTTAGAGCTTTTTATAATTTTTTAGGAATCCTGTGATGGTTAAGTAATTTTATAAATTTTCTCATAATTTTCTAAGTTAATTTAGTATTAATATTAATTAAAAGTAGTTTAATTAGTTTAATTAAGTTAAATAGTTTTCAATTTATAAAAAACCCATAAAAAGACAAAAATATTTATTTTTATTTTTTATACTTTCTTCAAGTTCTAATTTAAGTTTAGAAATTATTTTTGCAAATTTTTAGTTTAATTTGTATTAGTTATAATTATTAGTTAATTTAAATTAGATTTTAATTTAGATTTAAAATAGTTTAATTAATTAAATAATATTTAAATAATATTTTAATCATTTTTATAATTCCATTTTCATTTTTAATTTTAAGTTTTAAAAAAGTGTCAAAAGCACCCCCTGTAGTTTGTTAAATACCAAAATCCCACTTTTTCAGTCCGATTGCGTAAATCTGAATTGTGAATAAGTGCATATATCTGTATATCTGATTTTTGTGAATATTATATCTGTGTACGAATACCATAATAACAGTAGCAATATCAGTCCCAAATCATCTGGCTACTGTCCTCAGTGCCACTTTCTCATAAACGATTCTCAAAGCACCATTTCAATCTCGCTGGGACTTTAACGACCCGGGGAAACACTATACTATCACCGGAGTATTGGGACGAGGCTGTCTTTGACTTGTTGACCTAGGTCAATAATATCTGACTGCTTCGGGACCAATCATAGATTCCAACATGCTCATACATACATCTTGAAGCATAAGAAAGCTCCCCCAAAGATCTTAGCCCCACAAAGTTCCAAGAAAGATTCTACGTCAATAAAGAAGAATCTACATAGTATAAAGACTTAAAGATCTCAGAATATGATAAGGAACTTCGTGCACGTGAAAGTATAAGTCCGAAGATGTATGAGTATGTTGGAATGGCAGACGACCACCACAGACGCTGGAGTGACGAATGGCAGACTATTTCATGACACAATCACCACATCATCACCAAAGAACAAAGACACAGAGCAAAGTACAATCATTATCATTCAACCATTTTGAAGACGTCTAAAGCTTTACATGTCACAAGTCAACGACAAAGATGAAGACGTCAAGCAACCGTGATGACCGACCCTTAGGGGGAGATTGTTGGGATCATACTTTTGTATTTTAGTCAAGTCTCGGTCATTACCTTTTGTAATAGGTTGCTTAGTTATTTATTCTACTTAGTTTATGTTACAAGGCTTAAGCATGTAAGTCCATGGGCTTGAAAGCCCACGTCCAAAAGAAAGGAGGGAGGAGGGAGTGTTGCCCTACTCCTCCTCCTATAAATACTAAGCTTATGTAACTCTTTTAATTGTTGGTTATTTGAATACACTAGTGAAACTCTTGCAATTTATCTTCTCTCATTTCTTATAATCAACCACCTCTCATTCTCATCTATTTTCTTACATTATCATACTTGTGTTTACATAAATGGTGACCTAACAACGCATACACATAATCAACCACTGGCAGAGAATATATTTTAGTACTCATCTTATATAACTAAGCAATTAAACGGGTGACAAATCTTCCTTACCATCAGTCAGGTCTCTTATCTGTATATGTTTTCTATTTGTGTACGTGTGTATCTATCGCCTTATTAGTTTAATTGACTGCTTTACTAAATCTACACATCGTGCCAGTCTTTCAGGCTGAAAACCCCCTTGCGTTAGATTAGGTTTAATTAGAACTAACTTTAGGATTAAAATACTGATAGATACTTATGTGTTAATGTTCCACTCATAGTGATCGACACTCTACTTACCAACTAGGCTACATTGATCGGGTACACTGTCCGTTAGTGTTTGTTATAGGTTAAGTCGGCTAAATATACATGTAAAACTTGATAATATTATCTATACATACAACAAAAGCACATTAGTGGTGTAACACCCCCAATTCATGGATGCAGCGGAATTCGAACTGGGTGTTACTTGATAGCACAATAGTCACAATAATAGAAAACGAACTCCAATTGAGTCGTTTTAAAAGATTTATCATTCAAATTGTATAGATATCAGAGATTTACAAAATGAGGTCCCAATTGGTTCCATGTTTACAATGTATAATAAATGTGTTTTTGAATGATAATGAAATTTATAGCCTTCTTGAGTATCCGTGTCCTTCCGTGCCATCCTTGATCGTCATGAACCTGAAATACATGCTTGAGAGGTCAACACAAAGGTTGAGTGGAATTCGTAGAGTTTAGTTAAATCGTTTGAACACAATAATCGTAGTGTGAGTTATAGGCTCACACCAATGTTTGGAAAACAAAATCGTTATTTATTTCACTAAGCTCATGGAACCAAAACATTAACATCGAACCAACAAAATTGGCATTATAGAAGCCCTATCGAGGTACTTTTGCCGTTATACCGCTAAATCTCAAATATAGTGCATTTGTGTGAACTCATCGTTGCTCAACACAAATGGGATTCGTCAATCCCAATAGATCTATTCACAATATTCGCGCTCACTAAAGGTAGTGACTAATGGTTCATGATATAGGGACTTCGAACATGGCAATCGTTACTTAGTGATAATAAAACATCGTCGTGAAGCATACATTAGAGAGCATCGTGTTCGAGTAGAAAAATAATAGCATGTATTCCCCCCATGGGTTTGTAAAGTAGTTAAACAGTAGAAAGTGGGGCTACGAACTCACCTTAAGTTATGTAGTGAGTAGTGAATGTGATGGTCGAATCGCGAAGGTTTCTACAAGCAACCTATAATAGAATGTTGCGACTTAGGTTCGGAGTAGAGAATATGAAGTAGTGCCTATATATATATCTTGCATCTAGTCCATGATGTGGTATGATGTATATTGTAAGTCTTTGAAAGAAAGATTTATGAAACATGTATGTTTTGGTATATCGTTCACTACCGTTCGGGCCGACATAATTCAGAAGCCATGTTAGTAAGCGTTCGAGGAGCCAGGACACTTTAACTCGTAAATCCATAACTCAACTCGACGGCTTACATAATGAACTCCTCACATGAGGCTCCCTACTATTGTAGTAGTTGATGAAATATATAGATATAAGTTTTGATCCGAAAAGTTACATGTCCGATACTTGAATAAACTTAGGAAAGTTTATTTGTACATGAAGATTGTTATTAGGGGTAGTTTCATAAGTCTTGTATGACCATTTTCTCTTTGTAATATCTCATGGTTCCTTTAGATGAAGTAGATCCAAATTGTATGTTCAAGTTATCGCCAACTTCTCTAGTTCATGTATTTGCCTTGGTAAGCTTGTATGGTCATTTCGTCATGGCCTAGCCATGACCTTTGGTCATTGTTCCATGGTCTTGAGACTCAACCTTGGCTCTAGCCATGGTTGTGTCTTGATTCTAGGTCATAAGACCCCTTTGGTCTTCATAAACCATAACTTATATGTAATGACTTTGGCTAAAAATGGGCTGTTTAGAATTTGAAGAATTTTATCACTCGGAAAGCATTTTTAGGTCTCGAGCTTCTTTGTTCCTGAACGAAAACGTCGTTCCGGACAACTTTCGTGTTTTAACTTTTTGATGAATCGGACCAGAAGTGGGACTTTCAAAAAGTCAGAATGCGATTCAGGAGGTTTAGGCAGTTTTGCCGGAAATCTTTGGTAACTTCAAATGGGCGTAACTTTTGACTCGTATACTCGTTTTAGGTGGTTCAAATTGCTATGGTTTCCTTGTTAAGTCCTCTACTGTATTATGTAATAATCCAACATCATATTTTTACCATTTTGATCAGGTTATACCAAGAAATTCACTGGTTTGTTTGTTATAGTAACTTGTGTTATCAATCATGTATCATAAATTGTTTTGCTCACTTTTATACATCATGGACATAACTACAAGACATAATATAGCACAAATAATATGTAAATAACATGAACATGATTATTTAACAAGAATCAAGTTAGGGTTTGGCTCACAACTTTTGGCTTTCAAAGATGAAAGGAAGTTAACATGTAAGGATAGGACTTTGATAGACTTGCTTCAACCCACTTCACTTCATGCAATCTTTCTACCCTTGGTATTCTTGAAAGATGGATGATGAAGGTTTAGGTGACTTGAGTGGATTCAAACTCAAAAGAAATCACCAAGTATATGAAGTTATGGAAGTGTTTGATGAATGATAACCTATCTAGGGTTTCTACCTTGAAGAATCACTTGAACCTTGCAAGAAATTGGAAGAGAATGAGCTAAGGATGGTGTGGTTTTGGTGTTGGAGGTGCACGGCATCAAAGGAGAGGGGAGGGGGTATTTATAGGTCCATGAGGAGGTTACTTTCATTGACTTGTCAACACTTGCTCACCAAGGTTAACACATGTTAACATCTTAAGGCATAAAGCATAAGATTGAGCCACCTAGTGTGAATCCCCCCTCCTAGAGGCGGTTCACATGGATAAGGGAGGGTGAGGTGTGCCTTGGATGATATTATCCAAGTTACTAGATGAGTTTTGACTCCGGGAAATGCCAATCGTAAATGATTAAGCCTCAAAACGTAAAACCGGGTGTCGTAAAATTATGGAATTTGAAAGTATTGTTAACCATGTCCATATAGTCCATAATAAAATATAAAATGAGTGGTAGGTTCTATCGGGTGCTAAAACCCTGCTAAAAACTGGAAACACGGGTCTAAAACGCGTAATTCGTAAAATGTACGAATATTGCGTAAAATTGAGAAAAGTAAAATGTTACTTTTCTAATAGGATAAAAATGATTTAAAATGACTTATAAAGTCTAGACTGGGCTCAGTCTAGTGTCGGTTGGTATTAAATGTCTTTTAGACATCAAACCGTAAGCCTAAAAATCAAGGAATGACTTATAACATCAAGGGATGATTTTTGGTCAATGGAGGAGGGAAAAATATGTTGACTTTTTCTAATAATTTTGAAAACTCAAAATGTCTTAGAAACTCGTTTTGTGGTCTAACGGTTAATCGCCCATTCGGTTAAGCGTGCTCATGTGAGATTAGTACCGACATGGGTGACCTGCTGGGAAGTCTTTGGTCATGTTTTTCTCAGTCATGATTAATTCTCAAATAAATCATGAGTGTGTCAAACATTTTTCGGATGCGGGGTCACTTAACGCGGTCGAGTTTCGTTGTACGTAGAATTTCTGAATGACGTTTTACCCTAAAACGTGTAATTCCTTAATAACTTTCACGAAAATGATCTGACGAATGTCAAACATTTAATTTGCCATGGAAATGATTTATCACTCGAGAATATCAAATAAAAATCAACTTTCAGGAAAGTTTCGGGAAAAATGAATAGTAAAAGTGAATAGTGAAATTTTCCGGAAATGGTAATTAACCTGAAATTGCGAATTGTTACAGTCTCTACCCCTTACGGGGAACTTCGTCCCGAAGTTCTTTGTGTGTCATATGTTGGAGTGGTGTCGATGAAAAGGTGTGGTTACTTATGAGGACTAAAGTCTGGAATTACTAGTGATGTAGTTTGATTTGTCGTTTCAGTGTATGGTGTAGGATGAGGCTTACTTTTATGTAGAAAAGGTATGGTAATAGTCGATTATCAAAGGAAATTGATATAGCAATCGAATATTAATAGGAATTGAGATAGTAATTGCAATCATAGCCTAGTAGGTAATCGGTTGTTGTACCTAGTGTTTATTGACTTCGTACTTATGTTATTTCGGATACAAACAAGACCACTTGCTTATAATTCTTTATTTACATAGAGAGGCATCCCAAACAATGTAAATAAGGAAATATAAACTTATGGTTTGGTGATTTACAATGTCTTTATTTAAATGAAAAGGCATCCCAATCCATTCAAATAATTACAAATCATCCTACACAACATTCATACTTAGCCGGTGAGTTACAAGGTAGTGTATGCTTAACATTAATATCGGTAGAGATGTCAAGTTTGCTTTGAAAATCTAAAGAGATTTTAAAGGTTTATGATGGAATGGTGTCCTTAGGACCTAAACAGGATAGTACTTCTACAGGATGAAGAGAAGAATTGATAACTATCCCAAGATAGTAGTTCGGATTATCTCATAAATGAAAACTTTCAAGAATGAAATTAGGTAGTACAAATAAGGTGTTAAGATTTCGCTGAGTGGTAAGGCACTATCGTGTCTCTAGATCGTTTTAAAGAATTCGGGTGGTTTATCGAGTTCAAGTATGAAATCAACCTAAACATAACCCTAGTACAACTACTCTCAGTATTTGAAAATTTTAAGTCGAATATAGTTAGTCAGACTATATTCCACTGTCCCTAGGTTAAATATAGGTGACTAGTCTATATTTAGCCAAGGTTCGATAAAATTTTCAGATACCTAAATTAGGTATACTTGTGATATGTCCGTTGGTTTTGGGAAACTGTTCACTAAACAAAGGCGATGTCAAACCCTTAAGTTGCAAGTCCCGTCCATACAAGACTTGTAACGTATGTTTTCACATTCCATTGCATAGAAGATAGTACGGGTAGATATGTGTGGAAAGGAAGTTGAAGTAATTCTAAAACAGTCTATACTGGGCTAGAATTACAAACTTTTAACAATGAAGGTTTCAGAAGAAAACTTTGATGAATGTAGAGAAAGTTCAGCTTTTGTCGATGATGGATTAGTTTGTCCTTTAGAAATCTCATATTTCTTGTTTTGAAATCGATAGATTGTGACGGGTTTTTGATATCATAAGAAATGATATTGATTATGTGATGGAATAATTCTAGAGACCATTTGCACAAAACACAAAGTCTCGGAAGTAGGTTAGACCATTGTGTAATTCACAATGTCTGGGAAGTAGGTTAAACCGTTGTGTGACTCAAAACATTTGAGAAATGATTAAGACCATTGTATCATACAATGTCTTGGAAAATGAATGAGACCATTGCATCTCACAATGTCTTGGAAAATGAATGAGACCATTGTATCTCACAATGTCTTGGAAAATGAATGAGACCATTGTAATCAGTTACAATGTCTTGAAAAAAAATGAATGAGACCATTGTAATCAGTTACAATGTCTTGGACAAATAATGTTGGAGTAGGAACATGATTGGGAGAGTGTGGCTGTGCCGAAATGCCTTAGAATAGGCATACACAGATATGTTTAGATAAAATGATTGAAAATAAACCGAGTTTATATATCAATATACTAATATGTTCATGTAGCATAAAATGCCTAGTGTGTATATATCAATATACTTATATGTGTTCATGTAGCATAAAATGCTTACGGGGAAATGCTCAATTATGTTTAGGGTACATATATCAATATTCAATTATGTTTGTGTAGCACAAAAATGTCTACGGGGAAATGCTCAAAATGGGTATATATGAATATACAAATATGTTTGTGTATCATAACATGCTTACTAAGTCCATAATCGTCTGGAGGATGGAAGACACGGAGAGCGGAAGGCTATAAAATGTTTTTGCTTGTACATGTGGTTATAGTTTAGGTCTCAATTAGACCCGTTTCTCTATAACCATGGCTCTGGTACCAATCTGTAACACCCCCAATTCATGGATGCAGCGGAATTCGAACTGGGTGTTACTTGATAGCACAATAGTCACAATAATAGAAAACGAACTCCAATTGAGTCGTTTTAAAAGATTTATCATTCAAATTGTATAGATATCAGAGATTTACAAAATGAGGTCCCAATTGGTTCCATGTTTACAATGTATAATAAATGTGTTTTTGAATGATAATGAAATTTATAGCCTTCTTGAGTATCCGTGTCCTTCCGTGCCATCCTTGATCGTCATGAACCTGAAATACATGCTTGAGAGGTCAACACAAAGGTTGAGTGGAATTCGTAGAGTTTAGTTAAATCGTTTGAACACAATAATCGTAGTGTGAGTTATAGGCTCACACCAATGTTTGGAAAACAAAATCGTTATTTATTTCACTAAGCTCATGGAACCAAAACATTAACATCGAACCAACAAAATTGGCATTATAGAAGCCCTATCGAGGTACTTTTGCCGTTATACCGCTAAATCTCAAATATAGTGCATTTGTGTGAACTCATCGTTGCTCAACACAAATGGGATTCGTCAATCCCAATAGATCTATTCACAATATTCGCGCTCACTAAAGGTAGTGACTAATGGTTCATGATATAGGGACTTCGAACATGGCAATCGTTACTTAGTGATAATAAAACATCGTCGTGAAGCATACATTAGAGAGCATCGTGTTCGAGTAGAAAAATAATAGCATGTATTCCCCCCATGGGTTTGTAAAGTAGTTAAACAGTAGAAAGTGGGGCTACGAACTCACCTTAAGTTATGTAGTGAGTAGTGAATGTGATGGTCGAATCGCGAAGGTTTCTACAAGCAACCTATAATAGAATGTTGCGACTTAGGTTCGGAGTAGAGAATATGAAGTAGTGCCTATATATATATCTTGCATCTAGTCCATGATGTGGTATGATGTATATTGTAAGTCTTTGAAAGAAAGATTTATGAAACATGTATGTTTTGGTATATCGTTCACTACCGTTCGGGCCGACATAATTCAGAAGCCATGTTAGTAAGCGTTCGAGGAGCCAGGACACTTTAACTCGTAAATCCACAACTCAACTCGACGGCTTACATAATGAACTCCTCACATGAGGCTCCCTACTATTGTAGTAGTTGATGAAATATATAGATATAAGTTTTGATCCGAAAAGTTACATGTCCGATACTTGAATAAACTTAGGAAAGTTTATTTGTACATGAAGATTGTTATTAGGGGTAGTTTCATAAGTCTTGTATGACCATTTTCTCTTTGTAATATCTCATGGTTCCTTTAGATGAAGTAGATCCAAATTGTATGTTCAAGTTATCGCCAACTTCTCTAGTTCATGTATTTGCCTTGGTAAGCTTGTATGGTCATTTCGTCATGGCCTAGCCATGACCTTTGGTCATTGTTCCATGGTCTTGAGACTCAACCTTGGCTCTAGCCATGGTTGTGTCTTGATTCTAGGTCATAAGACCCCTTTGGTCTTCATAAACCATAACTTATATGTAATGACTTTGGCTAAAAATGGGCTGTTTAGAATTTGAAGAATTTTATCACTCGGAAAGCATTTTTAGGTCTCGAGCTTCTTTGTTCCTGAACGAAAACGTCGTTCCGGACAACTTTCGTGTTTTAACTTTTTGATGAATCGGACCAGAAGTGGGACTTTCAAAAAGTCAGAATGCGATTCAGGAGGTTTAGGCAGTTTTGCCGGAAATCTTTGGTAACTTCAAATGGGCGTAACTTTTGACTCGTATACTCGTTTTAGGTGGTTCAAATTGCTATGGTTTCCTTGTTAAGTCCTCTACTGTATTATGTAATAATCCAACATCATATTTTTACCATTTTGATCAGGTTATACCAAGAAATTCACTGGTTTGTTTGTTATAGTAACTTGTGTTATCAATCATGTATCATAAATTGTTTTGCTCACTTTTATACATCATGGACATAACTACAAGACATAATATAGCACAAATAATATGTAAATAACATGAACATGATTATTTAACAAGAATCAAGTTAGGGTTTGGCTCACAACTTTTGGCTTTCAAAGATGAAAGGAAGTTAACATGTAAGGATAGGACTTTGATAGACTTGCTTCAACCCACTTCACTTCATGCAATCTTTCTACCCTTGGTATTCTTGAAAGATGGATGATGAAGGTTTAGGTGACTTGAGTGGATTCAAACTCAAAAGAAATCACCAAGTATATGAAGTTATGGAAGTGTTTGATGAATGATAACCTATCTAGGGTTTCTACCTTGAAGAATCACTTGAACCTTGCAAGAAATTGGAAGAGAATGAGCTAAGGATGGTGTGGTTTTGGTGTTGGAGGTGCACGGCATCAAAGGAGAGGGGAGGGGGTATTTATAGGTCCATGAGGAGGTTACTTTCATTGACTTGTCAACACTTGCTCACCAAGGTTAACACATGTTAACATCTTAAGGCATAAAGCATAAGATTGAGCCACCTAGTGTGAATCCCCCCTCCTAGAGGCGGTTCACATGGATAAGGGAGGGTGAGGTGTGCCTTGGATGATATTATCCAAGTTACTAGATGAGTTTTGACTCCGGGAAATGCCAATCGTAAATGATTAAGCCTCAAAACGTAAAACCGGGTGTCGTAAAATTATGGAATTTGAAAGTATTGTTAACCATGTCCATATAGTCCATAATAAAATATAAAATGAGTGGTAGGTTCTATCGGGTGCTAAAACCCTGCTAAAAACTGGAAACACGGGTCTAAAACGCGTAATTCGTAAAATGTACGAATATTGCGTAAAATTGAGAAAAGTAAAATGTTACTTTTCTAATAGGATAAAAATGATTTAAAATGACTTATAAAGTCTAGACTGGGCTCAGTCTAGTGTCGGTTGGTATTAAATGTCTTTTAGACATCAAACCGTAAGCCTAAAAATCAAGGAATGACTTATAACATCAAGGGATGATTTTTGGTCAATGGAGGAGGGAAAAATATGTTGACTTTTTCTAATAATTTTGAAAACTCAAAATGTCTTAGAAACTCGTTTTGTGGTCTAACGGTTAATCGCCCATTCGGTTAAGCGTGCTCATGTGAGATTAGTACCGACATGGGTGACCTGCTGGGAAGTCTTTGGTCATGTTTTTCTCAGTCATGATTAATTCTCAAATAAATCATGAGTGTGTCAAACATTTTTCGGATGCGGGGTCACTTAACGCGGTCGAGTTTCGTTGTACGTAGAATTTCTGAATGACGTTTTACCCTAAAACGTGTAATTCCTTAATAACTTTCACGAAAATGATCTGACGAATGTCAAACATTTAATTTGCCATGGAAATGATTTATCACTCGAGAATATCAAATAAAAATCAACTTTCAGGAAAGTTTCGGGAAAAATGAATAGTAAAAGTGAATAGTGAAATTTTCCGGAAATGGTAATTAACCTGAAATTGCGAATTGTTACAAGTGGCACACATCCACATAACAATGGGGGCGTCATTGGTGATGAAGTTTAAATCGATAGGGGTTGTTGAAGAAGTGACAGGGGGTTTAAATGATGTTGAACATTATGGGTTATGTAAAACCTCTTGAATACTTACTCCAAGAGTTATAGTTAAGTTTATCAAGGTCGAGTTGAGCGAGCATCTGGATGGTGCATCCGATGTATGGCAAAGGGGTTGAACCAGGTGGTAGTGGATGTGGGTTGCTTGGTTTCTTGCTTGGACATATCGCAGCAAAGACTAATACAATAACAAAGACAATGATGATTGAAGAGATCATGGTTAAATGAAGAGGAAAAAGTTGAAGATATATTCAAAAGAGCAAAATTTTTAAATAAATTGTTTCTAGTGGTAGTTTACAAATATGAACCTCGCATATACATTTTTCCAAAATGAACTTTTCAATGTTATCCGTCAGATTCATAGTAGAGTAGTTTTTAAACCGTACATGTGTATCACCAAGTGCTGGGTGAATAGTTGGGCGAGTGATGGGGCATTCTGGGCGTGGATAAGATTCTGGGCGAGCCTTTGGGCGAATGAAGTTTGTTTAATTGGGAGAATGAAGTCTAGGCGAATCATGATATTCTGGGCGTGGGCGAGAAGCTAGGCACGAATGAAGTTGTCTGGGCGAGGGGTTAGGTGAGGACTAGTGAAACAGTTTTGGCATGTTGTCATTCATTCTTAAGATAACCATTGATATTGAATTTGGTCATTTTTCTGGGCGAAGGGCTAGGCATTCCAAAAAAGGTACCACCTTTAATCCAACTCCATGACCACATCGAAAGTCCAAGTAATAAATATATCACATAAAACTACCTACTAACTGTCAACAATGAATGAATATTATGTACTTTTTAACCAAACCAAATGTACTTTTAACAGGTACACTTGTACTATCTATCAACAATGAAAAATATGTTGGGCATTTTAATGTATACATTGGGCTGGGCGAGGAGTAGGCTTGGGCGAGTGCAATGTATCCTATGTAGGCGAATGAAAATAAAAAAATGTGATTGTGACGTATTTCATTCATTTTGTAAAACATGAGAATAAAGTTCATTCACGTAAAATCACTTTTTAAAAAGATTATTTAGGTAATTAGCTTTATTCAAAAAGATGTTAAGGGATGGTTTAAATAGTGAAACATGTCCAGAAGTACTTAAAGCATCCACTATAAGAGGTTCATGAAAAAATTTATAAAATTTGAAGAGGTTTATAAATTGAGTCACAATAGTGAGACGAGTTTTATGATGACACGGAATGAAAAGTCTAAGTTTATACACCTTTTCATTGCAACTAAATACATGTTATTCATTTAATACCTCATTAAATTATAAAATTTAAACAAGTTTAAGCATATTGATAATAGGTTTATAAAATGAGAAATTTATGAGCATATGACATGGAAATTCTATAAACCTTTTTAAAATGTTTATTATAAGAGATACTCTTACAATGTTAACATCACAATTATGTTAGGAATTTTTTATGTTGAATTCTATGGTCTTCAAGGCCTTAATAGTTTAGTATGAATTATCAGAATAAATTACTCACATAGATGATATACTTGTTGCAATTGCGTCACCCGATTAGTAAGACATCATCGTACACAGACTAATAATCACATGCAGAAAGAAAAGAAATAAATAAATAAATAAATAAATAATAAAAACTAATATTGGTTTTAGGTTCATATTTTATTAGTTCCATCAAGCAAACAATAAAACGAATGCTGCTTAGGGCATCTCCAGTGGGTTTAACGCATCTTCAATAATACTGTATAATATTCGAATTGACAAGTACTGCAGTGACATGCAGTATCCGTCCAATTTTGCCACGCATTTAGAGCATATACCATGGGATTAGTTAGCCAAATTTGATAAAACATGAAAAAGAAAATGCTGGCGTGGTCCAAGGCATGCCATATATTGTGAGAGGTTCCACATAAGGATGGTCGGTAGGGCTACAACTTGAAGTCTTGAAGTCCCTCACCAGTAATTCAAGTGGTGATTTTGGGATACGTTTACGAGATATCTTTTATATAATAAAAGAATTACATCATTTTCAAGTATTTTTGCAAATCCTTTCTCATTGAAAAAAAAATTGGACCAATAGCAGAGCTCGATTTTGCCACGTAGGCAAAATCAAGCAACGTGATTGGTCAATAAAAAGTCAAAATTAAATTGATTTTGGTCAAACTTAATAAATTTGATGGTGAAATTTGGTTAAGAAAAAAAAATGTATAAAAATATAGGTGTCAAATTTATGAAAACAAAAACTTAAAAAAAGAGGAAGTAATTAATAAAACTTTAGTGATTGAATTTTAAATAATTTATATAGAGTAAAGTGTAAAATTACAAGTTTTCATGTTTTTTAATAACTTTATAAAAAACACAAATAACCCCTTAGACTTTATACCCCCTATACTTTATAAAATTAACTTTGTTTAAAATTACATGCGTATTAGTATTAGTTTTTAGACTTTCATCCATTAAAATTACAAAATTTAGTAAATATGCGAATTAGTTTTAATATACGTTAAATATATTTTTTTTTAACTAATGTTAGTTTTAAACTTTCATCCATTAGAATATTTTTTTTAAAATAAGGACTCATGTTACTATTTAAAAGTTTAATTTATGCGTACACGGGTTTGAAATACGGCTAAATTATTAGTAACGGGAATATAAATATCAAATGGTAAGCACGATACTTTGATATGAAAATAAATATACGCGTATCTACTAATAAAAACGACTCATGAAATTGTTATTTAAAATTTGTATATGGATATCTATAGAAACATTTTAAAAACTTTACGAAGCATATTTTAACTTCATCAACGCTTATTATGTGCTACTAAATTCACACATTTTTTAAAACATGATATCAATAGTTAAAGTTAAACAACAAAATCAACCTCAAAATCAACACGTCTGTCAGTTAAAAACGTTATACAAAGCTCATTATTAAAAAAAAAAAAAAAAACACATGGGTTAGATAGTCATTGTTTAATATAGAAGGTATTTTCCTTAAATTATATAAAAAAAATGCACGCATTACAATCCTTATTTGATAACAATCATCTCTTAAAAAAAACTACGTAGGTGATAACCTAACTTTATTCATTGACGTGATGTTTTATTGATGCGTGGGAATCGCACCTTGCTTTACCTCTCGAGGGATCTCGAGAAGCTTACAACCCTCACCAGGCAGTGTACCTGATCGTTGTAGTATAGTATAGTCACAAGTACCGGGGGATTGATCGTTCAGCTTAGGAATAGTGTCGCTAGGATTAGAAAACCTAATTAATAGTTCTAGAGGTGAGGGATGATTATTTTTGTATTTTTATATTTTTATGAAAGCAAGTAAAATCTCGGGTTTTGGAAGAGTGGGCAGAATTAGTTGCTATTCAACTAACCCAAAACTATTAAAATAATGAAAATGAAATTAAACTAATTTATACTAAGGTTGTGAGCAGTATTTGGAGAAATTGTGTTTACTTAGACTTCATTACTCCCTAGATATCTTTTACATGTTAATTACTTGTTACACTTGTATGAATGACGGATTGTATTCCTTAATACCATTCGTGGGGTGGCATACATAACTCCCCAACTCTATGAGCTCTTATCTCCTCCTACACCATGACCCAGCACAACTATAGGGATTGCAAACAGTGGCTCATGCATTAAATACAACCAATAAAGACCTAGTACGCCTCGGTTCATGTTTCTTAAGACGTTCAAGCATGTTACCATTTGGAGATCTGCCAGTTTTCTTAAGCCTAACATATAAATCATTCATTCAAAACAAGAATAGACAAGTAATCAACACATAATCAACATCTAGGTTGCATTAGATCTAAGCAAACACAAAAGAGATCTAGCCTAGCATAATGGAATTGAGACAAGAACAAGATATAAACAACTAACACATAGACATATTGATTGAATTGAAAGTACACTTATCTCAATTACAATGCAAGGTCTCAAGGGTTTGGAACCCTTGAAAAACCTGTAAAAGAGGCACCAAAATCGTCTTTAGGGTTTCACCAAAAACTTCTCTTTTTCTTAATGAAAAAACTAGAAAACTATATATAGGAAAAACAGTCTGACGGCGTCAAGAGTAACTTCTGACGCCGTCACCTCGCCGCCATATACTTCCTCGGACGGCCTTGATCCACTTATGACGGCCTATGTGACGCCGTCACCACCCACGGTATATTAATTTAGCCACTTTGACGCCGTCACGAGTCCTTCTGACGCCGTCACCACCTTCGGAGTTTAATTCTTCATGTCTGACGCCGTCAAGATGTTGGTCTTGACGCCGTCACCTTGTATTTTCAGCATGCAAATTAGGTACTTAGCCGTTTTCTTCACTTTTATGCTCCAAAAACGTCCAAAATAGCTTCTTTTCCAGAATTCACTCTCCAAACACCTAAAATCACAAAAGGAACGATTTAGGGCAATATTTGATCAAATAAAGTCGGATTCGGGCTTAAATGACCCCCTAAAAACGGATCATTTTTCGCCTCATCATATACCCTTACATTTGAGATTTGCTTGTCCTCAAGCAAATGAGCTTTTATTCTACTCAAAAGACAAGTTAGGGGTCATTTAACACTAATATAAAAGTAATTACAACAAATAATCGTTCCACTAAAGACCAATAGACAAGCACGGAGGTCATACACAAGCACCTCACAAATAGTGTTTAGATACTCACATCTCTCGGGTGTAATAAAGTAATATAACATTATGGAAATGGAAGATATCTCTCACTACCTGTCATAGCAAAATAGATTACCATAGGCTTGGGAAAGGATCAAACCTCCACCACATGGCGTAAGCACCTAGGATAAACTATCAAAGAGGTCTTTTAAAGGGTTATAACGTTAGGTGTAGGGATATGAATTACACGGTTTTGTTGGATAAAGGAAGTTTTACTGGTGGCGAGTTAACAATCTTGGTTAATTACATGTACAATATGGCGTTGCTAAGCCAAGACTAGACTCGACTTAAGCTAACAAATGAAAAATAACAAAAACATAAGATGAACATATAATAAAAAAAGATGGTAGTCCGTATGTTTTTTCTCTTTTTTTTTTTTTTTTTTTTTTTTTTTTTTTTTTTACTTCTATATTTTTTTTTCGATCTTTTTTTTTTTTTTTTTTTTTTTTTTTTTTTTTTTTTTTTTTGCATACACTCTTATACCATCCGAATTAATACATCATAGGGGATGAGAGTTCCCCTTACACTTGAATCTTTACATACTTTACAATTAATTAATCTAATGACTCGAATTAAGAAAATCAAAACACTTGGAGCACTTTTAAAATTAACGTACATATGGGGGTAATAAGTGATGTTCTTCCCCATTACTCCATAAAATAAGTACTTACCCATGAGTCCCAATCGTCCCAAAACAATATGTACAAGGATATGACTCGACTTAGCAACTATGTAATCAATTAGAAAGTTAACTTAGGGTTTAACAAATAACAATAATGCACTAAAAATGAGCGCATACACGGAAGGCTAAGGCGATTTGGTTGTACATTTAAGTGGGGTGTAACAAATTCTTCCTTTAAGTAAAATGCTTAAAGTTAGAAACGAAAAGAAAGGCTCGGAGGGGTGTACTAGGGGTTTCGTGTACTAAAAATGAGTACAACGCTAAGGGTGTGGGGAAAATTAGTTGACTTAACTAGCCAAGTAATATGACTTAAATGGTCAAGTAATTATAATACGGGTTTAACACAAGGGTGATCCTAATGCCTCTTATCATGTAGTAAATCCTACCACACGAATGTAGTCTCACTAGCGGTCTCGGGATGCATCACTAACGCAAGTTCTAGAATCTAAATGCTACCGGTACACTCATAAGCACCAATAATAAATGCTTTTCCTATCAAATCTAAAGGCGAACCTCACATTTTTTGGTGGAAAATTTTTCTGAATATACGGTTATGTGCTAGTCATACAACCTCCTATCCATGAGACGCTTGCTATGGCTAAAGTTTCACTCCTAAATGTTGTAAAAAATTTTAAATTTGGCGCTAAAATTACACTAACAAGTATTTCTCGTAGTTTTATTACTCATCTACTATCAAACAAAACAAACTCAAGTGAAAGTGCATATGTAAGGTATCATCTTTTTACCCTCCCCTTACACTTAAGATGAACATTGTCCCCAATGTTCAAGTAAATAATGTAAAAGTTAAAAAGTAAAGAGAATGAAATCAAATACTCCCCTGATTCGCTCGGTATGGATTATAGGTTGGCCAGGTTAAATCTTCCTCCAAGAAAATGAACAATCAAAGCTTCCCTTCCAGAATATAAATCATCTTCTTGTCATAAATAACCTGTAAATCCTGACAAAAGTAGACAAGGCAACCTCGCGTAAAATCGGCGGCATCCTATATAAGTTACTAAATCCTAGAAAACAAAGTAAGATATAATGCTTGTGGAATGAAGTTTGCAGATTTCCTGGAGATTATAAAACTTAATAATTCACAAAAACCATAAGACTCCGTTAGAAAAACAAAACCGGTAAAATTTCCAGATTTTACATCCTGACGCCGTCAAGAGCAATACCCTGACGCCGTCAGAATGGACCTGCAGAAATTCTTATGTTAAGTTTCTGGAAAATTTCTGGAAAAACTTTGTCCTACTTCCTAGAAAATCCTGCAAAACTTCATTATGACTCAATACAAGCATTTGACTCTAACAAATACGAATATACATGTTCATTAAATATTGTGGATAATCATGATCGGTTTGTTTCTTAAAAACATATTTGGGGTTTCCCCTTACACTTATCTTTTGCAAAAATACCTTTAGGTTGAAGTTAAGACTAGGCTAAACAACATAATAAAGTATTTCCACATTTTAGTAGAGAAACATGATCAACCAACAATAAAAATAAAACATGCATACGGAAGCAAATAACAATCAAACAAATAAAATCACACAAAACATGGGTTGCCTCCCAAGAAGCGCTTTTCTTTATTTACGAGTCTTGTAGCTAGACTCAAAGTCGTGGGTTACTACGTGACTTCATCATTGGTTCCACTCTCTAGGTCGTCTTCTAAACCAGTTTTGTATTCCGGACCTAGTTGCAAGCATTCTTTGTAGAAACCAAGCATCCTATTTCTAACATACTCTACTCCTCTACGTCTATCCTCCTCATTCCTATAATAAGCCGCTTGCTTACGTTCCTTTTCAAAATTAGAGAGAAGGCGGTATTGTTTGATCTTGTAGGGCATTTGATAAGCAACCTCATCATTGTCTTTCTTGAACCTAACTATCCCTAAAGTCGGATCATAACTCATCCTAGTGGCTTCAACAAAAGGCTTCCCGAATATAATTTGGCTTAGGCAAGCATCTATCATGGGACGAGTGTCTTCCACTATCATAAAATCAATCTCATAGGTGAGATTCCCTATAATCACATGTACTCCCTTAACCCTTCCTGCAAAATTACTTATCCAATTTTTACCGGGCATCATCCTAAAATTGAGTTACTTCTTCATCACCCAATTGTAATAGGTCCTAGTCATGATGTTTACAGGGGATCTAAGGTCGATGTAAGCTTTCCATATATGCATGTGCCCGATATTGCATGGGATGTTAATGTTGGAGGGATCTCCCATTTTGATCAGGGGGTCGCCAAAGATATATGTTTTCTCGGGACTATCGAATAAATCCTTATGGTATTCCCGTTCCTCCTCGGTTGGCAACTTATCAAAGTATTTCTCTATAGGTTCTATCTCCTCCAATTTCTCATCCTTTTTTAACCTCAACTTCCCTACTCTCATCCTCACTATTGGCTTCTACTCTAACTTCATCCTTGTCACTCTCCTCTATCTCCTTATCTATCGGCTTAATGGTGACAACATTGACAAAGTGGACATGTTTGGATGATGAGGGGTCCTTAACTTGGATTCCACTATTGGTGTCCCTAGTGTCCTTTCTAGGTGTGGCTAATGTTTGGTTGTTGAGGGCTTTCAACAAGTTGTCGATCTTGTTGGTCATCTCCGTTTGTTGTTGGTTGAATTCGGTTTCAAACCTAGCTATGCGAGCTTCTTGAGATGCCATAAATTTTGACATCAATCCTTCAAGATTGTTGGTACTACCATAGTTGTTAGAAGGATTGTTGTTGAAGGTACGGTTGGATGGGGGACCGTTTGATTGGTAACGATTAGGCGGATTGGAAGAATTTGGTTGATTTTGTTTCCACCTAAGGTTTGGGTGATTTTTCCATGAGGGGTTGTATGAATCACCGTATGTGTTTGGCTCGGGCTTGAAAGTGTACCACTTATCTCCCGCTTCGTCGGTACGCGTGGATGCGTAGTCCGCAAAAGCTGTTCCGGAGAGTTCCACACAATCACGAGTGTCATGGGGACCACTACATAATTCGCATGAAGAAGTGATTTTGTTCACTTGGCTTGAATGCTTCGGAGCTTCGTAAGATTTCATGAGAAACTTGACTTGGTCCTCAAGTTCCATGATCCTACGGTCGGGAGTGCTTGAATTGTTCGAAGGCAAAGATATTGCCTTGACCGTTTTGTTCAAATCACGGGGATCATTCCAACTTTCGTTGTCATAGAGAGCAAGATCTTCTATGAGTTCCCATGATTGTTCCGCACTAAGATCACGTAGCTTACCACCGGCCGATTGGTCAATGGTTCGCCTCGTGGAGATGTCGATATGGTCATAGAAGATTTGGACTTGGAGCCAAAGATCTATGCCATGATGAGGGACTTTTTGGAGTAAGTCCTTGAAACGAGTCCATGCTTCATAAAGAGATTCATTTTGACGTTGTTGAAACATCAAGATGTCATTCCTAAGTTTAGTAGTTCTCCCCGGTGGGAAAAATTGAGCAAGGAAACGAGTGGTGAGATCATCCCATGTGGTGATGGATCCCGCGGGTAAACGCTCAAGCCATTGACTAGCTTGATCCCGTAGAGAGAATTGGAATAGGCGTAAACGGGTAGTCTCTCTAGTTTCAACACCTAGGTCTATGGAATCTACGATTTTGAGGAAGTCCTTAAGGTGTTGGTTTGGATCTTCGGAACGAAGTCCATGGAATGCACATCCGCTTTGCACCAACCGGATGGTGTCGGATCGCAAGGGGGTCACATTGGCTCCGGTGAGCTCAATGGTGTTTCGGTAGCCTTGGTAGCTAGGTCGGGAATACTCTCCTAAGGTTCGGGGCCTAAGGGGTTCTAATGGTGGGTTTTGTTGTGGTGGGATGATGGGTTCAAAGATGTTACCACCTTCCATGATGTCGGATGGTAAAGAGTTACGAACAAAGGCACGAAGAAATAAGATAGACTAAAGAAGACCTAAAAATAAAAATAAAAATCTTACTAGAAAAGAATCTAGCAAGTAGACCTAATAAAAAGAAATCCTAACCTAGACAATAACTATTCCCCGGGCTGCGGCGCCAAAAACTTGATGCGTGGGAATCGTACCTTGCTTTACCTCTCGAGGGATCTCGAGAAGCTTACAACCCCCACCAGGCAGTGTACCTGATCGTTGTAGTATAGTATAGTGACAAGTACCGGGGGATTGATCGTTCAGCTTAGGAATAGTGTCGCTAGGATTAGAAAACCTAATTAATAGTTCTAGAGGTGAGGGATGATTATTTTTGTATTTTTATATTTTTATGAAAGCAAGTAAAATCTCGGGTTTTGGAAGAGTGGGCAGAATTAGTTGCTATTCAACTAACCCAAAACTATTAAAATAATGAAAATGAAATTAAACTAATTTATACTAAAGTTGTGAGCAGTATTTGGAGAAATTGTGTTTACTTAGACTTCATTACTCCCTAGATATCTTTTACATGTTAATTACTTGTTACACTTGTATGAATGACGGATTGTATTCCTTAATACCATTCGTGGGGTGGCATACATAACTCCCCAACTCTATGAGCTCTTATCTCCTCCTACACCATGACCCAGCACAACTATAGGGATTGTAAACAGTGGCTCATGCATTAAATACAACCAATAAAGACCTAGTACGCCTCGGTTCATGTTTCTTAAGACGTTCAAGCATGTTACCATTTGGAGATCTGCCAGTTTTCTTAAGCCTAACATATAAATCATTCATTCAAAACAAGAATAGACAAGTAATCAACACATAATCAACATCTAGGTTGCATTAGATCTAAGCAAACACAAAAGAGATCTAGCCTAGCATAATGGAATTGAGACAAGAACAAGATATAAACAACCAACACATAGACATATTGATTGAATTGAAAGTACACTTATCTCAATTACAATGCAAGGTCTCAAGGGTTTGGAACCCTTGAAAAACCTGTAAAAGAGGCACCAAAATTGTCTTTAGGGTTTCACCAAAAACTTCTCTTTTTCTTAATGAAAAAACTAGAAAACTATATATAGGAAAAACAGTCTGACGGCGTCAAGAGTAACTTCTGACGCCGTCACCTCGCCGCCATATACTTCCTCGGACGGCCTTGATCCACTTATGACGGCCTATGTGACGCCGTCACCACCCACGGTATATTAATTTAGCCACTTTGACGCCGTCACGAGTCCTTCTGACGCCGTCACCACCTTCGGAGTTTAATTCTTCATGTCTGACGCCGTCAAGATGTTGGTCTTGACGCCGTCACCTTGTATTTTCAGCATGCAAATTAGGTACTTAGCCGTTTTCTTCACTTTTATGCTCCAAAAACGTCCAAAATAGCTTCTTTTCCAGAATTCACTCTCCAAACACCTAAAATCACAAAAGAAACGATTTAGGGCAATATTTGATCAAATAAAGTTGGATTCGGGCTTAAATGACCCCCTAAAAACGGATCATTTTTCGCCTCATCATTTATATAAAAAAAGTAATAGTTAATTGGCTGTTGTAAACGAATTAAAAGTATGTACATGAGAATTATTCAGCAAGAATATATAGTTTTAATCAGGTTATTACGTTACTGTACTGCGATAATGTTATTGAGTTGGTAAATCACGGATGTGAGATATAACCATTATTCTATACGTATGATTTATGTGTAAACCTCTTTTTGCTTATGAATAAAATCCGAAAGAGACCTTAACAGAACTTTGGCTTATGCCTTATCTAGCTGATAGTATTTAGTAACCTTTTTTACGGTTTAACTTTTTTGAATACACACCAACTTTTAGTAACTCTTTTTATTTGTGTTTTTACTATAAGCACATTAAGCTATAATAGAATTAGTTGTGAGTTCAGGAGTTTTTCACTAAGCTTCTAAAAAAAGCTTATAGCTTTATCATACACTTATTGTTTTATGGTAATTGAATAATCCAATATGAAGTATCTTAATTGATGTTATGACTAACTTTGCTGTTATCCTCATTATAATACAACATGTTAGTGGTTTTTGTAGTTTTATTATCTTATCACACACACTAAATTATAATGCAATTTGTTGTGTGCGTTTTTTAGAGGAGGATTAAATATCAACATATGATTGTCGTGGAAGGATTTTCTACACCTGCTCAAGGTATGAATGTATAATTTAGTTAAGTTGATGATTTAGATAATACGATGATTTAGATAATACATGAATGTATTTTAATGTACCAAAGATGTGTTTTAGTGCCTATATGAGGAATTTTATGGTAGGAATTCTTTTCGGTGTGTAATTTGTCTTTGAATGAGTAATGAAACTTAGCTGGTGGTTGCTGTCATTGATAACACTATGGGTGTCAACTAACGGCCTAAAATATGGGTGTCTTTTACCTTGATGATTCAGGCCAATTGTGAAGAAAGTTGCATTAAAGTGAAAGGTCGGTAAGGATTCAAACAATCCTAAAAAACTTGCGAATATACTCTTTATCATTTTTTTCATGCATTTATAATTTACTTATACAAGTAATAATAATTTTCTTATATAGTTCGGGCTTAGAGAAAAATTATTCTTATACATTATACATACACATAATATTAAATTTGAGTTTTACCCATTATATCTTTTTTCGTTTCTCTTTATGTAATAAAGAAGCTATAGTGTAAGCAACTACGTTAATTTGGTAATTTTATGATCAAACATGAGAAGTAAATAACACAAACTTATGAAAATACAACTTTTCAAACAAAAAGGTACATTAGTAAAAATGATATGATGGTTATTCATAATTAAGGAAATGAATCAATCTTCAAAGCTATATAAATATGCTACATATTTTAACGAAAATATAAGTAAAAGAAATACCACAATTGCAAAACACATCGTAAATTGAAAGCACGGGTTTGCAAAACTAAAAGCATATATCACTAACATCTCATGCAAGTCAAGTATCATCATGTAATTTTTCTGAAATAATAAAATATAATTTTTAATCCAAAAGTATTCTCCTAAAATAATAGGTAGGTTATAACATATACATATAATTTTTTATTTTTAGTTCACCAAGTAAAACCATTTGAAACATGTTAAGTGGTTCATTTCTTAATCGATAATAATAAATAATTAAAACGAAATTTTAAAAACCCTGTGCGTACACAGGTATTATAACTAGTTTAATTACTGTACAAGAAATCTATGTTCCTTCGTACAATTAATTTTGGCTTCGCTCGAGAACCAACTGTTAGAATGGTAAATTCTCGGTGTGCATAATATATAGAAATTACATGAGTCGAAGGCTGGTCTTGAGGATTTTGATGTATCATGCGGGCCAACTAATATATACTATCATTTAATACTCTCTCACAGTTTGAGCGGCAAAATTACAAAAGCGTAGAAAAAAGTTGCAAACTTAATCACATTAAAGCATTAACTAAATAGTTAGACGAAGACATTCGACAAATCTTTAAGCAGCAACATCAAGTTAACAATGCAGTAGCAAAAGAGAAAATTATTGTTCTTTAACCATACTTTGTGTGTTTTTTTTTTTAAACGTGAGATTTGAAGTTAAAGATAAGATCTCAAAAAATATATATTGAAGATACGAGAAAAGTTCATTTGTGAACCAAGTTTTTGTTACGTACTGAAGGACAAATCCACATCGTTCATCTAGTTTGATCTAATGATGGGATTAACCTAAAATTTAATATGGAAAACAAAGTCCATGTTTTTTTCTTGTCTTTTGCTTTTTCTTTTTATTCACTTCTTTTTTCTTTTCTTTTTTATTTATTTATTTATTTTTTGTCTTTTTTAGCCCTTCACGTGCCTTTTTTTTTGTTTTCCTTTTTTGTCTTTTTTGTTTTCTAGTCAAGTTTTTTTTTTTTTTTTTTTTTTTTTTTTTTTTTTTTGTCCCTCCTTTTCTATTCACGTTGTTTTTTTTTTTTTTCTTTTTTCAAGCTTTTTCTAATAATTTTTTTTAATTCACTTTTTTTTTTCTTTTTTTAAAAAAAATCACGTTTTTTTAATTAACGTGTATTTTTTTTTAAATTCACGGGTTTTTATTTTAATTCAAGTTTTTTTTCACTTTCTTACGTTTTCGTCCGTTTTCATACGTTTATACACGTTTTCGTCCGTTTTCAGACGTTTTAATTCGTTTTCGTCCGTTTTCATACGTTTATACACGTTTTCGTCCATTTTCATTCGTTTTTATCCGTTTTCGTCCATTTTTCATACGTTTTCATCCATTTTTAGACGTGTTTTTACGCTTTCATGTTTTTTTGTCCGTTTCATACTTATTCATCCGTTTTCTTGCGTTTTCATCCGTTTTCTTGCGTTTTCGTCCATTTTCATTCGTTTTCTTTCGTTTTCGTCCTATTTTTCATTCGTTTTCATCCATTTTTAGACGTGTTTTTACGCTTTCATGTGTTTTTGTCCGTTTCATACTTATTCATCCGTTTTCTTGCGTTTTCATCCATTTTCATCCGTTTTCTTTCGTTTTCATCCTATTTTTCATTCATTTTCTTCCTTTTTCATACGTGTTTTTATGCTTTCATATATTTTCTTTCGTTTTCATACATATTCTTCCGTTTTCTTATATTCTCGTCGTTTTCATTCGTTTTTGTTCGCTTTTCAATATCTTTGGCCATTCTCAGACGTTTTCATACGTTTCGGAATATCACAAGTGATATTTTGTGATATTCAGAATATCACCCAGTGATATACTAAATATCACAAGTGAAATTCGGAATATCATAAGTGATTATCTGAATATCACATGTCATATTTTGTGGTTTTCTGAATATCACAAGTGATATATTGAGTACCACAATTGATATTCTGTGTTTTTGGCCATTCTCAGACGTTTTCATACGTTTCAAAATATCACAAGTGATATGATGAGGCGAAAAATGAACCACTTTTAGGGGGTCATTTAAGCCCGAAATTGAATTTATTTGATCAAATATTACCCTAAATCGTTTCTTTTGTGATTTTAGGTACTTTGGGAGTGAAATCTGGAAAAGGAAGCAATTCGGACGTTTTTGGAGCATAAAAGTGAAGAAAACGCCAAAGACTTAATTTTCCATGCTGAGAACAGTACCTGACGGCGTCAAGAGGAAGACCCTGACGGCGTCAGGAGTAAAAGTGGTGACGACCCAGTGCAAACCTGACAGTGTCACAACAAGGGCGTCAAGAGTTAAAATCATGACGGCCTGCATAAGGAGACTACATGACGGCGTCAGACCCAGATCTAGACAATCCGAGGAAGTATTTGGCGGCGAGATGACGGCGTCAGCCCTTTGTTCTTGACGCCGTCACCTTCTAAACTCTATATATAGTTTTCTATTTTTCATTCATTAGAGAGGAACTTGTGTGGAGATAATTAGGGCCGAACTTTGTAAACCCTAACTCATATTTTGCAGTACTTTCAAGGGTTTTCAACCCTTGAATCCTTTCATGTGCTATTAAGATAAGTCTTCTCTTTAATTCAATCAATATGTCTATGTGTTGGTTGATTATATCTTTTACTTTTTTTGATTTCAACATGCTATGCTAGATTTATCTTGT
This sequence comes from Artemisia argyi, assembly GCA_030686995.1. NCBI lineage: Eukaryota > Viridiplantae > Streptophyta > Magnoliopsida > Asterales > Asteraceae > Artemisia > Artemisia argyi. Next base: position 96,156 of record JARVZY010011116.1, on the reverse strand, counting down.
GTTTGCTTAGATCTAATGAAACCTAGATATTAATTATATGTTGATTACTTGTTTATGGTTGTATTGGATGAATGATTTCAATGTTAGGCTTAAGAAAACTGGTAGATCTCCATTGTGTAACATGCTTGAACGTCTTAGGAAACATGAACCGATGTGTACTAGGTTTTATTGGTTGTATTTAATGCATGAGTAAATTCTAATGATCCCATGTTAGGAGCTTCTTAGCCGGCTCGACATAGGAGTGAAGTAGGCACTCATAGGATTGGGGAAGTAAGTACGCCACCCCATGAATGATATTAAGGAATACAATCCGTCATCCATGCAACTATAACAAGTAATTAACGTGTAAAAGATATCTAGGGAGTAGTGAAATCTAAGTAAACACGTTTCTCCCACATATTACTCACAACCTTAGTTTAATATAGTTTATTTTCATTTTTAGTATTTTATTTTGATTGCATCTTAGTATTGGGTTAGTTGACTAGCAACTAATTCCGCCCAACTCCTTCAAACCCGAGATTTTCACTTGCTTTCTAAAAAATATAAAAATACAAAAAGAATCATCACTCATCTCTAGACCTAGTCTTTAGGTTTTCTAATCCTAGCGACACTATTCCTAGCTGAACGATCAATCCCCCGGTACTTGTCATTATACTATACTACATCGATCAGGTACACTGCCTGGTGGGGGTTGTAAGCTTCTCGAGATCCCTCGAGAGGTAAAGCCTGGTGCAATCCCTACGCATCAAGTTTTTGGCGCCGCAGCCCGGGGAATAGTTATTGTCTAGGTTAGAATCTCTTTTTATTAGGTCTACTTGCTAGATTCCTTTTTAGTAAGATTTTATTTTTATTTCTAGGTTCTCTTTAGTCTATCTATTTCTTCGTGTTTTTGTTCGTAACTCTTCACCACCCGACATCATGGACGATGGGAACATCTTTGAACCCGTCATCCCACCACAACAAAACCCACCACTAGAACCTCTTAGGCCCCGAACCTTAGGAGAGTATTCCCGACCTAGCCACCAAGGCTACCGAAACACCATTGAGCTCACCGGAGCCAATTTGACCCCCTTGCGATCCGACACCATCCGGTTGGTGCAAAGCGGATGTGCATTCCATGGACTTCGTTCCGAAGATCCAAACCAACATCTCAAGGACTTCCTTAAAATCGTAGATTCCATAGACCTAGATGTTGCAACTAGAGAGACAACCCGATTACGCCTATTCCAATTCTCTCTACGTGATCAAGCTAGTCAATGGCTTGAACGTTTACCCGTGGGATCCATCACCTCATGGGATGATCTCACCACTCGTTTCCTTGCTCAATTTTTCCCACCGGGGAGAACTACTAAGCTTAGAAATGACATCTTGATGTTCCAACAACGTCAAAATGAAACTCTATACGAAGCATGGACTCGATTCAAGGACTTACTCCAAAAAGTCCCTCATCATGGAATAGATCTTTGGCTCCAAGTCCAAATCTTCTATGACCATATCGATCTCTCCACGAGGTGAGCCATTGACCAATCGGCCGGTGGTAAGCTACGTGATCTAAGTGCGGAACAATCATGGGAACTCATAGAAGATCTTGCTCTCTACGACAACGAAAGTTGGAATGATCCCCGTGACTTGAACAAAACAATCAAGGCAATATCTTTGCCTTCGAATAACTCTAGCACTCCCGACCGTAGGATCATGGAACTTGAGGACCAAGTCAAGTTTCTCATGAAATCGTACGAAGCTCCTAAGCCTTCAAGCCAAGTGAACAAAATCACTTCTTCATGCGAATTATGTAGTGGTCCCCATGACACTCGTGAATGTGTGGAACTCCCCGGAACAGCTTTTGCGGACTACGCATCCTCGCGTACCGACGAAGCGGGAGATAAGTGGTACACTTTCAAACCCGAGCCAAACCCTTACGGTGATTCCTACAACCCCTCTTGGAAAAATCACCCAAACCTTAGGTGGAAACAAAATCAAGCCAATTCTTCCAATCCGCCTAATCGTTACCAACCAAACGGTCCACCCTCCAACCGTACTTTCAACAACAATCCCTCTAACAACTATGGTGGTACCAACAATCTTGAAGGATTGATGTCTAAATTCATGGCATCTCAAGAAACTCGCATATCTAAGTTTGAAGCCGGTTTCAAACAAAAGAAAAGCGAGATGACCACCAAAATTGACACATTGTTGAAAGTTCTCAATGACCGAGAAATGGGAGCACTCCCAAGCGACACGGTCAAGAATCCGAAACTAAACGTTAATTCCATATCATCAGTTTCGTCACCCACTTCTTGTCCGCAATACTACTCGGTTAAATCAACGAGCACATGTTTCAAACAAAACCAAATTCGTCAAAAGGACCAATCAAGTAAAACACCCGATATAAAACCGGTCAAAAACATAGTTGAAACACCTCCTACGCAAGACCTTGACGATGAATTCAAGGAACTTCACCTTGAACGCCCCGTTATTGATGTCTTAGCCCGTGCTCCCTACTATAGTGCTCTCCTAGAAAAGTATGAGAAGTTTAAACTAGGTAAAAATGGGACCGCCTTCGTTCAACACAAGTTGCCTAAAAAGCTTGATGATCCGGGTATATTTGTTTTGCCTTGTAAGATAGGAAGATCTGAAGCTTTCGACACATTAGCCGATTTAGGGTTAAGCCTCAACTTGATTCCCTTATCCTTTTTCACCACTCTCAAGCTAGGAAAGTTAGAGGAGACGGAAGTATTGATAGGTCTAGCGGATGGAAGTATTGCCCACCCAGTTGGAATGATTAAGGATGTAGTTGTCCATGTAGGAAAGTTAACTATCTTAGTGGATTTTCACGTCCTAGACATGGTTAGTGACACTACATGCCCATTGTTGGTAGGAAGAGGATTTTTAGCAACCGCTAGCGCTATGATAGATTGTAAGGAGTCTAAGATAGCAGTAGGTGAGGGCGACACTTGGTCGGTATATGATGTTAAGAAACATAGTTATGATTGTGATGATGAACCGACACCACATTGGGTAGAGATTAATAAGAGACCATCTAGATATGGACCTTGGATAGAAAAGAACTTTATAGGACCTCAACGCCCATTCTATTTAGAAAAGGATTTCATCGAAAAGACACATTAGGAGGAACAACTCATAGCTAGAGATGAAGAGCTAGATCCTTTTAAGGATGCCTTAGTCTTTAGGAAGATGATTGAGTTCTTAAGCGTAATGCCTATTAATATAGAGATGAATAAGTGGAAAAGAGAGGGAGATAAGTGTAAATGGAGGTGGGATAAGCCACCTAAAGAAGGTGACGGATCATGGCATATGAAGATGACTTTGTATGATCCGGATGGAGAAAAATTTGAAAGGTCATAACGTACTAAGAAAACCGATAGGAAGTTAAAATCTAAGTTTGATCCCAACGATGTCCTCAATGAGGAACTCACCCGTATCACGTAGTAACCAATGACCTTGAATCTAGCTACAAGACTCGTAAATAAAGAAAAGCGCTTCTTGGGAGGCAACCCATGATTTTGTGTGATTTTATTTTATTTGTTTGTTATTTGCTTCCGTATGCATGCTTTATTTTTATTGTTGGTAGATCATGTTCCTAAACTAAATAGTGGAAATACTTTAGTTTGTTGTTTGGCCTAGTCTTAACTTCACCCAAAGGTATTTTTGCAAAAGATAAGTGTAAGGGGAAACCACAAATATGTTTTTAAGAAACAAAACCGATCATGATTCTCCATAATATTAAGTGAACATGTATATTCGTATTTGTTAGAGTCAAATGCTTGTATCGAGTCATAATGATGTTTTGCAGGATTTTCCAGGAAGTAGGACCAAGTTTTTCCAGAAATTTTCCGGAAACTTAACATAAGAATTTCTGCAGGTCACTTCTGACGGCGTCACGTGTAAAAAATCTGAAAATTTTACCAGTTTTGTTTTTCTAACGGAGTCTTAAAGTTTTTGTTGAATTATTAGTTTTATAATCTCCAGGAAATCTGCAAACATCATTCCACAAGCATTATATATTATTTTGTTTTCTAGGATTTATTAGCATATGTAGATTGCCGCCGATTTTATGCGAGGTTGGCTTGTCTGTTTTCTCAGGATTTACAGGTTATGTATGACAAGAAGATGATTTATTTTTCTAGAAAGGGAAGCTTTGATTGTTCATTTTCTTGGAGGAAGATTTAACCTGGCCACCTTATTATCCATACCGAGCGAATCAGGGGAGTATTTGATTTCATTCGTTTTACTTATTTTACTTTTACATTCTTTACTTGAACATTGGGGACAATGTTCATCCTAAGTGTAAGGGGAGGGTAAAATGATGATACCTTATAGATACACTTTCGCTTGAGTTTGTTTGTTTGATGGTAGATGTGTAATAAAACTATGAAAAATACTTGTTAGTGCAATTTTAGCGCTAAATTTAAATTTTTTTACAACATTTAGGAGTGAAACTTTAGCCATAGCAAGCGTCTCATGGATAGGAGATTGTATGACTAGCACATAACCGTATCATTCAGAAAAATTTTCCACCCAAATATGTGAGGTTCGCCTTTAGATTTGATAGGAAAAGCATTTACTATTAGTGCTTATGAGTGTACCGGTAGCATTTAGATTCTAGAACTTGCATTAGTGATGCATCCCGAGACCGCTAATGAGACTACATTCGTGTAGTAGGATTTACTACATGATAAGAGGCATTAGGATCACCCTTGTGTTAAATCCGTATCATAATTACTTGACCATTTAAGTCATATTACTTGGCTAGTTAAGTCAATTAATTTTTCCCACACCCTTAGTGTTGTACTCATTTTTAGTACACCAAACCCCTAGTGCACCCCTCCGAGCCTATCTTTTCGTTTCTAACTTTAAGCATTTTACTTAAAGGAAGAATTTGTTACACCTCACTTAAATGTACACCCAAATCGCCTTAGCCTTCCGTGTATGCACTCATCTTTAGTGCATTATTGTTATTTGTTAAAACCTAAGTTAATTATCTAATTGATTACATGGTTGCTAAGTCGAGTCATATCCTTGTACATATTGTTTTGGGACGATTGGGACTCATGGGTAAAGTGCTTATTTTATGGAGTAATGGGGAAGAACATAATATTATTACCCCCATATGTGCATTAATCTTAAAAGTACTCCAAGTGTTTTGATTATCTTAATTCGAGTCATTAGATTAGTTATTTGTAAAGTATGTAAAAATTCAAGTGTAAGGGGAATGTTCATTCCCTATGATGTATTATTTTGGATGGTATGGTAAGAGTGTATGCAAAAAAAAAAAAAAAAAAAAAAAAAAAAAAAAAAAAAAAAAATCGAAAAAATCGAAAAAATCGAGAAAAAAGGAAAAAAAATAGAAAAAAAAAGAAAAGAGAAAAAAACATACTTACTACCATCCATTTTCATTCTATGTTTATTTTATGTTTTTGTTATTTTTCATTTATTAGCTTAAGTCGAGTCTAGTCTTAGCTTAGCAACGCAATATTGTACATGTAATTAATCAAGATTGTTAACTCGCCACCAGTAAAGACTGCCTATATCCAACAAAACCGTGTATTTCATATCCCTACACCTAACATTACAACCCTTTTAAAAGACCTCTTTGATAGTTTATCCTAGGTGCTTACGCCATGTGGTGGAGGTTTGATCCTTTCCCAAGCCTATGGTAATCTATTTTGCTATGACAGGTAGTGAGAGATGTTTTCCATTTTCATAATGTGATATTACTTTATTACACCCGAGAGATGTGAGTATCTAAACACTATTTGTGAGGTGCTAGTGTATGACCTCCGTGCTTGTCTTTAGTCTTTAGTGGAACGATTATTTGTTGTAATTACTTTTATATTAGTGTTAAATGACCCATAACTTGTATTTTGATTAGAATAAAAGCGCATTTGCTTGAGGACAAGCAAATCTCAAGTGTAAGGGTATATGATGAGGCAAAAAATGAACCACTTTTAGGGGGTCATTTAAGCCCGAAATTGAATTTATTTGATCAAATATTACCCTAAATCGTTCCTTTTGTGATTTTAGGTACTTTGGGAGTGAAATCTGGAAAAGGAAGCAATTCGGACATTTTTGGAGCATAAAAGTGAAAAAAATGCCAAAGACTTAATTTTCCATGCTGAGAACAGTACCTGACGGCGTCAAGAGGAAGACCCTGACGGCGTCAGGAGTAAAAGTGGTGACGACCCGGTGCAAACCTGACAGTGTCACAACAAGGGCGTCAAGAGTTTAAATCATGACGGCCTGCATAAGGAGACTACATGACGGCGTCAGACCCAGATCTAGACAATCCGAGGAAGTATTTGGCGGCGAGATGAAGGCGTCAGCCCTTTGTTCTTGACGCCGTCACCTTCTAAACTCTATATATAGTTTTCTATTTTTCATTCATTAGAGAGGAACTTGTGTGGAGATAATTAGGGCCGAACTTTGTAACATGCTTGAACGTCTTAGGAAACATGAACCGATGTGTACTAGGTTTTATTGGTTGTATTTATGCATGAGTAAATTCTAATGATCCCATGTTAGGAGCTTCTTAGCCAGCTCGACATAGGAGTGAAGTAGGCACTCATAGGATTGGGGAAGTAAGTACGCCACCCCATGAATGGTATTAAGGAATACAATCCGTCATCCACGCAACTATAACAAGTAATTAACGTGTAAAAGATATGTAGGGAGTACTGAAATCTAAGTAAACACATTTCTCCCACATATTGCTCACAACCATAGTTTAATATAGTTTATTTTCATTTTTAGTATTTTATTTTGATTGCATCTTAGTATTGGGTTAGTTGACTAGCAACTAATTCCGCCCAACTCCTTCAAACCCGAGATTTTCACTTGCTTTCTAAAAAATATAAAAATACAAAAAGTATCATCCCTCATCTCTAGACCTAGTCTTTAGGTTTTCTAATCCTAGCGACACTATTCCTAGCTGAACGATCAATCCCCCGGTACTTGTCATTATACTATACTACATCGATCAGGTACACTGCCTGGTGGCGGTTGCAAGCTTCTCGAGATCTCTCGAGAGGTAAAGCCTGGTGCAATCCCTACGCATCATGATATTCCGTGATATTCAGAATATCACTTGTGATATTCACATGTGATAGATATTTAGAAAATCACAAGTGATATTCAGAATATTATTAGTGATATTCAGAAAATCACAAGTGATATTCTGAATATCAATTGTGATATTCAAAAACGTATGAAAATAAACGAAAACATATGAAAGTGAAAAAAACGTGAATTAAAAAAAAACGTGAAAATCACTTGTAATATTCTGAATATCACTTGTAATTTTCTGAATATCACTTTTGATATTCAGAATATCACTTGTGATTTTCATGTTACAAAACATTAGTTGAAAATCACTTGTAATATTCAGAATATCACTTGTGATATTCGAAATATCACAAGTGATATTCAATTAATACATTGTAACATTAAAATCACAAGTGATATTCAGAATATCACAAATGATATTTAGAAAATTACAAGTGATATTCATGTTACAAAACATTAGTTGAATATAAACGGACGAAAACGTATAAAAACGGACGAAAACGTTTGAAAACAGACGAAAACGTAAAAAACGGAAGAAAACGTATAAAACCGGACGAAAACATATTAAAATGGATGAAACGTATGAAAACGGATGAAAACGTAAGAAAACAGACGAAAACGTATGAAAACGAGCGAAAACGTAAGAAAACAGACGAAAACGTATGAAAACGGACAAAAATGTATAAAAATGAACGAAAACGTAAGAAAACTGATGAAAACGTAAAAAACCGACGAATATGTATGAAAAACGAAAAAACCGTAAAAAAACGCAATTAAAAAAAAAAAAAAAAACCTTGAATTAAAGGGAAAAAAATGTGAAGTTAAAAAAAAAGAAAGAAAAGAAAAAAGGGAAAAAATGAATAAATAAGATAAACAAAAAGGACAAGAAAAAAATATAGACTTAGGTTGTCTTATTAAATCTTAGGTTAATTCCCACCATTTGATCAAACTAGATAGATGGTGGGATTTGTCCCTCAGTTTGTAACAAAAACTTAATTTATAAAATAATTCACCTCTTGAAGATATTGATTGCATTGGTTCTTTTTTTAATACTTTGCAGCACCACAAAAGAAAGAAAAATAAAATAAGAATATAGCTATTACGATTCAATTAAAAAATTGTGGCTATATTTTTTATATAATAAAAAAAATTACATTATTTTAAAGTATTTTTGCAAATCTCTTCTCATTGAAAAGAAAATTGGACCAATAGGAGGGCTCGATTTTGCCACGTATGCGAAATCGAGCATCGTGATTGGTCAATAGAAAGTCAAAATTAAATTGATTTTGGTCAAACTTAATCAATTTGGTGAAGAAATTTGGTTATGAAACAAAAAATGCATAAAAATATAGGTGTCAAATTTATGAAAACAAAAACTTATAAAAAGATGAAGTAATTAATAAAACTTTAGTGATTGGATTTTAAATAATTTATATAGAGTAAAGTGTAAAATTACAAGTTTTCATGTTTTTTAATAACTTTATAAAAAAATCAAATAACCCCTTACACTTTATACCCCCTATACTTTATAGTATTAACTTTTTAAAAAAAATTACATGAGTATTAGTATTAGTTTTTAGATTTTTATCAATTAAAATTACAAAATTTGGTAAATATGTGAATTAGTTTCAATATACGTTAAATATTTGTTTAAACTAATGTTAGTTTTAGACTTTTTTAGAATATTTTTAAAAATAAGGACTCATGTTATTTTATTTAAAAGTTTAATTTATGCGTACACGGGGTTTGAATATTAAATACGGCTAAATTATTAGTAACGGTAATATAAATATCAAATGGTAAGCACGAGTTAGTGTGATATGAAAATAAATATACGCGATTCAACTTATAATAACGATTCATAAAATTGTCATTTGAAATTTATATATGGATATCCATAAAAACATTTTAAAAACTTTATTGAGCATAATTTAACTTTATCAACGCTCATTATGTGCTACTCCCCCCGTCCCAAAATTATTGTCCCCCGACAAAAAATACATAGTTTAAGAAAAGTACATTTATTACAGCTTTCTCTTTCTTAATTTTTGACATAATGACAAATTTTCCCTTAGGTTAATTAAAGTCTTTTTTAAGGTATGCAATAATAATTTTAACAAGGGTAATATAGTAAACCTGGTTAAACTTTCATATCTATTTTTAGTAGTGGACAATTAAATTGAGACATCTTAAAAAAGAAACGTGGACAATAAAATTGGGAGGGAGAGGGTACTAAACTCACACATTTTGTACAACATGATATCAATAGTTAAAGTTAAACAATAATATCAACCTCAACCTCAACATGTCTGTCAATTAAAAATGTTATACAAAGCTAATTATTAAAAAAAAAAAAAAAAACACAAAAAACGCATTACAATCTTTATTTGATAACAATCACCTCCTAAATCAAAAAAAGAAAAACTACGTGGGTGATAACCTAACTTTATTTATTGACGTGATGTTTCATCAAAAAAATAATAAATAATAATAATTAGCTGTTGTAAAGGAATTAAAAGTATGTACATGAGAATTATTAAGCAAGTATATGTAGTTTATAAGCAGGTTATTACGTTACTATACTTCGTTAATGTTATTGAGTTGGTAATCACAGATGTGAGATACAACCATTCTTCTATACTTATGATTAATGTGTCAACCTATTTTTGCTTCTGAATAGAATCCGAAAGAGACTGATGAGTGTGTAAATACTCATCATTTTGAGTCAAATCTAAGCTGCAAAACGATCAAAAATACTCAAAAACGCGCCAAAATGCGAAGAAAATCCCAAAGATCGTATTTTATATGTTTCTTATGCAAAACAAGTAAAAACAAATGAAAAACGAACAGAAGTTACATAAATGGCAGTTTCAGTCCCCCGACTTTCAAAATTTCACAAAACTAGTCCCTGGTCAATCATTTTCAAAGAAAAGTCAACCCTTGCTTTTAAAAGTAAAAAATAAGTCACAAATGATCTTTGGGTAAAATGGTTTGGAAAATTACACAATTGGTCCTTATACTTTGCAAAATTGGCAGTTTTGGTCCTTGGGCATTTTAAATGGAGAAATTATAATTTAAGGTCCTCAAGGAATTCTAAAATGACAAGTGTGGTCCTTGGTTGAACTTCGGAAGATTGGCAAATTTGGTCCGTAAAATTCAGAAAATAACGAAATTGGTCCTTACGGTTTCATTAATATACAATTATATGGATCAAAACACTTACACCAAAACCCTTATTACCACCAAGCCCACCATGCTACCCAAGCCCAACTTACAACCAAAGCCCAACATAAACCCACCCTTTTCCCCTTCACGTTTAATAAAAAACCAGAACCCTAACCCTAGAACATTTAACGTATTCCTCCATCTTCTCCACTCAGTCAACAGAATAAAATAACTTCCCCCCCCCCCCCCCCGTGACCACGTACCTCCAATCAACGCATCACCATCTCACCATCATTTTCCATCCTTTGTCCTCAAAACCCATTCCCCAATCCCACTAAACCCCTCCAAACTATACCTAACACCCATCATCCTATCACAATGTGACAAGCTGGAGATCCACAACATGTTTTGAGCGCCAAAGATGAAGTTAAGGGCCAAGATCAGTGGAGCTTAAATCAATGGCTGAGATCTATTTCACAAGGGTAAAGGTTGGCTGTTTGAAGATGAAGACACAAAGAGAAGCCTACTTGGTACCTACCACTAGTTTTAGTATAAATAGGATCTTTGTAAGCCCTTATGAGGCATCACTTTATCACTCAATCTTTTCTGTTTTTAAAAATTTACTCTACGATTGTATTTTGATATTCTCAGTTGAATGAAAGTTATTTAGTTTAATGAAATCATTTTGAGTTGAAATCCAGTTTCGAATTCCTTTTAAGTTATGGTACTTTATGGTTTTGAATGTTTTAAAATTATTTAAAGTTGAAGCAAAAAAAAAAAAAAAAAAAAAAAGAAACAGAAAAAAAAGCAGCAAAGGAATGGATGGGAGTTTGGTTTTAGAGCTCGGGTGAGCATATAGGTGGTCCTTGGTTCTCGACTGCATATTCGAAGCTCAAGTAGGTATTACATACTTTGTTGCTTGTTGCTCAATCTGGTTCTATTTAGCTCATTAGGGGTAAATTAGTCTTGGTTTAATGATTTTAGCGTATTTCAGTTTTACCAGCATTGTGATCAATTGGGTAGTACTTTTGGTCTGCTGTTCATGAGTTGCGTATCCGCTTGGTGTAACACCCTTTTTGAGGTCAATTTAAGTAAGCTTAAATAAGAAATTAGGTTTGATTTTTACTTTAGAACTGGTTAGTGGTTAAGAATCCTTAAGTCTGCGCTTGTTTGAGAGTTTAGATCCTACTTTAGAATTTGAAATTTGGGCTACAAGTTTCTCCCCTAGCTGCTGCTACTTTGTCATCGAAGTAGCAACTAAGCTTGCTCTTGGTTTAGAGTAAATGCCTTGTTAAATTACTGATTCGGTTGTACTTGTTGTTGTTCTCTGAGATGTTCTTGTAGTTGGAACCTATTATTGTTATTGGTATAATTATTGATTCGAGAGATTAGTTTGATGTTCAGCCACGATTTGAGTTTATGGATTGATTAACTGTTGCTACTTCATGGTTAATTTTTTTGAGTTTGTGGGTATTATCTTTTGTCGCTATAATTCATGTTGTTTGGGTAATACAAGCAATAAGCTTGTGTAAGCTTATGTGGTCTAGTTTGGCAGTCACGAAAAAAAAGAAGGGGAAAACAAAAAGCTTGAAATTAATTGGAATCTCAAATCTAAAGTTATTGTTGGTCTACATCTGTTTCATGTAAACATGGGAATTAGAAGTTTTGTTAACAAATCAGTGGCCAAAAGAAAAAAAATAATAATAATATAGATTTGAAAAAAGTTGGGGTCTGATGGGATTCGAACCCACGACCTGGCTCACAACAGACAAACATCACCACGTCCCTATACCATCTGTGCTAGCCACTCTTTGTTGCTAAGTTCTGATTTGATTTAAATTTAACATAGTATTATTCCTTTTGCTTATCTAAAATTCAGCTTTTTGTTTGCTTATTCATTGCTTATTTAAAACTGCTTATCTCAAAATTTTATTTTTCCTAGATTGAATTTAAGTTTGTTTAATTACCCAAAAAATTTTCAGATTTTTTTTATTAGTTTTAATATTTATTAGAATTTAATTAGCGTTAAATAGTAATTAAATTATAATAAATAAAATTTTTATTCAAAAATTAATTTTCTTTTTTTTTTTAAATTTCCTTTTAACTTTTAGTTCGTAAGAAAAATATTTTTAGACCCGTAGGACCTTCGTAGCTTAAATTTTATGTTTTAATTTGCGCGTGGCGTTTATTTAGAATGAACGTTTCGTTTACTTGTTTAATTTGTGAATTAGGATTCCCGATGCCTAACTTTGTTTTCCCGTAGCTTTTTAGGTAATTTTAAATAGTTATTAGCATACCTTAGTTCATTTCTCATTTAGGTTGCGTTTAACCAATTTTTGTTTAATAATTCTTAATTTTCGTAAACGTATTCACAACACCAAATAACTTTCTCAACATACAAGATTTTAATCCAAATCTCACTCGAAGCTTTCCATTCACACCTCGTTGGGGTACGACCCGGGAAATCACTTCCCGGTCTCACAATTTGAATATCACTTTCACAAGTTTTGCGAGGTAATCGTTTTCCTAAAACGGTTTACTCGTATTACTTCACGTTTATTTGTCTCACGACGAATTAAACCTCACGTTTGTTGATATTTTGATAAATTGTTGTTTGCACACACCAAAACACAACGAATCAGAGACCTCAACAGAACTTTGACTTATGCCTTATCTTGCTGATAGTTTCTAGTAACCTTTTTTATGGTTTATTTTTTTGTATACACACCAATTTTTAGTAACTTTTTTTTTAATGTTTTATTGAAAACTTCTACACTTAATATTTGTGTTTTTACTATAAACATACTAAGCTATGATAGAATTAGTTGTGAGTTCAGGGTTTTTTATTAAGCTTTTCAAAAAAGCTTAAAGCTTTATCATAAACTTATTATGTTATAGTAATTGAATAAGCCAATAAGCACATTCAATATGCATAACCAAGCACCCCTTTAGTTTTAATCTGAAGTTCTCTTATTTGATGTTAGGACTAACTTTGTTGTTATCCTCACTATAATGCAACATGTTAGTGATGTTTGCAATTTTACGATCTTATCGCACACACTAAAATGCAAAGAAATTTGTTTTGTGTGTTTTTAGAGGAGGATTAAGTATCAACACATGATTGTCGTGGAAGGATTATCTACGCCTGCTCAAGGTATGAATGTATAATTAAGTTGAGTTGCTAATTTAGATAATACATGAATGAATTTTAATGTACCAAATATGTGTTTTAGTGTCTATATGAGAAATTTTATGGTGGAAATTCTTAGCAGGTGTCTTTGAATGAGTTAATGAAACTTAGCAGGTGTTTGTTGTCATTGATAACACTATGGGTGTCAACAAATGGTCTAAAATATGGGTGTCTTTTACATTGATGATTTAGGCTAATTGTGAAGAAAATTGCACTAAAGTGAAATGTCAGTAAGGATTCAAACAATCCTAAAAAACTTGCGAATGTACTCTTTGCCATTTTTTTCATGCATTTATAATTTACTTATGCAAGTAATAATAATTTCCTTATATAGTTTGGTCTCACAGAAAAATTATTTTTATACATTATACATAAACGTATTCTACCATTACATCTTTTTTTGTTCTCTTTATGTAATAAAGAAGCTATAGTATAAGCATTTATATTAATTTGATAATTTTATAATCAAACATGAGAATAGTAAATAGCACAAACTTATGAAAATACAAATTTTCAAACAAAAAGGTACATTCGTAAACATGGTATGATGGTTATTCATAATCAAGAAAATGAGTCAATCTTCAAAGCTATCTAAATATGTTACATATTTTAACGAAAATATAAGTAAAAGAAATACGACAATTACAAATTGTACCAAATATCCTATCAACACTCAAATTCACTATACTTAGAAATTTTCATAAACTTGACATGTAAACGCGCATACCATTGGACTTTGACCAGGGGCTAGCGAATTTCACTATACTTGGTGAAATTTTCATAAACTTGAAAATTTGACAACATGCCAAATGTTGTCGTCCTGCATCATAGTTAGTAAATACATGTACCAAATTGTACCAAATATCCTATCAACACTCAAATTCATGACAAACATTGTTTAAACGACCAAATTGTTTCAAATAGCACCTTGTGCCAAACACTCCTACACACCTGCTCTCATTGACGGTCAATATTCTTCTTAAGCTTTCCAAGGAATCTCCCAAGATTCTTGAACTTCCCCTTTGTTTGCTTGAACTCTGCCGACTCATTCGGAATATCCGAAAGTTGGGAAAGGTATTCTAGAGGTGGGAGCCTAGAGTTGGGCAAAGTCTCATCGTCACTCATTGAGGATGGTGATGAGGAGGTAGGAGGATGAGGACGTTTTCCTTGGGCTTTGTAAACTCTCTTATCACTTAGTGGGACAAAGGTGTATGGAATGAGAGAGTAGTCTAGGCGAAGACCGTTAGGAGTTGGTGGAATGGAAGAGATGAACCTAAAGAGACGGGTCAAGAGCATTCCATACGGCATAGCCGTTGTGCCATGCACGGGAATTTCGGCCATTCTCTTGGCCATGTAGTAGGCAAGGTTGAAGGGTTGCCTAACGGACAAGGAGTAGAGCATGTAGCAAAGGAAAAGATTGATATGATCCCAGTTTCCTATGGTGCTAATGACATTGGCTCTAAGGAGTTCCTCCCATTTCTTGAATTGGGGTTTGAGTTCATTTAGCTCCATTCCATATGGGTCCTTATCGACCTCATTTCCCGAACGGTTTCTCCTAGTGTTGGTTGTCTTAATGAAGAGGTGGTCACGAAGTTCATCTTTGGACACAAGAGGGGTGTCATAGGGATGGATGTGGTCAAAGAGTGTGTCAAGAGTTGAGAGGGAGTGCAAGCCGGAGTAGATGCAAGTACCACGGTTTGGGACACCAAGGATTTGAGCATATTCCTCGAGAGTGAAGGAGTATTGATGACTACTAGCCCTAAAGTTAATAGACATGCGACCATACTCATCCGTGGAGAGGGTGACGGATGCATAGAACTCTAAGATAAACCTAGGACAAATAGGCTCATTGATTTCTAGGAGACAATCAAAGTTGATGGTTGCTAGTTCCATGGGTAGGTTTGTACCTTTTATGAAGGATGGGTCAATGGTTCTACCCTCGTGGACATAACGCTTTTCTAGGGCTTTGAAAACTTTGATTTGAGTTGGAGTAAGACCTTTGGTTTTGTGGTGTTTGGGTAGATACTTAATGGTGTCCTTGTGGTGGTAATGGGTTAGTGGAGGCATGATGATTCCTAGAAAAACAAAATTTCACATTTTAGTCTAAGTAAACGACTATTGTAATGTGGATGTTCTAGTGTGTGCCTATATGAAAACAATGTGGAGGTGCGGCTATCTTGACTCATTTTGATGCTCAAAACGTTTTAGAATGCAAGCTTAATTTTTCAACAAAAGATAACCCAAGCGCTCCTAGTTCAATGTGGCTTCGTTTGAATGTACCTGAAAATACATATTGGTTATGTATTTCCTTTAGCATTCAAGAGACATTATGCAAGTGATGTTTTTGAACATAACGTTTTGATTTTGTATTCACAATGTGAGACAAAAAAATATTTGTCCTATTTGTGAGAAATTTTTGCAAGAATTTGACATGGGGTGTTTTAGTAAACATGTTAATAACTAATAATAATGCAATTCCTAACTATAGGAAACATGATTAGTTTTGTTAAACACCTAATTTCATGCATGAATTTAACAAGTTAATGCATAACCCCAAGTTTTTGTTTTTGTGCAAAAATAGAATTCCTAGACTCAGATCAGGAGTGTAATCATGTTTAGAATACTTACAATGATAATTGATGAGCAATGTGAATGAAGGGAGGACCAAAAATTCGTAGGTGTGGATGAATGGTAAAGTGAATAGTAGCAGTTTGGAAGTGGTGGTATGAGATAATGGGTGTTTGGTTTAATATAAACTAAGAAAAAGGTTCTGTAGGTCAGCGGATATGGCGGAACCTAAAAGTGGGTTCCGTCTGTTGTGGCTGAGGGTTCCGCCAACCCTGCTGAGAAAAAAAGTTATTGATTTGTTTTGATTTTTGTCTAATGTCTAGAACTACAATGTAGATTCCATGAGTCCTAAGCCTAGCCTAAGAAGGTTAAAAGGTTCTCGTTTAAGAGGTTTTGTGAGAATGTCGGCTATGTTGTCTTCGGAAGAAACTTTCTCAATTGAGATATTTCCTTTTTGAATGTTATCACGAAGGAAATGATGATGGATTTCAATATGTTTGGTACGAGCATGTTGAACTGGATTTTTGCTAAGATCAATGGCTCCTTTGTTGTCACAAAGAATGGTGATGTCGTTAAGTTGAATTCTGTAGTCGACAAGAGCTTGCTTCATCCAAAGAGCTTGTTGACACGCCTTTCCGGCCGAAACGTACTCGGCTTCCGTTGTTGAGATAGCAAGAGCTGTTTGCTTCTTAGAGAACCATGAGGTGAGACAATGTCCAACAAAAGTACAAATACCACTTGTGCTTTTTCTATCAACATAGTCACCAGCATGATCCGAGTCGGCATACACTATGGTGTCTATTCCCGTTCTTTTGGGATACCATAAACCTAAATGTGTAGTGCCCTTAATATATCTAAAAATCCTTTTAACGGCTTCGAGATGAGTTGTCTTAGGATCTTCTTGAAAACGAGCACATAGACAAACACTAAACATAATGTCGGGTCTACTAGCCGTTAGGTAAAGTAGACTTCCAATCATTCCTCTATATTTAGTGCTATCTACAGATTCACTTTCCTCATCCTTGGTGAGTTTTGTTTCCGTGGACATGGGCGTTTTGATTGGTTTCGAATCTTTTAATCCAAATTTCTTAAGCATGTCCTTAATATATTTAGATTGATTAAAGAAGATACCATCTTCTAGTTGTTTAATTTGGAGTCCTAGGAAAAAGTTGAGTTCTCCCATCATACTCATTTCAAACTCGTCATGCATGATTTTTGAGAAATCCACGCATAATTCTTGACAAGTTGATCCGAATATAATGTCATCAACATAGATTTGGACTATGATAATATGTGAATCTTTCTTCATAGTGAAGAGAGTATTATCAACTAAGCCCATGGTATACTTATGGTCAACTAGGAAGGTTTTAAGTCGATCATACCATGCTTTTGGAGCTTGCTTAAGTCCGTAAAGAGCCTTTTTAAGTTTGTAAACATGATTGAGTTTTTCAAAATCGATGAAGCCTAGTGGTTGAGCAACATACACTTCTTCATTAATAACCCCGTTTAGAAATACACTTTTGACGTCCATTTGAAAGAGTTTAAAATTGTGTACACATGCATATGCAAGTAAGATTCTAATTGACTCGAGCCTAGCAACCAGAGCAAAAGTTTCATCATAGTCAATGCCTTCTTGTTGATTATATGCTTGTGCTACTAGCCTAGCTTTGTTTCTAGACACAATTCCATTTTCATCCATTTTATTACGAAAGACCCATTTTGTTCCAATTATTGTTTGACTCTTTGGTTGAGGAACTAATGTCCATACATCATTCCTAACAAATTGGTTTAACTCTTCTTGCATTGCTATTACCCAAGACTCATCTTTAATGGCTTCATTAATGTTTTTCGGTTCAATGGTTGACACGAAACAAAAGAAGTTGCTTTCATTTTGAACTTTTGATCTTAGTGTTCTTTCGTTAATGTTTCCTATGACACCATCTAATGGATGACTTTTAGATTCTTTGACATTGACAAATTCTTTGTTTAATAGTTCATCTTCCTTGTCATTACCTAAGATCTCTTGACTTTCTATTGCTTGGCTTTCAACTAAGTCATCATCTACCAAAGGTGATGTCTTAGAGGGAGGTGGACTCTCGTCAAATGTTACGTTCAACAATTCCTCGACTCTTAAGGTTTCTTTGTTCAAAACAATGTAAGCTTTACTATTTTGTGAATATCCAAGAAATACACCTTCATAAGACTTTGGGTCAAATTTGGTGAGATAATCCTTGGTGTTAAGAATAAAGCATTTACTCCCAAACACTCTAAAGTATCCTAATGTAGGCTTTTTACCTTTATATAGTGCATAAGGAGTTTTATTCAAAAATGGTCTAATTAAGACTCGATTTAAAATGTACGTTGATGTGTCAACGGCGTTACACCAAAACTTTTGTGGAATGTTTTGTTCATTAAGCATTGTTCTACTCATCTCTTGCAAAGTCCGGTTTTTACGTTCTACTACACCATTAGATTTAGGAGTATGTGGAGCCGAAAAGTTATGAGTAATTCCATTTTTATCACAAAAGTTTTCAAATTGAAATTCATTATCAAATTCACGACCGTGATCCGTTCTAATAGACACAATACTAGACCCTACTTGATTTTGAATTTTCTTACTTAGAATCTCAAATTTATCAAAAGTTTTGATGAGTGCTCAAACACTCATCATTTTTGTCGTATTTAAACTGCCAAAACATACAAAAACAATCAAAAAGTCATCAAAATACTGAAATTATCCCAGGGATTGTGTTTTATGTGTTTTAAATACAAAATGAGCAAAAAAAATAAAAAATGATCAAAGTTTGCAATATTGGCAGTTTCAGTCCCCCAAGTTTCAAAACTTGTCATAAATAGTCCCTATGCATTTATTTTGAAAGAAAAGTCAACCCAAGCCTTTTGAAAGTCAAATATCACAAAACATAATACTTGGGTCAAAAGTTTCAAAAGTTGACATGTTTAGTCCTTCAAATTTCAAATTTGTCAAAAACAGTCCCTGGAAATTTTGAAAAGTGGAAAATGGCAAAAATGGTTCTTGGATATGGAAACTTGGCAGACTTGGTCCTTATTGTTACTTTGGAAGTTGGCATGACAGGTCCCTCATTTTCAGAAATATTACAAGTTTGGTCTTTGTTGTGTTTTACTAAGTTACCAAATGGACCCTTAAGCCTAAATAAATAAACAAACCAACCAATTCCCTTTTACAGCCAATCACCACAACTCCCTTGGCCCATCTCCCCAACCAACCCACCCACCACTTTTAATAAAATAGCCAGGGTCAAACAAACCTTTGACCATTCCCCTAATACCACCATTTTCCCACCTTTTCTGCAATACCACCATCAAAACCCACCCACACGTGACTGCAAACCCCCCCTCTCATCATGATACCTATCCAAATAGTCCCTAAACAGTTCCCCTAATCCCACTATTATCATCCCTAAACAAGCAATCAGAAGCGTGAAATTTGGTACTACTATTTTTTGGGCGCCAAAATAAATCAAAGGTCAAGATTGGATCTCTACCATCCACTGGTCCAATATAGCAGCTGGGAAAATGCCAAAGAGCACTGGGAAACCCTAATTTGCAGCTATTTAAAGAAAGAGAAGCCATGAAAGAGGGTGTGTAGAATTTAGCTTATTTAAATTAATGTCAATTTATTTTCTAGGTGTAAAAGTTTAGTAGCCAAGTTGTATTTTCAGTATCCTTAGTGTAATTTAGAAGCTCTATTAATAAAAGATTCCAAGTTTCAGTTTCAATTTCAATATTTCTAAATTTTGCCTTGAATTCTTATTTTAGTGTAAAAGATGTTTAAATGTTATTCTCAGGTTCCATCAACATATTTAGAATAGATATAAGCTTTGAAAAGCTCAGAAATCATTTGCATAAGCTTTCATTCAAAAAAGCTCAAAAAAAAAAATATATATATATATACAAAAAAAAAAATAGGAATACAAAAAAATATGCAGGTCATGGTAAAGAAGCTTGGAGAACAGTTTATTTGGGATGGCTGTGGTTTAGAATTCCTTGGGGAATATTAGGAAGTGGTCTATGATTCTTGGTTTCATGGTTTAAAGCTTGGAAGCACACTGTGTGCTAAAACCTTCTATTTTCCTTTGAGTTTTAATTAAATGTTGTGGTATTGTTTCTTTTATAATTAGTGCTTAATTGTGCTTATACATGGTCTCTTAGCTTATTAGAGTAGTCCTGGTTTAGCAGCTATAGATTTGATAAGTGGTACTTAGAGTTGGTAGTAAACTGTGTTAGCATAATCAAATCTGTACACTGGAATTGTGATTTTAATTGTTGGATCTAATTGTTCTAGCAGTTTTAAAATTAGTTAGGATTAGTGGATCAATCAATGGTTTGGAGATTTATTTCTTGAATCTTAAAAAACATAGTGTTAACTGATTTAAAAAGGGTGTTTGGTTCAGAGTGGATCTCCCACTTTCAGTGAGTTTTAATAGTTGTTTGCTGTCTAAACATCTTACCATAGGTTAATTTAAGACATTAGAATAACTAAATCCAGGTCTTGAACTAGGAAAGTCAAAATCACTTGCATACACCTTCAACAGTCCAACTGTGGTGGAATGTATATGCCAAACCCTTGATTTCAGTGCAAAACCTGTTTAGATTACCCAAGTTACTATCATCTAGTGTTTATCATTCTCAGTCACCTAGGATAAATCAAAAATCACATAAGTCAAAGTTCTTCAAATATACAAAAAGTCAAAGTTGCAATTTGGTCAGAAAACTTTCTTTTTGAGAGATTTTTCACGAATTTTGTGGGTTGAGTTGGGCTTGAAACTTCTTGTGATCATAGTCCCTCACCTTAACTACAAGAATCCACAATCATCTCATTTTTAGAAATTTTCTCTTGGCTTATTTGGAGTCTCAAACAATCCTGCAGGGGAAGTAACCTCCCCTGCACCCTAGGCTTTTCAGTTTACCTAATTTTTCCAAATCCCACCTCTTGTTAACCATCTGAGATTAGTACTTGATAATTGCTGTTTTGAGAAGCTTGTTAGGGTGGTTTTACATATCTAAGCTTGATTAGTTCATTAGAGCTTATTCTCTAGCTTATTTTGTACCTGTTGGTTCACCTTTTGAACCTAGTTCTGCTGTATGCAACTCAGTGCATACTGAGCTTGTTTGATTGTGAATCTAGCTTTTGAGTTGGTATGATTTTGTTGTTTTGAGCTTATTCTAGTTTGCTTGTGATTATGACTGCTTGTGGTTAACTTAGCTTTTGCTCTAAGTGCTTATTGTAGTAACTGCTTATTTCATAGAATTCACTTAAAGCTCAAACCCTCACCACTATTGAAAATTACAAGCTTGTGTTAGCATCAATTTGTTGCCCTGAGCCTATTTGGCTTACTTTCAGACATTTCTTAGTTTGTGCACTTCTGGATTTGGCTTATGGAACTTTGAATCAGCTTCCATCTTCCATATGCTTAACTGTTTGGACTATCCATTTTAGTGAATTGTGCACATTTCACAAGCCCCTAGTTTCCTCACCACTTAAGCTCAAACTGAGTTTGTGGGTTCTTTGGAAAGCCCCTCAGGTTACCTTTTTAGAAAAACATTTGACTTGGCTTCCAAGGCACACCTGTGGGACCCACCAAGGGCTGCAGTTTGCCTTTAAGACCTGTTTGGGTCTGTGGTGGATTAGAAGTATTTATGTGCTTATTGTGGCTTATCAGTAGGTTCCCTTGTGCTTCTTAGCTTATTTACAATACCCTTGAACCCCTTTTCTAGCTTATTTTGTCCTTTGGTCCAGTAGTATAGCTTAATAGTAGCTTTTGCCCCATAATAAGCTCATTGTTTAGCTTATTCATAAGCATAGGGCTTATTTCTGAGCCCCAAGAAAAGTTCCTTCACAAAAGTTGCCTATTTTTAGTAGCTTAATAGTTGTGTAAAAGAAAATTTAGAAAAAACCAAAAATAAATAAAGTGATAGCTTCTATTTAAGCCATTTGGCTTTTTTTTTTTCTGCTTATTTATAAGTATTTCTCATTTTTAAATTTTTCTCAGGTTCCATGTAGGTTAAAATAATTTTAGTAATTTTTTCAAATTTTTCGTTTGTCATTTAGTACTTTTTATAATTTAATTTAGTTTAAATTAATTAAATAATTAGTTTTAATTAATAATAAATAATTAAAAAGTAGAAAAAATAGGTTTTCTGTTTTAAAATTAATTTTATAATATTTTAGATTTTTCTAAATTTAATTTTCATTTTTCTAGTCAATTTTCATAATTAATTAATAATTAGTATAATTTAGTTAATTAAAAAGTAATTAATAATTAGTAATTAATTAATGGTAATTAATTAAATAGTGGTAAAAATAATTTTAATTTTCTAAAAATTTTCTCATAACATTAGGATTGTAAAAATATAATTTTCACTTTTGTAGGACTTTATTTGCTCACGTTTCACTTTTTATTTCGCGCGTTCGCGTTTATTTTAAATTCAAACGCGCGTTTTTAGGTTTAACTCACGTTTTTAGGTTAGTTGATCATCAGTAATTGTTAATATAGTGTTTCTAAGCTATTCTCAATCATAATCTTGTAGTGTAATCATAATAATCAAATTCCTTATCCTCCTGTTAAATCACCCGATCACTTAAAAGGTTTTCAAATACAATTGCAAACCTCGCTGGGACATAACGGCCCGGGAATACACTGTACTCCTTGGTTAGTTGGTTTTAGATGTTTGAATTGGTTGACCATCACCTGGTCAATTTAGTTGACCGTTTAGGACCAATCAAAATTTGGCGCCGTTGCCGGGGAGGCTGCTGTGTATCTGCACACGTTTTTTAGAGATTAGTGGTTTTTCATTCATCACTGTATAAACTCCACCAATTTTGTAAATCTTAATCAAAACATAAAAAATTCATTAACACTTTTTCTAAAGTGTTAAAACAAAAAAAAAAATAATAAAAATAAAAAACAAACAAAACAGTTCGTTACGTTTTCTATATCGCGTTTCTTTTAAGGTGATTCTGAAAGAGATACGATTTTGGTAAATGAAATGATACCAAAAATATTGTTCAAAAGTTTTTCACCCATACACAAAAACCCAAAAAAACATTCGTCTTTTCTTGTGAATAATAATTACATAAAAATAAACCGTCTCAAACCAAGACATAACACTTACCAACTGGGGGTGTGAACATAATAAGTTCCCAAACAAAAGATTAAAACTTGCCTTTGTATCCCTGTGAGTGGTGTACCTTTCTTAAAGAAGCCACTTACTTGTGATTATTGGTTTAAGTTCACTGTGGTTTTGCCTCGACTTTGTTTTGATTGATTTTTGCTCCTAGTGCATGCGCACCCGCTCTTCTAGGTCTACTAGCCCATTACGTGAGCTTGTAAGAATTCCTAGAAGACTTCGTAGACGTTCAGCACCAACAGTCGGATCTGAGATCCGTACTGTTTCCACTCCAGCTGTCACGATGGCGGAAGACCGCCCCATGTGTGAGCTTCTCCAAGCACCCATCGAGGGTTTCGGAGACGCTATTGTTGTTCCAGTCATCGTGGCTGATAGTTTTAAGCTCAAAACCGGGTTACTCAATCTTGTAACCTCAAGTCAATTCTACGGTTTTGAGAGGGATGATCCTCATGCTCACATTCGATGGTTCAATAAAATCACGTCAACCATCAAATACAAAAATGTCCCTTGTGAAGCAATCAAGCTTCTTCTCTTCCCGTTCTCCCTCGAGGGTCAAGCCCGGATTTGGCTTGAGAAACAACCCCCTCGATCTATTAAGACATGGGAAGATTTGGTCAAAAAGTTTGTGAATGAATTCTTCCCACCTTCTAAGACCACGAGTCTTAAAAACGAAATCACCAAGTTCACTAAAAAAATATGATGAATCATTTGGTGAAGCGTGGGATCGTTTCAAAGAATTACTTCGCAAGTGTCCGCATCATGGTTTCTCAGAGTTGATGCAACTCGATACTTTCTACAATGGCGTGAGCCAAGTTGATCAGGATTCTCTCAATGCCTCCGCGGGAGGTAACTTTTTGAGTAGAACCACCAAAGAAGCCTTAGCAATCATCGAGAACAAGTCCAAGGTCCGCTCTACACGAAGCAAGCCGGTTGTTTCCCAAATTAGTGCGGGTCCTTCCACTTCATCTCCTATGAGTCAGTCTAGCACCGATGCTAAGATTGACAAGCTTACTGAGGCTATTCAAGCTTTGGTTCTCGCCCAGCAAAAGAAAGTCTCTTTTCCACAACATCCTCCACTTGCTGAGGTTAAAAAAGTGGAAGTCTGTGTAACTTGTGGTGGGCCGCATGCCTACTACAATTGCACAGCTACTGATGGTTCTCCGTTTGAAGCTCATGCTGTAGCCGGGTCATCTAATCAAGGAGGCAATCAATACCGCCCTCCTATGGACCCGAACTATCATCCTAATCATTACCCTGGACCTCCCGGTTTTAATCAAAACCAAAATGTCCAAAACCGTAACCAAAATCAAAATAGAGTGAAGCAAGGTTTCCAAAACCAAGGTAACTTCAATCAAGGTCACGGTTTTCAAAATCAAAACCAAGGTTTCCAAAATCAAGGTTTCCAAAATCAAGGAAACTTTAATCGAAACCAAGGTCAGGGTAACTTCAATCAAGGGTATTTCCATGGAAATAACAACCAAAATCAAGGAAATTTCCATCACCAAAATCAAGGAAATTTCAACCAAGGTCCCAACCAAAACAATCGTGCTCAAAATTTTAATAACCAAAATCAAGCCATTGTTCCAACTGGGCCTTCATCTGTCGAGTTGTTAAAACAATTCATGAAATCCCAAGAAGAGATGAACAAGTTGTTGGTTAGCCAGATTTCTGAAATCAAGAAGTCTTTAAATGATCGACCCTCGGGCTCAGGAACACTTCCGAGCAACACGATCGCTAACCCGAGGGGCGATGCTAAGGCGATCACAACTAGAAGTGGTGCTTCTTATGATGAACCCACGATTCCTACTACCTTTTCTTCCTCTCCTCCAAAGGTAGTGGAACGTGAACCTGAGGTGACAAAGGACAAGGTGCAAACTCCTAGCTCACGAAGTACCGCACACGTCGAACCTCAAGTTATTCCAGAAACCAGATGTAAGCCTGGAGTTGCCTTTGAACCACCAGAAACTCCAGTGGACAACCCTAAATCCAAAACTTCTATTCCTTACCCATCACGTCTCAATGAACAAAAGCTCTGCGAAAAAGCTAGTCACCAAATGGATAAATTTTTCCAAATCTTTCAAGATTTGCATTTTGACATTAGCTTCGCGGATGCTATTCTCTTGATGCCCAAGTTTGCATCAACAATCAAGAATCTGTTAAGTAATAAGGAAAAACTCTTTGAGATGGCTAGAACTCCGTTTGAATGAGAACTGCTCTGCAGTTCTTTTGAAAAAGCTTCCCGAGAAGCTTGGAGACCCCGGAAAAGTTCTCATTCCTTGTATTTTTCCGGGTATGGTTGAATGCTTCGCCTTGGCCGATCTTGGTGCTAGCATTAACCTGATGCCATATTCAGTGTGGAAGAATCTATCTCTTCCCGAACTTACTCCCACGTGCATGACTTTAGAGCTTGCCGATCGATCGATTTCTCGTCCACTTGGTGTAGCTGAGGACGTATTCGTTAAAGTGGGAAAGTTCCATTTTCCAGCAGATTTTGTGATTGTTGACTTTGATGCCGATTCAAGGGTCCCCTCTCATTCTTGGAAGGGGATTCCTTAGAACTGGGCGGGCTCTCATCGATGTATTTGAGCAAGAGATCACATTGCGTGTTGGAACTGAAGCAATCACCTTGAACCTCGATCAAACATCGAGGTACTCCTCCAATTATGACTCTGAATCGGTAAACCGAATAGATGTTATCGATGTAGCTGCTGAGGAGTACACTCAAAAGGTTTTAGGTTTCATTGATGATTCTACGAGTGAAAATTCCACTCCATCTTCTTATCCCATCATTGCCAATTCTTCTCCTTCCATCACTCCGTTTGAGGGAAGTGACTTCATCTTAGAAGAGATTGAGTCCTTTCTCAAAAGTGATTCGATTCCCGATGGAATCGATAACCAAGAGATTGACCCTGAGAGGGATATTCTTCTCCTTGAGAAATTGCTAAACGAAGATCCCTCTCCTCTTCCTGTTATACCACAACAACTTCATAATCAGGAAATCAAATATGTTGAGAAAACTGATGATTTTCCTGAGGTCAAGCTTAAGGACTTGCCGCCTCATCTTGAATATGCATTTCTGGAGGGTGATGATAAATTACCCGTCATAATTGCCAAAGATTTAAGTGTTGAGGAAAAGGCTGCTCTAATAAAGGTTTTGAAGTCACATAAACAAGCAATTGCTTGGCGACTCTCCAACATCAAGGGCATTGATCCTGAATTTTGTACCCATAAAATTTTAATGAAGGATGACTTCAAACCAACAGTCCAACAACAAAGAAGGGTGAATCCAAAAATTCATGAGGTAATCAAACAAGAAGTTTTAAAACTCCTTGATGCCGGATTGATTTACCCTATTTCGGACAGTCCTTGGGTTAGTCCCATACATTGTGTTCCAAAAAAGGGTGGCATTACCGTTGTCACAAACGAGGAAAACGAGTTGATTCCAACTCGATTGGTTACGGGGTGGCGTGTCTGCATTGACTATCGCAAGTTAAATGATGCCACCCGTAAAGACCATTTTCCTCTGCCCTTTATGGATCAGATGCTCGAGAGATTAGCGGGGAATGAGTACTATTGCTTCCTCGATGGTTTCTCGGGTTACTTTCAGATTCCCATTGATCCGCAAGATCAGGAAAAGACCACTTTCACGTGCCCCTATGGAACTTTTGCATATAAACGTATGCTATTTGGTTTATGTAATGCTCCAGGCACGTTTCAAAGATGTATGATGGCCGTATTTTTCGACATGATTGGGAAAACTATGGAGGTCTTTATGGACGATCTTTCGGTCATTGGGGATTCGTTCTAATCATGTCTCTCCAATTTAGACAACATGCTCAAACGTTGTGAAGACACAAGGTTATGTCTAAATTGGGAGAAGAGTCACTTTATGGTCAAAGAGGGCATTGTCCACGGCCATAAAATTTCAAAGAACGGGATTGAGGTTGACAAAGCCAAAGTGGATGTCATCGCTAAATTACCTCATCCCACTACCGTCAAAGGTGTTAGGAGCTTTTTGGGTCATGCCGGTTTTTACCGTAGGTTTATTCAAGATTTTTCCAAAATCGCCCGACCTATGACCCATCTCCTCGAGAAGGATGCTCCTTTTATCTTCTCACCCGAGTGCATCGAAGCTTTTGAAACATTAAAGAAAAAGCTTACCGAGGCACCGATTCTTGTTGCCCCCGATTGGGACTTGCCCTTTGAACTCATGTGTGAGGCGAGTGATTATGCAATTGGGGCAGTCTTGGGGCAACACAAATCTAAGCACTTTCAGCCTATACACTATGCGAGCGAAACAATGACCGAGGCTCAAAGTCATTACACCACCACAGAAAAAGAATTGTTAGCAGTGGTGTATGCCTTTGAGAAATTTCGGCCATACTTGATATTGACCAAGTGCATAGTGTATACGGATCACTCGGCTTTGAAGTACCTATTTGCAAAACAAGATGCAAAGCGGAGACTACTCCGTTGGGTTCTCCTCCTACAAGAATTTGATATCATTATTCGTGATAAAAAAGGAGCTGAGAACCTAGCTGCTAATCATCTCTCCCGATTGGAAAACCCCCACCAAGATGTCTTCGAAAAGAAGGAAACTAATGAAACCTTCCCTCTCGAGACACTCAATGCGGTTGCCTTTCGTGGAGATTCTATTACCCCATGGTTTGCCGATTTCGCAAACTACCATGCGGGTAATTTTGTGGTGAAAGGGATGTCGTCCCAACAAAAGAACAAGTTCTTTAATGATGTGAAACATTACTTCTGGGACGACCCCTACCTGTTTAAAATCTGTGCGGATCAAGTCATCCGGCGGTGTGTTTATGGACAAGAAGCCATTGAAATTCTCAAGGCTTGCCATGCTGGTCCCACGGGGGGCCACCATAATCCAAACTACACCGCCAAAAAGGTGTTTGATTCCGGATTCTATTGGCCCACGATTTACAAGGATGCCCAAGAATTAGTCAAATCTTGTGACGCTTGTTAACATCACGGAATATGATGAGACGAAAAATGATCCGTTTTTAGGGGGTCATTTAAGCCCGAATTCAAATTTATTTGATCAAATATTACCCTAAGTCGTTCCTTTTGTGATTTTAGGTACTTTGGGAGTGAAATCTGGAAAAGGAAGCAATTCGGACGTTTTTGGAGCATAAAAGTGAAGAAAACGCCAAAGTCTTAATTTTCCATGCTGGGAACAGTAGGTGACGGCGTCAAGAGTAACTCCCTGACGGCGTCAAGAGCAAAATTGCATGACGGTCCAGAAGAGATTTGATGGCGTCATGAAGGTAGGGCGTCAAGAGAAAAAGTCATGACGGCCTGGAAATGATTAATACTTGACGGCGTCAAATGTAGATCAAGGCAGTCCGAGATTAGTTTTGGCGGCGAGGTGACGGCGTCACCTAATTGGTCTTGACGCCGTCAGACCCCTTTTCCTATATATAGTTTTCTAATTTTTCACATTTAGAGAGAGAAGTTTTGGGAGAAACCCTAAGTACGATTTTGGTGCAACTTTACAGGTTTTTCAAGGGTTCCAACCCCTTGATACCTTGCATGTGTAATCAAGATAAGTGTTCTTCTAATTCAATCAATATGTCTATGTGTTGGTTGTCTATATCTTGTTCTCGTCTTAATTCCATCATGCTAGGCTAGATCTATCTTGTGTTTGCTTAGATCTAATGAAACCTAGATGTTGATTATGTGTTGATTACTTGTTTATTCTTGTCTTGGATGAATGATTTATATGTTAGGCTTAAGAAAACTGGCAGATCTCCAATTGGTAACATGCTTGAACGTCTTAAGAAACATGAACCGACGCGCACTAGGTCTTTATTGGTTGTATTTAATGCATGAGCCACTGTTTACAATCCCTATAGTTGTGCTGGGCATGGTGTAGGAGGAGATAAGAGCTCATAGAATTGGGGAGTTAAGTGTGCCACCCCATGAATGGTATTAAGGAATACGATCCGTCATCCATGCAATTATAACAAGTAATTAACGTGTAAAAGATGTCTAGGGAGTAGTGAAATCTAAGTAAACACATTCTCTCCAATTACTGCTCACAACTTTAGTATAAATTAGTTTATTTTCATTTTTAGTATTTTATTTTGATTGCATCTTAGTATTGGGTTAGTTGATTAGCAACTAATTCCGCCCAAATCCTTCAAACCCCGAGATTTTAATTGCTTTCCATAAAATATAAAAATACAAAAATAATCATCCCTCACCTTTAGAACTAGTATTTAGGTTTTCTAATCCTAGCGACACTATTCCTAGCTGAACGATCAATCCCCCGGTACTTGTCACTATACTATACTACAACGATCAGGTACACTGCCTGGTGGGGGTTGTAAGCTTCTCGAGATCCCTCGAGAAAAGCTTCTCGAGATCCTTCGAGAGGTAAAGCCTATTGCGATTCCCACACATCAGAATATTTCACAAAAGAATGAAATGCCTCAGAATGCAATTTAAGTGTGTGAAATCTTTGACGTGTGGGGCATCGACTTTATGGGGCCATTTCCATCATCTCATGGAAATACGTACATACTCGTGGCTGTTGACTATTTGTCAAAATGGGTTGAAGCGAAAGCTTTACCCACTAATGATGCCCGAGTTTTTGTAAAATTCTTGAAAGCTCTTTTTGCTCGATTTGGAACTCCACGCGCTATAATTAGTGATCGTGGTACGCATTTCTGCAATGACAAATTTGATAAAGTCATGAAAAAGTATGATGTAACTCACCGTCTTTCTACTGCGTACCACCCACAAACAAGTGGACAAGTAGAAGTTTCCAATCGAGGCATTAAGAGGATTTTAGAAAGAACCGTAGGTGAAAATCGTGCATCGTGGTCGGATAAATTAGATGATGCACTTTGGGCTTTCCGTACAGCTTACAAAACACCCATCGGGTGTACGCCTTACAAGCTTGTGTACGGGAAAGCTTGCCATCTACCGATCGAGCTTGAGCATAAAGTCTATTGGGCCTTCAAGCATGCAAATTTTGACCTGAAAACTGCGGGTGATCATCGGAAATTCAACTGAATGAATTAAATGAACTTCGTGATCAAGCTTACGAGAACTCTTTGATCTATAAAGAAAAGACAAAGAAGATTCATGACTCAAAAATCAAGAACCGCGTTTTCAACATTGGTAACCAAGTCCTTCTTTTCAACTCTAGACTCAAGATCTTCTCGGGAAAGCTCAAAACCCGATGGACTGGCCCATTCACTATCGTAAAGGTTTATCCTTATGGCACCGTCGAATTATCTCAAAATGACGGTCCTAATTTCAAAGTGAATGGGCATCATTTGAAGCATTACTTTGGAGAGTATATACCATCAATGGTTGTCCCTGATCTCCAAACTTTCCCCATGGACAAATGAATTCGGGGATCGAGTCAAGCTAGCGGTTCGATAAACAAAAACAGTAGCATAAACATGGGTTTTCACCCATGTCTCTGACTTCTTTCTGCTTTCTAACACCCAAGTGTGGGGGAGTGGCCACCCCCTGCTGATGTTTGCAATATATATATCTCCATTCAAAAAAAAAATGTGTGTGTCGTATATATAAACAAAGTGAAAAATGAAAAAAATGACGTTCCTACAGTTAGCTTTTAATATTATCTTCTTACGTTCAAGGATTCGGCATAATAGCCGGGACTTTGAATCTTGAGGACAATATTCAATTCTAAGTTTGGGGGAGGGGAAAATTCTAGCGAATTTTATCAAATTATACAGTCTAGTATCCCCATTTTTGGCCAAAATTTGATTTTTTTTTTCACTTTATTTCAAAAAAATTTTGCGGTTATCAGTCCACCGTGTCTAAACGACAAAAGGATTGGCTAATCCAGGAGCAAACGGCTCTTGGTAAAGATTACTCAAATCTATTGACGGCTTGCAATTTTCCCAAAATTGTATGGTATCTCAACTCGCCATATCCTAAAAAGTGAAAGAGTTGGCTAGCCCGCAAGATTATGGCTTGTGGTAAAGGCAGTGGAAAAACCATAATTGGTAATCAACTCACCAAGATGTCGACTATGCCCATCAAGAGTTGGCTAGTCCAGAAGCAAACGGCTTCTGGTAAAGACAAATCAAATCCGTTGACAGCTGGTGGTTTGCTCAAAATCACATGGTTATCAGGTGGACCATAGTTCTTACTTGAACTGAAACACTTGGCTACTCCAGAAGTGATGGCTTTTGGAAAAGAGATTTCAAATCCATCAAGTTTTCCAAAAAGATTGCTAGGGACTAGCAATAGTTTAGTGTGGGGGATTGATGAGTGCTCAAACACTCATCATTTTTGTCGTATTTAAACTGCCAAAACATACAAAAACAATCAAAAAGTGATCAAAATAATGAAATTATCCCAGGAATTGTGTTTTATGTGTTTTAAATGCAAAATGAGCAAAAACAAATGAAAAATGATTAAAGTTTGCAATATTGGCAGTTTCAGTCCCCCAAGTTTCAAAACTTGTCAAAAATAGTCCCTATGCATTTATTTTGAAAGAAAAGTCAACTCAAGCCTTTTGAAAGTCAAATATCACAAAATATAATACTTGGGTCAAAAGTTTCAAAAGTTGACATGTTTAGACCTTCAAATTTCAAATTTATCAAAAACAGTCCCTGGAAATTTTGAAAAGTGGAAAATGGAAAAAATGGTTCTTGGATATGGAAACTTGGCAGACTTGGTCCTTATTGTTACTTTGGAAGTTGGCATGACAGGTCCCTCATTTTCAGAAATATTACAAGTTTCGTCCTTGTTGTGTTTTACTAAGTTACCAAATGGACCCTTAAGCCTGAATAAACAAACAAACCAACCAATTCCCTTTTCCAGCCCATCACCACAACTCCCTTGGCCCATCTCCCCAACCAGCCCACCCACCACTTTTAATAAAATAGCCAGGGTCAAACAAACCTTTGACCATTCCCCTAATACCACCATTTTCCCACCTTTTCTGCAATACCACCATCAAAACCCACCCACACGTGACTGCAAATTCCCCCCCCCCCCTCTCATCATGATACCTATCCAAATTGTCCCTAAACAGTTCCCCTAATTCCACTATTATCATCCCAAAACAAGCAATCAAAAGCGTGCAATTTGGTACAACTATTTTTTGGGCGCCAAAATAAATCAAAGGTCAAGATTGGATCTCCACCATCCAATGGTCCAATATAGCAGCTGGGAAAATGCCAAAGAGCACTGGGAAACCCTAATTTGCAGCTATTTAAAGAAATAGAAGCCATGTAAGAGGGTGTGTAGAATTTAGCTTATTTAAATTAATGCCGATTTATTTTCTAAGTGTAAAAGTTTAGTAGCCAAGTTGTATTTTCAGTATCCTTAGTGTAATTTAGAAGCTCTATTAATAAAAGATTCCAAGTTTCAGTTTCAATTTCAATATTTCTAAATTTTGATTTGAATTCTTATTTTAGTGTAAAAGATGTTTAAATGTTATTCTCAGGTTCCATCAACATATTTAGAATAGATATAAGCTTTGAAAAGCTCAGAAATCATTTGCATAAGCTTTCATTCAAAAAAACTCAAAAAATATATATATATATATATATATATATATATATACAAAAAAAAAAAATAGGAATACAAAAAAATATGCAGGTCATGGTAAAGAAGCTTGGAGCACAGTTTATTTGGGATGGCTGTGGTTTAGAATTCCTTGGGGAATATTAGGAAGTGGTCTATGATTCTTGGTTTCATGGTTTAAAGCTTGGAAGCACACTGTGAGCTAAAACCTTCTATTTTCCTTTGAGTTTTAATTAAATGTTGTGGTATTGTTTCTTTTATAATTAGTGCTTAATTGTGCTTACACATGGTCTCTTAGCTTATTAGAGTAGTCCTGGTTTAGCAGCTATAGATTTGATAAGTGGTACTTAGAGTTGGTAGTAAACTGTGTTAGCATAATCAAATCTGTACACTGGAATTGTGATTGTTAATTGTTGGATCTAATTGTTCTAGCAGTTTTAAAATTAGTTAGGATTAGTGGATCAATCAATGGTTTGGAGATTTATTTCTTGAATCTTAAAAAACATAGTGTTAACTGATTTAAAAAGGGTGTTTGGTTCAGAGTGGATCTCCCACTTTCAGTGAGTTTTAATAGTTGTTTGCTGTCTAGACATCTTACCATAGGTTAATTTAAGACATTAGAATAACTAAATCCAGGTCTTGAACTAGGAAAGTCAAAATCACTTGCATACACCTTCAACAGTCCAACTGTGGTGGAATGTGTATGCCAAACCCTTGATTTCAGTGCAAAACCTGTTTAGATTACCCAAGTTACTATCATCTAGTGTTTATCATTCTCAGTCACCTAGGATAAATTAAAAATCATATAAGTCAAAGTTCTTCAAATATACAAAAAGTCAAAGTTGCAATTTGGTCAGAAAACTTTCTTTTTGAGAGATTTTTCACGAATTTTGTGGGTTGAGTTGGGGCTTGAAACTTCTTGTGATCATAGTCCCTCACCTTAACTACAAGAATCCACAATCATCTCATTTTTAGAAATTTTCTCTTGGCTTATTTGGAGTCTCAAACAATCCTGCAGGGGAAGTAACCTCCCCTGCACCCTAGGCTTTTCAGTTTACCTAATTTTTCCAAATCCCACCTCTTGTTAACCATCTGAGATTAGTACTTGATAATTGCTATTTTGAGAAGCTTGTTAGGGTGGTTTTACATATCTAAGCTTGATTTGTTCATTAGAGCTTATTCTCTAGCTTATTTTGTACCTGTTGGTTCACCTTTTGAACCTAGTTCTGCTGTATGCAACTCAGTGCATACTGAGCTTGTTTGATTGTGAATCTAGCTTTTGAGTTGGTATGATTTTGTTGTTTTGAGCTTATTCTAGTTTGCTTGTGATTATGACTGCTTGTGGTTAACTTAGCTTTTGCTCTAAGTGCTTATTGTAGTAACTGCTTATTTCATAGAATCCACTTAAAGCTCAAACCCTCACCACTATTGAAAATTACAAGCTTGTGTTAGCATCAATTTGTTGCCCTGAGCCTATTTGGCTTACTTTCAGACATTTCTTAGTTTGTGCACTTCTGGATTTGGCTTATGGAACTTTGAATCAGCTTCCATCTTCCATATGCTTAACTGTTTGGACTATCCATTTCAGTGAATTGTGCACATTTCACAAGCCCCTAGTTTCCTCACCACGTAAGCTCAAACTGAGTTTGTGGGTTCTTTGGAAAGCCCCTCAGGTTACCTTTTTAGAAAAACATTTGACTTGGCTTCCAAGGCACACCTGTGGGGACCCACCAAGGGCTGCAGTTTGCCTTTAAGCCCTGTTTGGGTCTGTGGTGGATTAGAAGTATTTATGTGCTTATTGTGGCTTATCAGTAG
This sequence comes from Artemisia argyi, assembly GCA_030686995.1. NCBI lineage: Eukaryota > Viridiplantae > Streptophyta > Magnoliopsida > Asterales > Asteraceae > Artemisia > Artemisia argyi. The sequence continues at coordinate 61,625 of JARVZY010011116.1, read as the reverse complement.
GTTCCCTTGTGCTTCTTAGCTTATTTACAATTCCCTTGAACCCCTTTTCTAGCTTATGTTGTCCCTTGGTCCAGTAGTATAGCTTAATAGTAGCTTGTGCCCCATAATAAGCTCACTGTTTAGCTTATTCATAAGCACATGGCTTATTTCTGAGCCCCAAGAAAAGTTCCTTCACAAAAGTTGCCTATTTTCAGTAGCTTAATAGTTGTGTAAAAGAAAATTTAGAAAAAACAAAAAAATAAATAAAGTGATAGCTTCTATTTAATCCCTTTGGCTTATTTCTCTCCTGATTTATAAGCATTTCTCATTTTTAATTTTTTCTCAGATTCCATGTAGGTTAAAATAATTTTAGTAATTTTTTCAGATTTTTCCTTTGTCATTTAGTACTTTTTATAATTTAATTTAGTTTAAATTAATTAAATAATTAGTTTTAATTAATAAAAAATAATTAAAAGGTAGAAAAAATAGGTTTTCTATTTTAAAATTAGTTTTATAATATTTTAGATTTTTCTAAATTTAATTTTCATTTTTCTTGTCAATTTTCATAATTAATTAATAATTAGTATAATTTAGTTAATTAAAAATTAATTAATAATTAGTAATTAATTAAATAGTGGTAAAAATAATTTTAATTTTCTAAAATTTTTCTCATAACATTAGGATTGTAAAAATATAATTTTCACTTTTGTAGGACTTTATTTGCTCACGTTTCACTTTTTATTTCGCGCGTTCGCGTTTATTTTAAATTTAAACGCGCGTTTTTAGGTTTAACTCACGTTTTTAGGTTATTTGATCATCAGTAATTGTTAATATACTGTTTCTAAGCTATTCTCAATCATAATCTCGTAGTGTAATCATAATAATCAAATTCCTGATCCTCCTGTTAAATTACCCGATCACTTAAAACGTTTTCAAATACAATTGCAAACCTCGCTGAGACATAACGACCCGGAAATACACTGTACTCCTTGGTTAGTTGGTTTTAGACATTTGACTTGGTTGACCATCACCTGGTCAATTTAGTTGACCGTTTAGGACCAATCAAGCTTCATTTTTACTTTTCAAAAATTTTGTCCAAGTATATCTTGAGTAATCATCTATTATGACCAAAGTATAGAAGTTACCTCCATAACTTTGTATAGCGGATGGACCAAATAAATCCATATGCAAAAGTTCTAGACACCTAGATGTAGAAACCAAGTTTTTAGCCTTATGGCTACTATGGACTTGTTTACCGACTTTGCAAGCGTCACAAAAGTGTTGGTCATATTTCAACTTAGGTAGGTTTCAAACTAGGACTTTGGAGGAGAGGTTTTGTATAAGTCTCATGTTAGCGTGTCCTAAACGTCTATGCCATAAAGTTGAAGATTCATCTAATGAGGTAAAACAAAGTTTGTCTCTAGATGTTTGATCCATCTTCATGACATACACGTTGTTCTTAAGAACACCTTTGGCTATGGTTATACCATCTTTAAGTATTTTACTTCCATTTTCACTAAAAAGGACATTATACTTATTATGGCAAAGTTGACTAATACTAAGGAGATTAAAACCTAAGTTATCAACATGAGCTACATCATCTATAAAAAGAGAGTCATGGGAGATTGTACCTTTTTCCGATGATTTTGCTCTTAGCTTTACTACCAAACGTAACGTTACCTCCATCACATTTGTGATAAGTAGAGAAGAGGCTTTTGTTACCCGTCATGTGCCTTGAACAACCGCTATCTTTAATCCATTCATCCGGTTCCAAACATATTTTGAGGCACACGTATTTTACGAAAAACACTCAAACATTTGGTCCTCAATTTCTCATGGGTCTATTTTGGTTAAGCATACCATTAACTTGATCCAAGTATGAAAATAAAACATAAGGGTTCCATGACATGTAATTTGGAGTTTGGTAATGTCCAGGAGTGTTTTGGTTCTAAACATGTTGGTAGTTTGGTCGTGTGTTGTAGTTACTCTTTGGAAAGGGGCGTTTGCGAATTGGAGTCTTAGGTCTTGGTTGAGTAGTTCTAGCTCTAAATTCGTTTTTACTAAGTCCTACTCTAGTTTGAAAGGCAGGTTTTATTCCATTTTTATATGGGACTTTAACAAATTTTGAACGATCCGACGTAGAAGTTGTTACTGCTGCTGCTGACCCGGCGGAACCCTATTTTGAGTTCCGTCCGTTCCGCGGGCTGCTGTAGCAGTTTTGCTAGTTTCTTGTGCTTTCTTTTCTTGTTTCGTTTGACTCTTCAAAGTTTCTAATTTCATGAAACCTAGTCCTGTTTTATCAAATGGTGACTTTTGAAGTTTCATAATTTCATCCGCACAAGAAATGCTTTTATCGAACTTCTTAAACTTTGTGGTTTGTTTTATTAGATCATCTTGAGTAATTTTAAGTTTCTCAACTTCGAGTTTAAGCTCTTCACATGATTTGCACGATGTGTCAATACCTTTACTCTTTTCTATTCTCTTAGCTTTTTCTTTTAACTCATAAACCTCATTTTCTAAAAACTCCTTTTTAGTTTTCAAAAACTTATTTTTGTTTATGATTTTTAAGCTTAATTCACAAAGTTTGTTATATTCTTTTTGTAAGGTGTCATCATCAATGGAAGAATAAGATGAGTCGGAGAGTACCTCATTTGAGTCGTGAGCCATGAGAGCAATATCATCATTCTTTGGCTCATCGTCATCTTTCTCATAGTCACTCCAAGCACCACCCACAAAAGCTTGTTGAGACTTGCTTTTGGGTGGTTTTGGACATTCTCCTACGAGATGACTTATGTCTCCACACCTATAGCATTTCCTTTCAACCTTTCCTTTCCTATCATCACGATCTTTACAGAAGCTTTTCTTGTCATCTTTAGGTTGCCTTACAAACTTCCCTCGTCTACGAAAGAACTTCTTGAAGTCTCTAACGGCCATGGCATATTCTTCATCATCATTATCTGAAGTAGATTCTTCATCATCACTTGATTGAACTCTAGCTTTCAAGGCAATGGACTTAACCTTTTCTTTCTTGCTTTTAACTATTTCCGAATCTTTTTCCATTACCATTTTATGAACTTTAAGGTTTCCAATTAGCTCGTCAAGTGACATGCTTGAAAGATCCTTTGATTCTTCAATTTCCGTCACTTTTGCTCTCCACTTCGGATGGAGTGCTCTAAGGAATTTCCTGACAAAATTCTTGCTACAAAAAGATTCATCAAGTGCTTTAAGTGAAGTAATAATAGTGTTAAACCTAGCAAATGCACTATCAATAATCTCATCTTCGGGAATAAGAAATTGTTCATATTGTTGAACAAGAAGATCAATTTTGTTATCCTTAACTTGTGAGTTTCCTTGATGAGTGACTATTAAAGATTGCCAAATATCTTTGGCGGTTTTACACATAAAGACTCTTTCATATTCTTTCTTAGGCAAAGCATTGTAAAGCATCATTTTAGCTTCATTATTTTTAGTAATCAATTTATTTTGATCATCATCTTTACTATTTGTAGCTATATTATCACCATCAATGATTAGATACCATAAATCTATATCTTTAGATTTCACGTAAGTTTCAAAACGGTTTTTCCAATATATAAAACCATTTGCTTCAAAAAGTGGTGGTCTTTGCATAGATTGCCCTTCTTTGTAATTTTCAAAATCCATGGATCGTTTCAAGTTTTAAAACACAATATATTTTAAAAGCTTGAGTAACGTAGCTCTTGATGCTAATTGTGGAAAACTAGAAGGGGGGTTGAATAGTTTATCATTTAAAAACTTTAAACTTGTTTAATTATCTTTTGAAACTTTCCGTTTAATCAAAGATATGAACACAAACACAATATATAACATGCAAGTATAAAGAAAGAAACGATCAAACCACAACACGAGTATTTATCGTGGTTCGGCTACAAGGACTCTTTTTCCTTGCCCTACGTCCACGCCCCGAGTATCCAACTCGAGAGTTTCTTTCACTAGTCAACAAGCTCCTTTCACCGGCGGAGAAAACCTTACACGTCGCTTATACATGTTTACCGACACTAAGCTAGATGTCGAGTTCTTTTACAAGGGTACAACCACTCCCGTTAGTTCTTTTACAAGGGTACAACAACTCCCGTCACACTTTGTATTTTGAGGACTAAAATACTAACCGATTACTACTGAAAACACGCAATCAAATGAAGTGTAAACTACACAAAGTCTACACAATGCTAAGCTAACAAGTCTTGCAACATTGTGTTGAATACTTGTAACTTTATATGAACTTGTGAACTTCTTTGCTACAAAAGAAACTTCACATCAAAATGAAATGTTAAAGGGTTAGATGAATGATATGAATGTATGTGTGTGAAAATGTAATGTAGAGTGATAAGACAAAAATTCAAACATATGGCTTGGTATTTATAGCAAGACCTTCTGCAGGTCTGACGGATACTGCGGAACCCTCAGATGGGTTCCGCCCGTGTACCCCCAGGGTTCTGCCAGGCTTGCAGTTGGTTTTGCAATAAATTTATCCAAACCAACCAAAGTCACATCAACTAAATTCTAGTCAAACACATTGAATCAAAGATGGAAAGCTTCCAAAAATGCGTAAGAGGTTATGGTAAGTCAAACACACAAGCTTACCATAAATGTATGATGTGATGTTAACATTTTTCTATTTTAAGAAATATAAAAAGTGTTGTGTTTAATGTGAAATGTAAAATTTAGCAAATGTCTAATTATGCAAGTCTTTAAACTAAAATTATGTTTTACTTAGAAACTAAAGTTTACATTTTGTCGTTAACAAAACTTAGCAAATATCGTAAAATATAAATAGCGTTTTTAGGCGATATTTGTATTAACAGCTAGGATTAGAAAACCTACTAAACTAGGTCTAGAGGTGAGGGATAATTCTTTTTGTATTTTTATATTTTTATGAAAGCAAGTAAAATCTCGGGTTTTAGAAGAGTGGCCGAAATTAGTTGCTAGTCAACTAACCCAATAAACTAAGATGCAATCAAAATAAAATAACAGAAATGAAAATTAAACTAATTATACTAATGTGGTGGAAACAATAATGAGGAAAGTTGTGTTTACTTAGGTTTGATTACTCCCTAGATATCTTTTACAGGTTGATTTATTTGTTACAATTGCATGGATGACGGGTCATATTCCTTAATACTAGTCGTAGGGCTGTGTACAATATTCCCTAACTCTATAGGATCCTACTTCACTCCTATGCCGAGCCGTTAGAAGCTCCTAACATGGGATCATTAGAATTCTCCTACGCATTAAATACAACGAAAAATCGTAGTACACCTCCGATCATGTTTCTTAAGACGTTCAAGCAAGTTACCAATGGAAGTCTGCCAGTTTTCTTAAGCCTAACATCGAATACAATCATCCGTAACAACTATAAACAAACAATCGACCCATAATTAACATCTAGGTTTCACTACATCTAAGCAAACACAAAAGAAATCTAGCCTAGCATATTAAATAGAAGACAACCGTAAGATATAATCAAACAACACATAGACATATTGAATGATTTGAAGGAATACTTATCTTTAATTGAACATGAAAGATTCAAGGGGTTGAAACCCTTGAAAATCTGATAAAATTCGGACTAGGGTTTAATCCCTCAAAGTTGCACACTAATGAATGAAATTTGGAAAACTATATATAGATTTTACATTGTGACGGTGTCATGTGTTAGCCTGTGATGCCGTCAACTCACCGCCATGATAAAAATCGTATTGCCTATATCCATTTATGACGCCGTCATGTGTAGTTGAGCTCTGGGCCATCACTAGTAATTGGACCATGACGGCCTTGGTGACGCCGTCAGGTTCTATGCACAAAAACTCTCTGGATCGTCACGTGTATTTTCCACTTCCACCTCTTTTGTAACTCTTGACGCCATCATGTGGAGAGTCTTGACACCGTCAGGTACTGTTCCTAGCAAGGAAAATTGAGACTTTGCCGTTTTCTTCACTTTTATGCTTCAAAAACGTCCAAAATGCTTCCTTTTCCAGATTTCTCTCCAAAAGTACCTAAAATGACAAAAGAAACGATTTAGGGCAATATTTGATCAAATAATCTCGAATTTGGCCTTAAATGACCCTTTAAAAGTAGTTCACTTTTCGCCTCATCACATTTATAGAACTTCACATCAAATGATGATATTGATATAAGTTTATGAGATATTTAATCATAAGAAATCTATGTTCCTTCACAAAATTTTCATTTCATCAAGCACTAACTGTTGAATGGTAAATTTTATGTAGGTTATGATATATTACTCATGCTCAATATATAGAAATTACATTAAGAGTAAACCTAATGGACCATAATCTACAATCGGGTTTAAGGCCTAACCTATCATCTAATACTCCCCTGCACTAAGAGAGGCGAATTCGTAAAAGCTCGATCTGAAGAGAAAACATAAAACATTAGAACAATAAGTAATTTGTTGTGAAGACATTCGACACCAAGTAAAAGAAAATCTTAAAACAATCAAACACCAGTAGCCATAAATGAAAAATAGCTCAGTAGCAAAAGCAAACAGTCGATAAAGACATCCGACAGAAGGGCAGAAAAATCTTCAAACAATAATAAAGCAAAAACAAGCAGTAAAAGCGAAGATGATCATTCGCCGATAGTAACAACATCTTTGACATTTTTCTTGGCAATAGGCAGCTACGGTGGCAGGTGGTGACGTGTAAGGCGGCTACGAGCAGTGATTTTTGTTGGGTTCTATGCGGAATTTGATAGCTAAGCTAATGGAACTAGCGGCGCCAGTTAACTTCAAGTGCTTTAGATTTCATGGACAAAGCATTAAGCAACTAGGGTTTTGGCCAAAAATTGGATAGTGATAGGGAGACACTTTGACGGGTATGGCTAGAGGGCAAGACTCATGCTGGCGACTAGGTTTTTGGAATCAAACCAACTGTGATACCATGTTGTGCCATGTGGAAGAAACCTAGACTTGTATGTGTTTACAAGATATGGTTTGTTATGTGTGCCGTGCGGGTAAGAGTTGGTCTTGTATATGTGATACTTGGTGATCAACCAAGTATAAAGATAAAGTTATCTTCATAATATTTTATAAATGCTTGAAATTATTTTTTTATAAAGTTTTCGCCAGTTTTTGTTAGGTAAAATCGAACACATTCAGGTTGTGGTATAGCCTGGAGGCCTTGAAAATAGGTGATTATAATAAATCCTTTTTCTAACTTTAGTTTTAATAAGCGAGTGTTCGTAACTTGTATTTGAACAAGTGTTAATAAAGGCTATACCGGCTTTGTGCTTTCGATAGAAGTACTTATGTGAGTTTGATAAGCATATAACTCAATATTTCGAACAATGATTTGGGATCGGGTTTTGACCCGAGGGAATAAAAGTTTGACCGTGACTCGAAGAAAACTTATGTTATGTTTCTTTGAAGTTTAATGTTTTTGTGTTCAAAGAAAACTTATGTTATGTTTCTTTGTTAATCAAGTTATCGATTACTATATTATGATGCTTTGTTAAAAGTCAAACAAAGATTGTCAAACTTGATTGTCATTTGTAAAAGTCAAAGAGTCTCCAAGTGAATTTGGGCAATTCCGGGAAATTACTATCAAAAGATAACTAATAGCCAATCATGATTGTCACTTTGGGTAATTTTTGGTAGTTTTGTGTCTGTACATTCATTTGCATAAGGTCAAACAGGATAGTCAAATTGTGCCATTTTGGGTAATTACTGCCAAAAGATATCGAGTAGCCAAAAGATCAAGATCAGTGAAATTTACAAGCAAACACTTAACCATTCACCATAAAGATGGGGTACATGAGCCACTACAAACTACACAATATAGCCATAAACACTATACTACTTCAGTGCAAGTACCAAAGAAACCACAACTGCAAAAATACAAAGTATTGACTTCCAAAAACTGACTTTCTTTAAGGCATTTGTCAACTCTGCCTCGAATTCTTCAATCCTTCTTTGACGATTAACTTCAATTTGAACCTCACGCCTTTGTCTGGGATTCAGTTTGTTATACATCTCAAACAAATGCATCTTGTACCAATCACATTCCTCCTCTGGATCATACCAATCAAATTGTTCACATTTCTTTGTACCCGGTTTCTAAAATAAAAAAAAACGTAGTATATTAAACATTAAACTTAATAATCTTTAAACTAAATGTATCTGATAACTTACCCATCGATTTTGGCAGCAAATGAAACGTCGAGCAGGGTTGGATGGTGTCCAAGATGTCACCACCATTGCTGGCCAGTCACATTTGCAGTTATCTTCAAAAACATAAGACGACATGAGTTAGTTTGATTTTGATTTGGGATTTGTTATGATTTTTTAGAGTGTGTTAAATTAGGGCTTATGTGAAAGGGAATTGATTTGCACACTTTATAAATTGATTGGGACACTCCATCTGTGCATTAAATAATTGTACAGTATTAAACACACTGCTTCAACCGCTTGTACATTGAGTGTGCAAATAACTTTTTTGAGTGTGCAAATCATTAGCCGTATGTATAACAGAAGATCAAAAATTGACGGCCATTAATCCTTATTCGGGTCAATCGGGCCGACCCCATACCCGAGTTAGCCAAATATTTTCAACCCGAATAAAAAGGAGAAGGACGTATGGAAATGAAAAAATCGTACAAAAATGTACGAAAACGTAATACACGTTTCATAATGTTTTAATACAGAGTAAAACATTCAGAAAAGCTTAGAACATATGAAAATGAGCAAAAATTGCCGAAAACATTCAACATGGATGAAATCAGTCGAAAAGGGTCGCAATCGGTCGTAGTCGGACTAAAACGGTCTAAATCCGTCGAAATCTGTCAAAAATTGTCAACGTTGGTCGAAAACTAGCGACATCGATCAAAATCGATTGAAAACGGTCAAAAAGGGATGATAAACATTACAAACGGATTAAAACGTAAAAAATAGTACAAAACGAATAAAATGTTGTATAGTATTTGTCTTATTTAACAAAATCCAATTCACATGACCCATGACCCATGTTAATTACCCATTGTCAATCACCAATCATGTATTGGTCGATAACATATGTGACATGCCACTACAACCCAATATTAATGCACATGACCCGTTACCGATGTTAATTACCCAATGATCAACAGTCATGGATGTGACCAGTGATAACCTATTGCATATGACCCATATGATGTGAAATACCCATTATTGAATGTGACCAGTGACAACCTAATGCATATGACCCATGACCCATGTGAATTAGCCATTATCACCGGTCATGCATGGGTTGCACCGGCTTGGTAGGTGTATAGTAGTTATATATAATGTGAATTGAATGTTATATGAATAGTATTTGAAGTTATTAAAGGCGGTCATGCATGGGTTACACCGGCTTGGTAGGTGTACCGTTTGTCACAGAAACTAATAAGAAGCAAGTATGCAAGGACCTCCCGATCATGTTATCAGGGATCGAGAAAGTTTGAACTCGGTTTGAGCTTGATCACTCGAAAAGCTCGGTTTATTTGTAAAGGTGTGTGTCTTACACAAATTAAAATTGAAATATAATCTAATAATCGAATTCGGTTCACCTTCGGCTCGTAAATCTCGATACCAAGGTTTTCAAGATCGGGATCATATCCTACTTAGGATCGATTTTGTCTTTGCAAGATCGAGATCGTAAGATCGGATCGGGATCTTAAGATCCTACCATAATGCATTTTTTAAGTATCTTTTGTAATATTATACAAATTTATAAATTATTATATACATAAACACAAAATTATATAAATGTTTCATAGAAATGTTGTCCTAAATTATGGTTATGAAATGTATAAAAAGATTATAACATGTTGTTTTTTTTCAATTTTACAAAACACAATTCATAAATTTGTAGTTTTTTAGTTTGCTAGTTCGAGAAAAGTAAGATCGGATCGGATTAGATCCTAATATCTTATGGTCAGGATCGGGTTCCTATACGATCTTAAGCTTTCAAAGATCCTACATAAGATCCGGATCGTTTTTACTTTGCAGTATCATAAAATCGTAAGATCCTAAGATCAGGATCGGGATCCTGACAACCGTGCTCGATACATTTATAATTAACTATTTACACTTAGTACGCTTACACACAATATATATATATATATATATATATATATATATATATATATATATATATATATATATATATATATATATATATATATATATCACTTACAAGCTCGAAAACTCAACAATAACTCGAGTCGAACTTTTATAAGGTTGAGCTCAACTCATTAAATAATTACCACTTCATTTGATAGGCTTGAGCTTGAATACTCCATCCCAAATTTTAACTTTTCCCCAACCCGCTTAAAATTTTCCCCAAATTTAAATTGCCCTCCACCCAAATATTTCATTGACCCGCCCATGTTTTTCAATACTCGTTCCCAATTAATATCCACAAAATCTTGATCTGGTCTTCTTCTATCTCCTCAACACTCTCCTCACCAACGCCACCGCTCGCACCAACACCACACTCGCACCAAGACCACCGCTAAGGCCCGATCCAATGACATGTTTGGCGGTCCAGTCCGGCTCGGTATTCAGCTCACCGGTTTGGTTGATCCTAATTACTAGCGAGGAACACTCCAACTTTGCCCTGTTCTTGATTGGTACTTTGCTTTTACATGGTTATTGAGCTACGTGGTTCAAGCTCCTTGATTTTGATTTCACTAAAGCTATATGTAATATGTGCAGATATTAAACCGGGTTGATGATGCTGTCAATGAAGCTATGAAACAATCTCAAGGTTCATATACCGCCTTGCTATCTTATAATGACAAGATTTTTTGTGAATACCTGATTACACACTTCTGATGCATTCAGGCATCTTTATCTGGTGCATATCTTAGTCCTTAATTTATTAATACATCATCAGGTTGCAAAACAACTCGAAATGTCTTTCATGACATGTTACCCAGCCCGCCATTTTTATGTGGTATTATCTTTTATTATTTTTGAAAGTGCATTCACATCTGAAATGGTTTTTTATCCTTGAATTCATCTTTTAGATGTTTTTAAGCACCCATAATTATGCGGGGACTGATTTAAAAACTAGATTGACTATAACCAAACTGGCCAAAAGCAAATGCTACCTTGGAATCTTTACTTTTTTCTAGTTTGAAAAAAATAATCTGAAATGTATATAGCTTTGGAAGGTTGAATAAAAGTTACAAATAAAAGATGCAGAATCGATTGTAAGAAAGCCCAATATCGGAAATAGACCAAGATCTGATTATCAAAAAATATAGCTGTTTCTAATCAAGCAGTCGCGTTGGTCTATTTGATTTTTTCAGCTTATCTTTTCCATTTTTAATTGGGTGGTTGGGACAAAGTTACTTGTACCTTTTTAAACCATTCCTAGAGTTTAATCTATACCTTATTTTTAATTGGGTGGTTGGGACAAAGTTACAAGATCTGATATGCATTTTATTCCTATCGTGTTTGCGCAGATAGTTGAACCAGTGGCGCATCAAGCGAGTCAAAACCACCAAAACAGATAGTTGAACCAATGGCGCATCAAGCGACTCAAAACCACCAAAGCAGATAGTTGAATCAGTGGCGAATCAAGCCACTCAAAACCACAAAAACAGCAGATATTTGAACTAGTGGCGCCTAACAAACTAGATGCACCTGACAAAAGACAAGGCAATAGTGTGTCTGTCAAATGTCAAGAAATAGATGCACCCGTCAACAATATATATAACCACATACTTTTTACAGAGGAAGGTTTTCTATCATCTAATCAAGAACTTTATTCCAGTATGCTCATCTAGTTCTGTTATGTTGTGAGCTTTGACATGTTCTAGTTTTGCTCTAATCCTGATGTGGTTATTGTTGATATGCAGCAGCCAACGTTTTCAAGGCTTTTATATCCAGATGATGAGATTAGATCAATGGGAGAAAAACTTGTAAGTTTAATTGCAAATTTTATTATTATGTTCATTGTTTTGGATTAAAAGTCTTCATGATGTTATTTGAATTACTGCTGATCATGTTTGTGTTAATATTGCTTAGATGGATTTAGTTCTTCTCATGAACTTCAAAGAAGATGTGCAAAAGTAATTACTACTGCTAGTACAAAAGTTACTACTGCTACTACAAAAGTTACTACTGCTAGTGAAAGTTGGTACTGCTCAGAGATTAAAACCGCTCGAAGTTGCTAGTTGCTTATGGAGAAGATTATAGATACTTAGGAAACTATTGTAAGCCGACTAGGACTCCTTGGTGTATAAAAGGATGTCCAATTTTATATTTGGTTCAGTTATATACATTCCAATTTTATTGTATTTGAATTTGTTTTGATATATATTTGAATTGTTTTTATATATATTGATTTTTTAAATGTGACTAAAAGATGCATATAGTCATACTTATTAACACTTTAGTCACTGTTTGCTTAGTTCATTGTGTGACTAAATATAACAAAAGGCCACGCAAACATAAACTTCATGTGGCCATTGGATGATCAATAGTCACACAAAATACACATTTCTTCACTTTAAACAACATATAGTCACACTTATTAACACTTTTGGCCACTGTTTGCTTAATGGTATGTGACTAAATACCCAAAACAAACATGCTTTGTGTGACTAAATATTACAAAAGGCCACGCAAACATAAACTTCACGTGGCCATTGGATCATCAATAGTCACACAAAATACACATTTTTTCACTTTAAACAGTATATGGTCACACTTATTCACACTTTTGGCCACTGTTTGCTTAATGGTATGTGACTAAATACCTAAAATAAACATGCTTTGTGTAACTAAATATTACAAAAGGCCACGCAAACATAAACTTCATGTGGCCATTGGATGATCAATAGTCACACAAAATACACATTTCTTCACTTTAAACAACATATGGTCACACTTATTCACACTTTTGTCCACTTTGTGTTAAATTGTATGTGACTAACTCCAAAAAAATAACACCCATTGTGTGACTAAATCATCACAAACGTCACATTTATTGTATATTCATGTGGCCATTGGATTATCAATAGTCACACAAAATACACATTTACTTGAATATATCATCTCAAATGTCACATATATTATATATTTATGTGGCCAAAGGACGAACAATAGTCACTCTCAAAAAACATTCGTGTTACTATAAGGTGTTTACGGTCACTGATAATGACTAATCCAACAAAACTTGTGCCTAATTTGTCACACATGTTCGGGGTTTTGGTCACTCTTTTTCGATGGAAAAGGCCACGAACTCAACAATGTGACCATATGCCACCTACGGTGGCGGGACCTTTAGTGACACACAATGAAAAAACGTGTGTGACTATATGCATATCATCACACATTTTTGGCGTGACCAATACAACTTTTTGTACCAGTGATTGGCCGCCAGAAGTGACACCTTTGACATTTTTCTTGGAAATAGACGGCTTTCGGTGGCACGTGGCGGTGTGTCACGTGTCCACCAATGGTGATTTTTCTTAGGTATTGTACGAAAATTGATAGCTAAGCTAATGGAGCTAGTGGCGTCAGTTAACTCCTAGTGCTTTAGAAGTCATGGACAAAACATTAAGCAACTAGGGTTTTGGCAAGAAATCAGATAGTGATAGGGAGACGCTTTGACGAGTATGGCTAAAGGGGACAGTTTATGACGACCGACTAGGTTTGAGAATCACACCAACTATGATACCATGTTCAATCATAAATTCCTCATAGATTATGATTTATTAATGATGCACACTATTTAAAGATTACATAAGTAAACTCTAATGGACCCCAACCCATAATGAGGCTTAAGCTACCTTACCTACGAGTTAGTACAAACTTAGCCATCACAACTTTTATTCGATTTCCTGACATGAGTTACAGTTCATACAAGGTTTACCAAAATTTCTTAACTACTGTTTAATTATATCAAACTGTTAATCATAAGGATATAATGTGTCTACATCATCATTATTAGTGATAGCGTAACAATATCAATGGCCCAAGCCCACTAACTATACGCTCGGATCAAGCCCATTTACTCAAGTTTTACGAGTCAACCCATGACAAGAGCCACATAAACCCAGGTCGAGCTAGACCTGGTAACATCTCTCAGGCCGCATAGTACATGCGCATGAGACCATTGTCCCTAACTGTTACTAACGGTTAAGTTGTACGAATCTGACATAGTGTAATAGGAGACACACGACCAACATTATATAAAGCAAAGCACTCTCTTGTACGAGCCAAAGAGGGAATGCAACATGTCCTCCTTGTCTACTCCTCAGATGATCAACATATGACTTCTTCACAGCCATTGATCATCCCTCAACGGTTTATCTCTAAGCCATACTTTGTCTCTCTATAAATAGAAAGCTTCACACACAACTTCACAAGTTTCACACTTAGGCAAATACTCCTCACATGCAATCTACACATTGTCTTTATTTAAGTGTTACCCGAGCTTCTTGATCTCAATCAATTCATCGGGTCCTTACCGTTCAACACAAAAAACCAAACAACAAAATCATCCCAAACTATTCTTAATACCGATTTACATACCATACGTCAATATGGCTCCATCCGTAGGGACGCTATACAAAATAGCCACAAATTTCTCGTAAATATTCACCTATATTTACTCATTTCTCACTAAAAACCTTAAAATATTTTTCGTTTCATTTCGTTTTGGTTCAAGCCATTTGTGTACTTGCGATGAGAGCAAGTCCTTGTGTACACTTTTCTCATGTTTCTCCATTGATCTCCAAATGGTGACAAGGCGGTATTGAGATATCCATTACTTATTAAAAAAAAAAAAAAAAAAAAAAAAAAAAGAAAAAAAAACTGATAAGACTTGAGGCCTTGATATGAATATATCTTCTTGTTTATGGATGAACTCACATGCTAGGTCCGGAGATGTTACCGTGATAATGTGGGCTGAAGGTCTTATTCCTCCACCTATACAACAAATACATACAACCAACCTCAATTTTTTTTTATCATTTTTCAACAACTCAACCTAACATATAATATTATTTCTTTTATATTTAATTTAATTACTTAAAGTTTCATATAAGATACTTTCATTGAAATATATGTTAATTATATATTTCAGATTTGATCAGTCCGCAACAAAAACTCAAATAACAAATCCAACACACAAGGCCCATTACTAACCCTAATATTTAGGGTTATATAAATAATACATACCCTAACCCATCTCAACCTAATCCCACGCATCATACGCAGCTACAAAATTTTTATCTCATTTCTCTTCTTTACCCTCTAACCCAAAATGTAGTAATCAAGTTATTCAATTTCTTGTTTTTGATAACCGAACACAACCTTACAACTATAATGAAACTCAGCTGCTCAAACAACACATAAGTAAATCTCCTTATCACATCCAAACAAGATATTTCTACACATAATTGAATGGCATAAACAAATCACCTTTGTCATTTATGCTAAAAAAGCTTCAAGAACTTTAATAAAAGATCTCGGGTAGGTTGTATGTTAGATTTTTCATTTTATGTTCGTGTCTTTTAAGATCGATGATGGAATTGATTTAAACTTATAAATCTTTGAAAGATTTTGTGAATAATTTTATTAATCTAAGATTGCGTTTTGTTTTCATTCAAAGTTTCAAGTCTCGAGTCTTGGTAGGAATAGAAAGCTACATGTGGCACGGTTGGCTCGAAAATTTAGAAGTCTCACACAGACCGGATTGTGACTTAATCTTTCTTTCTTTTGTATTCTTTTAATATTGTTAATACAAATATCGCCTAAAAACGTTATTTATATTTTACGATCTTTGCTATGTTTTGTTAACGACAAAATGTAAACTTTAGTTTCTAAGTAAAATATAATCTTAGTTTTAAAGACTTGCACAAACTAGACTTTTGCTACATTTTACATTTTATAAAACACTAACACTTTTTATTTCTTAAAATAGAAATGTCACATCACATTTATGGCAAGTTTTTTCAATATACATTTATGGAAAGAAAGTGTGTTTGACTAACTTTGTGTTTGCTTGCAAGTTATGTGTTTGACTAGGGGTAATGAGATGTGACATTGTTTAGTTTACAAGGTGTAATGAGATGTGACATTGTTTGGTTTGCAAGATTTATTGCAAAACCAACTGCAAGCCCGGCGAAACCCTGGGGGTACACGGGCGGAACCCATCTGAGGGTTCCGCCGTATCCGCCAGGCCTGCAGAAGGCTTTGCTATAAATACCAAGCCACAAGTTGATTTTTGGCTTATCACTCTACATCATTTTTACACATATTCATTCATTCTTTCATCTAACCCTTTAACATTTCATATGTGAAGTTTCTTTTTGTAGCAAAGAGATTCACGAGTTCATTAAAAGTAACAAGTTTCTTTTTTTAGCAAAGAGATTCACGAGTTCATTAAAAGTAACAAGTATTCAACACAACGTTGCAAGACTTGTTAGCTTAGCATTGTGAAGACTTGTGTAGTTTACACTTCATTTGATTGTGTATTTTCAGTAGTGATTGGTTAGTATTTTAGTCCTCAAAATACAAAGTGCATCGGGAGTAGTTGTACCCTTGTAAAAGAACTAACGGGAGTGTTTGTACCCTTGGTAAAGAACTCGACATCTAGCTTAGTGTCGGTAAAAGTATAAGCGAATTGTAAGGTTTTTTCCGCCGGTGAAAGGAGCTTGTTGACTAGTGAAAGAAACTCTTGAGTTGGATACTCAGGGAGTGGACGTAGGGAAAGGAAAAAGAGTCCTTGTAGCCAAACCATTATAAATACTCGTATTGTGGTTTGATCGTTTCTTTCATTTACTTGCATGTTATATGTTGTGTTTGTGTATATATCTTTGATCAAACGTAAAGTTTCAAAGCTAACTAAACAAGTTAAAAAGACTTTAAACGGTAAACTATTCAACCCCCTTTCTAGTTTTCCACAATTGGCATCAAGAGCTATGTTACTCAAGCGTTTAAAATATATTGTGTTTTAAAACTTGAAACGATCCATGGATTTTGAAAATTACAAAGAAGGGCAATCTATGCAAAGACCACCACTCTTTGAAGCAAATGGTTTTATGTATTGGAAAAACCGTTTTGAAACTTACGTGAAATCTAAAGATATAGATTTATGGTATATAATCATTGATGGTGATAACGTAGTTACTAACATTAAAGATGATGATCAAAAGAAATTGATTGGTAAAAATAATGAAGCTAAAATGATGCTTTACAATGTTTTGCCTAAGAAAGAATATGAAAGAGTCTTTATGTGTAAAACCGCCAAAGATATTTGGCAATCTTTAATTGTCACTCATCAAGGAAACTCACAAGTTAAAGATAATAAAATTGATCTTCTTGTTCAACAATATGAACAATTTGTTATTTCTGAAGATGAGATTATTGATAATGCTTTTGCTAGGTTTAACACTATTATTACTTCACTTAAAGCACTTGATGAATCTTTTTGTAGTAAGAACTTTGTCAGGAAATTTCTTAGAGCACTCCATCCGAAGTGGAGAGCAAAAGTGACGGCAATTGAAGAATCCAAAGATCTTTCAAGCATGTCACTTAATGAGCTAATTGGAAACCTCAAAGTTCATGAAATGGTAATGGAAAAAGATACAGAACTAGTTAGTGGCAAGAAAGAAAAAGTTAAGTCCATTGCCTTGAAAGCTAGAGTCCAATCAAGTGATGATGAAGAATCTACTTCGGATAGTGATGATGAGGAATATGCTATGGCCGTTAGAGACTTCAAGAAGTTCTTTCGTAGAAGAGGGAAGTTTGTAAGGCAACCTAAAGATGACAAGAAAACTTTCCGAAAAGATTGTGATGATAGGAAAGAAAAGGTTGAAAGAAAATGCTATAGGTGTGGAGACACAAGTCATCTTGTAGGAGAATATCCAAAACCACCCAAGAGCAAACCTCAACAAGCTTTTGTGGGTGGTGCTTGGAGTGACTATGAAGGAGATGACGATGAGCCAAAGAATGATGATATTGCTCTCATGGCTCACAACTCAAATGAGGAACTCTCCGACTCATCTTACTCCTCTATTGATGATAATACCTTACAAAAAGAATATAACAAACTTTGTGAATTGAGCTTAAAAATCATAAACAAAAATAAATTTTTGAAAACTAAAAAGGAGTTTTTAGAAAATGAAGTTTATGAGTTGAAAGAAAAAGCCAAGAGATTAGAAAAGAGTAAAGGTATTGACACATCATGCAAACCATGTGAAGAGCTTAAACTAGAAGTTGAGAAACTTAAAATTACTCAAAATGATCTAATAAAACAAACCACAAAGTTTAAGAAGTTCTATAAGAGCATTTCTTGTGCGGATGAAATTATGAAACTTCAAAAGTCACCCTTTGATAAAACAGGACTAGGATTCATGAAAATAGAAACTTCAAAGGATCAAACGAAACAAGAAAAGATTGCACAAGAAACAAACAAAACTGCTACAGCATCCCGCGGAACAGACGGAACCCAATCCAGGGTTCCGCCCGTTGGACCCGAAGGTTCCGCCTGGTCTGATCGTTCAAAATTTGTTAAAGTTACGTATAAAAATGGAACAAAACCTGTTTTTAAAACTGGAGTAGGACTTAGTAAAAACGAATTTAGAGCTAAGACTACTCAACCAAGACCTAAGACTCCAAGTCCCAAACGCCCCTTTCCAAAGAGCAACTTCAACGCTCGACCAAACTACCAACATGTTTGGAACCAAAACACTTTTGGACATTACCAAACTCCAAATTACATGTCATGGAACCCTTATGTTCTATTTTCATACTTGGAACAAGTTAATGGTACGCTTAACCAAAATGGACCCATGAGAAATTGGGGACCAAATGTTTGAGTGTTTTTCATAAAATAGGTGTGCCTCAAAGTTTGTTTGGAACCGGATGAATGGATTAAAGATAGCGGTTGTTCAAGGCACATGACGGGTAACAAAAGCCTCTTCATTACTTATCACAAATGTGACGGAGGTAATGTTACGTTTGGTAGTAAAGTTAAGAGCAAAATCATCAAAAAAGGTACAATCTCTCATGACTCCCTTTTTATAGATGATGTAACTCATGTTGATAACTTAGGTTTTAATGTCCTTAGTATTAGTCAACTTTGTCGTAATAAGTATAATGTCATTTTTAGTGAAAACGGAAGTAAAATACTTAAAGATGATATAACCATAGCCAAAGGTGTCCTTAAGAACAACGTATACGTCATGAAGATGGATCCAACATCTAGAGACAAACTTTGTCTTACCTCATTAGATGAATCTTCAACTTTATGGCATAGACGTTTAGGACACGCTAACATGAGACTAATCCAAAACCTCTCCTCCAAAGACTTAGTTCGAAACCTACCTAAGTTGAAATATGACCAACACTTTTGTGATGCTTGCAAAGTCGGTAAACAAGTCCATAGTAGCCATAAGGCTAAAAACTTGGTTTCTACATCTAGGTGTCTAGAACTTTTGCATATGGATTTATTTGGTCCATCCGCTATACAAAGTTATGGAGGTAACTTCTACACTTTGGTCATAGTTGTTGATTACTCAAGATATACTTGGACAAAATTTTTGAAAAGTAAAAATGAAGCTTTTGATAAATTTGAGATTCTAAGTAAGAAAATTCAAAATCAAGTAGGGTCTAATATTGTGTCTAATTAGAACGGATCACGGTCGTGAATTTGATAATGAATTTCAATTTGGAAACTTTTGTGATATTAATGGTATTACTCATAACTTTTCAGCTCCACCTACTCCTCAATCTAATTGTGTAGTAGAACGTAAAAACCGGACATTGCAAGAGATGAGTAGAACAATGCTTAATGAACAAAACATTCCACAAAAGTTTTGGTGTAATGCCGTTGACACATCAACGTACATTTTAAATCGAGTCTTAATTAGAACCATTTTTGAATAAAACTCCTTATGAACTATATAAAGGTAAAAAGCCTACATTAGGATACTTTAGAATGTTTGGGAGTAAATGTTTCATTCTTAACACCAAGGATTATCTCACCAAATTTGACCCAAAGTCTTATGAAGGTGTATTTCTTGGATATTCACAAAATAGTAAAGCTTACATTGTTTTGAACAAAGAAACCTTAAGAGTCGAGGAATCGTTGAACGTAACATTTGACGAGAGTCCACCACCCTCTAAGACATCACCTTTGGTAGATGATGACTTAGTTGAAAGCCAAGCAATAGAAAATCAAGAGATTTTAGGTAATGACAAGGAAGATGAACTATTAAACAAAGAACTTGTCAATGTCAAAGAATCTAAAAGTCATCCATTAGATGGTGTCATAGGCAACATTAACGAAAGAACGCTAAGGTTAAAAGTTCAAAATGAAAGCAACTACCTTTGTTTCGTGTCAACCATTGAACCTAAAAACATTAATGAAGCCATTAAAGATGAGTCTTGGGTAATTGCAATGCAAGAAGAGTTAAACCAATTTGTTAGGAATGATGTATGGACATTAGTTCCTCAACCAAAGAGTCAAACTATAATTGGAACAAAATGGTCTTTCGTAATAAAATGGATGAAAATGGAATTGTGTCTAGAAACAAAGCTAGGCTAGTTGCACAAGGATATAACCAACAAGAAGGCATTGACTACGATGAAACTTTTGCTCCGGTTGCTAGGCTCGAGTCAATTAGAATCTTACTTGCATATGCATGTGCACACAATTTTAAACTCTTTCAAATGGACATCAAAAGTGCATTTCTAAACGGAGTCATAAATGAAGAAGTGTATGTTGCTCAACCACCGGGCTTCATCAATTTTGAAAAACAAATCATGTTTACAAACTTAAAAAGGCTCTTTACGGACTTAAGCAAGCTCCAAAAGCATGGTATGATCGACTTAAAACCTTCCTAGTTGACCATAAGTATACCATGGGCTTAGTTGATAATACTCTCTTCACTAAGAAGAAAGATTCACATATTATCATAGTCCAAATCTATGTTGATGACATTATATTCGGTTCAACTTGTCAAGAATTATGTGTGGATTTCTCAAAAATCATGCATGACGAGTTTGAAATGAGTATGATGGGAGAACTCAACTTTTTCCTAGGACTCCAAATTAAACAACCAGAAGATGGTATCTTCTTTAACCAATCTAAATATATTAAGGACATGCTTAAGAAATTTGGATTAGAAGATTCGAAACCAATCAAAACTCCCATGTCCACGGAAACTAAACTCACCAAGGATGAGGAAAGTGAATCCGTAGATAGCACTAAATATAGAGGTATGATTGGTAGTCTACTTTACCTAACGGCTAGTAGACCTGACATTATGTTTAGTGTTTGTCTATGTGCTCGTTTTCAAGAAGATCCTAAGACTACCGATCTCGAAGCCGTTAAAAGGATTTTTAGGTATATTAAGGGCACTACACATTTAGGTTTATGGTATCCCAAAGGAACGGGAATAGACACCATAGTGTATGCCGACTTGGATCATGTCGGTGACTATGTTGATAGAAAAAGTACAAGTGGTATTTGTACTTTTGTTGGACATTGTCTCACCTCATGGTTCTCTAAGAAGCAAACGGCTCTTGCTATCTCAACAACGAAAGCCGAGTACGTTTCGGCCGGAAAGGCATGTCAACAAGCTCTTTGGATGAAGCAAGCTCTTGTCGACTACGGAATTCAACTCAACGACATCACAATTCTTTGTGACGACAAAGGTGCCATTGATCTTAGCAAAAACCCGGTTCAACATGCTCGTACCAAACACATTGAAATCCGTCATCATTTCCTTCGTGACAACGTTCAAAAAGGAAATATCTCAATTGAGAAAGTTTCTTCCGAAGACAACATAGCCGACATTCTCACATAACCCCTTAAACGTGAACCTTTTAACCTTCTTAGGCTAGGCTTAGGACTCATGGAACCTACATTGTAGTTCTGGACTTTAGACAAAAATCACAAAAATCAAAACAAATCCATAACTCTTTTTCTCAGCAGGGTCGGCGGAACCCTCAAACACAACGGACGGAACCCATTTCAGGGGTCCGCCATATCCGTCGACCTGCAGAATCAATATTTTTGTTTATATTAAACCAAACACCCATTATCTCATACCACCACTTCCAAACTGTTACTATTCACTTTACCATCCATCCATACCTACGAATTCTTGGTCTTCCTTTCACTTGCATTGCAAATCGATCATCATTGTAAGTATTCTAAACTTGATTACAATCTTGATCTGAGTCTAGGAATTCTATTTTTGCACAAAAACAAAAACTTGGGGTTATGCATTAACTTAAGAAACTCATGCATGAAATTAGGTGTTTAACAAAACTAATCATGTTCCCCATAGTTAGGAATTGCATTCTTACTAAGTGTAAACATGTTTGCTAAAACACCCCATGACAAATTTTTCCAAAAATTTCTCACAAATAGGACAAATATTTTTTCGTCTCATATTGAGAATACAAAATCAAAACGTTATGTTTAAAACATCACTTGCATAATGTCTCTTGAATGCTAAAGGGAATACATAACCAATATGTATTTTCGGGTACATTCAAACGAAGCTACATTGAACTAGGAGCATTTGGGTTATCTTTTGTTTTATAACAAAACTTGCATTATAAAATGTTTTTGAAGCATCAAAATGAGTCAAGATAACCGCACCTCCACATTGTTTTCATATAGGCACACACTAGAACATCCACATTATAATAGTAGTTTACTTAAACTAAAATGTGAAATTTTGTTGTTCTAGGAATCATCATGCCTCCTCTAACCCACTACGACCACAAGTACACCATTAAGTACCTACCAAAACACCACAAAACCAAAGGCCTTACCCCAAACCAAGTCAATGTTTTCAAAGCCCTAGAAAAACACTATGTCCATGAGGGTAGAACCATTGACCCGTCTTTCCTAGAAGGCATAAACCTTTACGCTGAATTTGCCACAATCAACTTTGAGTGTCTTTTAGAAATCAACGAGCCTATTTGTCCTAGATTCATTCTAGAGTTCTATGCATCCGCCGTCCTCTCCACGGATGATTATGGTCACATGTCTATCAACTTTAGGACTAGTGGTCATCAATACTCCTTCACTCTTGAGGAGTTTGCTCAAATCATAGGTGTCCCAAACCGAGGTACTTGCATCTACTCCGACTTGCACTCCCTCTCAACTCTTGACACCCTCCAAGACCGCATCCATCCTTATGACACACCTCTTGTATCAAAAGATGTACTCCGTGACCACCTCTTTGTTAGGACAACCAACACTAGGAGAACCCGTTCGGGAAATGAAGTCGATAAGGACTCATATGGAATGGGAATGAATGAACTCAAGCCTCAATTCAAGAAATGGGAGGAAGTCCTTAGAGCCAATGTCATTAGCACAATAGGAAACCGAGATCATATCAACCTTTGCCTTTGCTACATGCTCTACTCCTTGTCCGTTAAGCAACCCTTCAACCTTGCCTACTACATGGCCAAGAGAATGGCCGACATTCCCGTGCATGGCACAACGGCTATGCCGTATGGAATGCTCTTGACCCGTCTCTTTAGGTTCATCTCTCCCATTCCACCAACTCCAAACGGTCTTCGTCTTGACTACTCTCTCATTCCACACACCTTTGTCCTACTTAGTGATAAGAGAGTTTACAAAGCCCTAGGAAAACGTCCTCATCCTCCTACCTCCTCATCATCTTCCTCAATGAGTGAAGATGACAATTTGCCCAACTCTAGGCTCCCACCTCTTGAATACCTATCCCAACTTCTGGATATTCCAAATGAGTCGGCGGAGTTCAAGCAAACAAAGGGGATGTTTAAGAATCTTGGAAGATTCCTTGGAAAGCTCAAGAACAAGATTGACAGTCAATGAGTGCGGGGGTGTAGGAGTGTTTGGCACTAGGTGCTATTTGAACAAATTTGGTTGTTTAAACAATGTTTATGATGTATTTGTGTGTTAGTACAATGTTTGATACAATTTGGAACATGTAGTATCTAACTTTGATGCAGGTAGACAACTTTTGGCAAGTTGTCAAATTTTCATGTTTATGATATTTTCACTAAGCATAGTGAAATTCTCGACCTCAAGGTCAAAGTCCTATGATATGTGTGTTTACGTGTCTATTTTTTGCATTGCGTAACCAGAAATGCACTATCTTTTTCATTTTAGGAGTTTTCGAAAATTTTGAAAATCGTCTCGCGGGTCAAAATCGCGGACTGCCACTGTTTTCAGCCCTGGCGGATCTGGCGGTACTCAAAATTGGGTTCCGCCAGTGTATTTTATGGGCAACCCAGAAATGGCCCAACGGACCCCGCGGAACCCTCAAACGGGTTCCGCCTGTGTAACCTGAGGGTTCCGCTAGTTGCCTGCAGAAATTTTCTTTTTGTTTTCAACATTTCAACATCAAAACACCAAAATACAATCCTTTTAGATAGAAACCCATTTCCTGCAATTTGTTTAGCACAATATGGTACTTCTCATTTCTTATAACTCAACCAAAACCATTTCCCGCCAAATTTCAAAAATAGCCATAACCACCCCAAGGACCCTTCACACATAAGGGAAGGAACCCTTCTAAAGGTTCCTTGAAATCCCTGAGATTTATACTTCAACAAATCTACCAAAACCACTAAGCATTTAGTGCAAAACTTGTCTTCTCACTTCACCATTTTCATTGGATTGACTTCCATGATATGATAACCCACAATTAGTTTTCCAAATCATTAGGAACCTCCATTTTTGTATGGACTAACATCAAATCCAAACACTCCTTCCCACAATCCTTTATCACTATAAATTAAACCATCCTAAACACTATCAAATCACACCCTCTTCATCACAATTTCTTAACTTCCAAACCATCTTTAACCATGACCAAGTCGACAATCACTTCTCAACCATCACGACCCATCCAGAAAACCGCCCGGATAAGTGTAAAACCAATATGGTCTAATCAATCCATCAACCTAAGCTCCTCATCTTCGGATGAATTCACCTCACCTATAAAAATGAACACTTTTTGAACCTTGCATCTCCATCTCCATCACCCAATGAACCAAATGAGCTCACTCCACCACCTACTAAATCACCCATTGACCCAACTCCACCAAGTGCTCCAACCTAACCATCCAAAACTCCATCACCATCACCATTACCCAAAATTGAACCTATAGAGTTATTTGGGTCTCCTCCCACATCACCACACCCTTTTGTCCAAGATCTAAATGATCTTCCACCAAGACCTACACAACCACCACCTTTTGCAAATCAATCACCAAGGTCAATTCTTGACCTTGATGAGGATTTTAACCACACCCAACCACCACAACAAGTGTACCATCAATCCAAACCATTGTTGTTTCACCCTATCTACCATGACATCCATGGTCCTCTTTATGGAGAACCAAACTTTGAAAACCATGATCACCCAACTCCACCACATTCTCAAGCCCAAACCTTTGAGTCTTTCTTTCCTTCATATGAGGAAATCCAAAGCATGGTTGAGAACCACCTTCATCAAGCAATGGAATTTCAAATCACATTGCTTGACTCAATACCAAATCCATCCTCCACCCAAGAACCAAAAACCAACCAACCCTCAAACCAAGAAACCAAAACCAACCCATTTCCACCCACTCATCCCCATGTTTGCTCAAATTGTGAGCAAATGTGTGCAAGCATCAAAACGTTGCTTCACCAATTCCAAGATGAAACCCGTTTGGCATTCCAACACGTCATAGAACGTTTGGATGCTCTTTCCCACCCAAACAAATCCTAGACAACCTTTGGAGGCCGTTTTCCCCATTTAGGAAAGTAGGATTTTATTTTTCTTTCTTGGTTATTTTTTAGTTTTTGTTCAGAAGTAGAAGAATATTTCACATTTCTTGTCTTTTGACTTTTCAAAGTCAAAATTTTACTTGGAATGATATTTCTTTCTACTTACTTCCGTGCATTGTTGGTTGATCATTTAAGTGTTGTCATTGTGGTTGCAATGTGTATGGTAACTACAAGCTTGACTATATATATCACCAACTAACCAGTTTTTTGTAGGATCAAAATCCATGTTTCCCATATTGGCACTCCTTTTAGGGGGAGTAACAAGCAAGGGGGAGCAAGTGCATTATTCCGCTTCGCTACTCTACTTTTTGTTTCGACAAAAAGGAGGAGAAATATATTAAACCTTCAAAACTTAATATGATTTTTATCACTTAAGTAAAACAAGTTTAATATAATTTTTTTTTAAACTTTAAGTCTTAAACACCAAGATTTTATGAGTTACTTAAAAACAAATTTTATGTTTTGTCATCAACAAAAAGGGGGAGATTGTTAATACAAATATCACTTAAAAACGTTATTTATATTTTACGATCTTTGCTATGTTTTGTTAACGACAAAATGTAAACTTTAGTTTCTAAGTAAAATATAATCTTAGTTTTAAAGACTTGCATAAACAAGACTTTTGCTACATTTTACATTTCATAAAACACAACACTTTTTATTTCTTAAAATAGAAATGTCACATCACATTTATGGCAAGTTTTGTCAATATACATTTATGGAAATAAAGTGTGTTTGACTAACTTTGTGTTTGCTTGCAAGTTATGTGTTTGACTAGGGGTAATGAGATGTGACATTGTTTGGTTTACAAGGTGTAATGAGATGTGACATTGTTTGGTTTGCAAGATTTATTGCAAAACCAACTGCAAGCCTGGCGGAACCATGGGGGTACACGGGCGGAACCCATCTGAGGGTTCCGCCATATCCGCCAGGCCTGCAGAAGGCTTTGCTATAAATACCAAGCCACAAGTTGATTTTTGGCTTATCACTCTACATCATTTTTACACACATTCATTCATTCTTTCATCTAACCCTTTAACATTTCATATGTGAAGTTTCTTTTTGTAGCAAATAGATTCACGAGTTCATTAAAAGTAACAAGTATTCAACACAACATTGCAAGACTTGTTAGCTTAGCATTGTGTAGACTTGTGTAGTTTACACTTCATTTGATTGTGTATTTTCAGTAGTGATCGGTTAGTATTTTAGTCCTCAAAATACAAAGTGTATCGGGAGTAGTTGTACCCTTGTAAAAGAACTAACGGGAGTTGTTGTACCCTTGGTAAAGAACTCGACATCTAGCTTAGTGTCGGTAAAAGTATAAGCGACGTATAAGATTTTCTCCGCCGGTGAAAGGAGCTTGTTGACTAGTGAAAGAAACTCTGGAGTTGGATACTCGGGGCGTGGACGTAGGGCAAGGAAAAAGAGTCCTTGTAGCCGAACCACGATAAATACTCGTGTTGTGGTTTGATCGTTTCTTTTATTTACTTGCATGTTATATATTGTGTTTGTGTATATATCTTTGATCAAACGTAAAGTTTCAAAGCTAACTAAACAAGTTAAAAAGATTTTAAACGGTAAACTATTCAACCCCCCTTCTAGTTTTCCACAAATATAATATTGAGTATTTTTTTTTTATCTAATACCATCCAATCGGTTGAGTCTTTTCATCAACAAACATGGTCTTAGTTCCATCAAGTAAACAATACAACGAGCTTAAAGCATCTCTAAAGGGGTTTAGCCACATCTCCATTAATATAATCTTCGAATTGACAAGTGTTACTAAATTAGGGGTAAGGTGATGATAATCTTGAATGTCTTCACGAATTGTGTAAGATCACTTTTCATATAAAGTATTTCGACCCTATTAGTACCTGGGTATCATGAAATCCTTATTGGGATAACTCGAGAAGAACACTCAGTTTCTAGGCACAAGAGAACAAAGCAAGGCAGAGAGAATATTGTGAAATTCGTAAGTTCAATGAGACCACATACGTTTGTTAAATAACAGACATAAGCGACAGGTAATTGCAGTTAAATTCAATTAATTACAAGAAAAACTGTTAAGTCCTTTAATACCGATTTGTAAAAATCTGTTAGGTTTGGGGGCGATGCCCCAAACCATGCGAGGGGAGGTCCCCCTCGACCCCTGCCCCTCACCTGAGAGCGGGACCCCTTGCTCGGACGAAAACGTTAAAAAACAAGCAAAAACGTAAAAGAACGGATAAAATGAAAAAAAAAATGTAAAAAAATATTAGACGAAGACGTAAAAGAAGAGACAAAAACGTAAAAAAAATAGATTAAATAGTAAAAGAACTGACGAAAACGTAAAAAAATAGACGAAAACGTACCAAAACAGACGAAAACATAAAAAATCGGACGAAAACGTAAAAAACAGAAGAAAAGGTAAAAAAATAGACGAAAGTGTAAAAGAAACGGACGAAAAAGGATTGGAGGTATTTTAAAGGAAAATAGGTGAAAACAAAAAAAAATGTTTTGTAGTTTTGTGTATTAAAGTAGGAAATAGGAATTTTGTGTTTTGTGGAGAATTTATTAGAAAACACTAATTTGAACGCAACCTTAGTTTTATTTGTTTTTCACAAAATATTTTGTAAAAACTAAGGGTGTTTTCTTTCAACTAGATGCACCCGTAGAATTCATTATTAAGTGGCCCACATCGCTTTAGGGAACTGGTAAGAATTCTTAAATTATAATTCGACCCCCTACTTATTAACTAATTTCTACAGTAATTTTATTTGTGAGAGGGAAAAAATATTTTGAAAAAAGAAAAATTGATTTTTTTTTAATTTTTTTTGGCAAAAAATTTTTGTATTGAAGATGAATCATTAAAGGATCCAAACCAAGAAACACACTTAAAGGATGCAAGATGACATCCTAAATTACAATGGCTTAAGAACAAATGAAAATGCTACAGTCGCACATGAAATTGAGACTAACTGTTATCGGCAAAGTGAGAACTACTAACTAAAAATGAGATCATGAGCAGAACTTGAACTCTCGAGCACCATAGATGAACTTGAAAAATTCAAGATTGATGAAATAGCTTAATCACGCAGTGGCGGCTAGTGCACATTAAATGCTGAAGAAGAAAAAAGATCTTGCGTTGTTGTTCTTGATACCACCATTTTTGTTCACAAGGGAGGGGGGGGGGGGAGGTATGCCATTGTTGCTCACCTCAGACAAAAAGTGACTAAACATGTCATGTTTTGAACGAGCCAGTTTTCCATCAAGAGTGATGCCCAATGAAGCCCCAAGACTATGCATAGAAACGGATTCATCATCTTCAGAATCCCTTTGTGATAGTGAACATGATTGATCATCCTCCCCTTCATACACAATATTGTTCTTCCTTACTTTAGCTTTACCATTGTTCTTGATTCCAGCTGAGATCTTTCCTGTTGGGATCATAGTTTTACTATTTTATGAAGTCTCGGTCATTTGTAATAATGCTAGGTTGCTTAGTTATTATTTACTATCATTTACATTTTGTATTAAGTTTACTAGGCTTAAGAATGAGGTCCATGGGCCTCAAGCCCATACGAATTATGAGAAGGGATGGAGTAGGAGTGTTGCCCTAGCTCCTTTCCTATAAATACTAGTCTTAGGTCATTTGTAAACTTGGTTGGTTATTTTGATTTCTTAAGGAAACTCTTGCACTTACATTTCTCTTTATCATATAATCACCCAATCTCTTTTCTCATCTCATTTCTATCATTGTTATGCTTGTGTTTACTAAATGGTGACCTAATAAGTGGTATCATTCGCCATATGAAGGTGTAGTTTTTGTTTTTCATTGATTTTGTTCTTAAACTTGTTCTTTAAATTCGATTTTTTGTGAAATATTAGTACTTTCTTGCTTGTTTCTTGGTTTTTATCACATATTTGCTTACAAACTTGTGCTACAAATCAAAACAAACAAAAAAGTTCCAATCTTTTCTTAAAAATTCGAATAGGGTTTTTGTACTATTTTTCGCAATTTTTTGAAATTTTGAAAAAGTTCTTAAAGTTTTCAACTTTATTAAAGATCTCATCATTTTACACATAAAAGTACAAAAATCTTGCAATAAAAACAAGTTTTTGGATTGCTTTCTTCGAAAAACAAAATCTGCCAAGTTATCGAGATCTTTCATTGGTACCTATTTCGAGATCTACTCTACATGCACTACCTCGACTTCGTTTGTGTGGACTCAGTATTTTCTTTCTTGTATAAGAAAGTTAAGTACTTCGACTTTTGGGAAAGTTTTCGAAATTGTACAATTTCGAAAACTGTGCTCGTAACTTTGTGTTTTTCGAAAACATCCAATTTTTTTTCGAAATCACACATTTATCGCAAACTTAATTAAGTTTCAAAATCTTATTATTTCGTAAACCTAAAAGTTTCGCAAACCTTTATTTCTCGAAATTTACAAGTTTCGCAATCCCAATTTCGAAATCACAGCTGAGAAATTTTCGAAATCATTGGTATTCAAAAGTTTCGCAATCCTTATTCAACATAGTTTCGCAATCCCTGTTGATCAAGGTTTCACAATCCGAAGTTGTGCAAAGTTTTTCGATACTTGGTTAATTCTTCACTTTCTACAAGATCCATTTCTACACAAGTGTTCTAAGATGTCTCAACCACCTAATCATTACTTCCCTCATACTCAGCAACCTCAACATCAGCAGTATCAGCAACAACAATACCATCCGCAACCACTGTATCTACAACCTTCTCAAAAACAAACGTATAATCCACTACATCATTACCTGATGATGCAACAACATCAGATCATTCCTCAACAACAACCATATCAAGTGCCACAACAAAACACTCAGTTTTCCTCCAAACAACCTCACTGGTTTGACAGAATGTGTGAAGTTATTACAACTCAACAATCCCGACATGAGGCAGGATCACTTGAAACACCTCCAATGCTAACACCTGGGAACTATGTTCAATGGTCAAGTCGATTCTTACGATTTCTTGAATTAAGAAACCTCATGGGAAATTCTTGAAGCAAGTGATACTTGAAGGACCATTTGAGTGGCCAACAAGATTTGAAGCTGGTGATCCACATGCTGATCCTCCACGTCCTCCTGGTGATCGACCTCTTCCAGAATCTCTACTCACAGAAGAACAGAAATTACATCGTGAAGCTGATGAGTATGCAATGGCTTATATACTTCAAGGAATACCAAATCCAATTTATCGAAGTGTCGATGCTCAGAAAACAGCCAAAGCTATGTGGGAACATGTTCATCTCCTTATGGAAGGCACTCAATTGAACAAAGATGATATGGAATCCAAACTCTACATGGAATACACTGACATCACAATTGAACCAGGAGAGTCTCTTGAATCCTACTATCACCGCTTCACAAATGTGGTCAATGATCTGGAACGTCACAAAATCACAGTACCAAGGATCGCTGTGAACTCCAAATTTGTTGGTAGTCTTGGCCCTGATTGGCATAAATATGTGACATTTGTCCGTCAAACAAAGAATCTTCATGATGCTCCATATGGTTTGTTGTATGATTTTCTGAAACACCATGAACCTGAAGTGGAAAAAGATCGAGCTCTACGAGGAGGATTCACACCAACTTCTACACCAAATTCTTTGGCTCTCGTAGCTCAGTCTCCCTATGCTCCACCACCAATGTCAAATCATGCATATGTTCAAGAGCAGAACTATTTCAGTTATCCACAGTCTTCCACCTCGAATCAAATGGTCCCTTATGATTCATCTCCACATAATACCTCTACTCAACTGGTTCCATTAAACAACAATGATGCTATGTATTACTCAAATTCCAATGACGATGACGATGATGAATTTAACACGTTGAATCAGGGACTTGCTCTCATTGCTCGTGCTTTTAGCAAATTCTCCAACAAGACAAACAACCGTCAACGTTCATCTTCTAACACAAGGAATCAAGCTGTTGTCAATGATGGAAGAGTGGAAATTCAGAATCGAAGCTATGGTCGATCTAGTTCAGGAAGTTCTTCAGGAAACTTTGGGAATGGTCAGAGGTTTAGTAACAATGCGGGGTTCATGAACAACTCAGGGTCTTCTCATCAAAGGTCTGAACCAGTTGCTACAAAGAACTCCAACTCAGGGAATGCAGTGTGGTGCTATAACTGTAATGAACAAGGTCATATAGCGACAGCATGTCCCAAACCGAGAACTCGGGGTAGTAAGTTTCACAAGCAAGCATTACTCATGGCACTTCAAGATGAAAAAGATGGACATTTCCCTGAACAAGACAACAACTTCATGGCAAATGTGCACAATGATGATGACATGGAAGATCTGGAAGCTAATGCAGCTGTGATGCTTATGGCCAACATGCAGGAACTTCAGCTTAATGATTCAGGTCCAGTGTATGACACTGACGGCTTGTCTCAGGTACATGACCACAAAGCATGCTTAATACATGAAATAGCATCACCCTCTGCTTCTGAATCAGATATGGCGCAAGTTGTTCCATCTAAATCATTTTCATCCTCTCAAACAGATGAACAAATAAGCACAGTTGTCATGTTTGATGATGACACAGTTGTTTCATTTGATGATCCTATTGAGAATGATAAAAATGATCATTTAGAACAACATGAACCATCATTTGATCCAGACCCTGACCTCATATTGTTATCTAAACAACTGGATGCTCAACAATTGCAAATAATAAAATGCAACGAGAAAAATAAAGTTTTAAAAGAACAAAATGCGTCACTTGCAAGAGATATTGAATGTTATAAAATTCAACTTTCAAATCAGGAAGAAAAGATTAAAAATGCAAAAAGTTTTGAAAAAGCTTTTCAAGATTCTTACAATAAAGAACAAGATCTTCAACGCAAAATACAAGATATAATTGAGTCAAACGGAAAGTTGATTTCGAAACTCGAAAGTGAAAAGTGTGAATTGAAAATGCAAGCTGAACGTCTTCAAATAGTTCTTTCAAAAACAGAAACAGAATTGTCAAAATGCAAAAAGGAGTTTTGTGAACATAAAAAACGAAAAAGGAAGTATATAGATGACTTACTCGGTGATATTGTTAATCTTGAAAAACAACTCAAAGAATTTCGTCACATTGTTTACAAACACGGGAACTCTGTCACAACAATTCAAAAGTTTGCTTTAAAACCGAGACCCGATAAAGGATTTCCACTTTGCGATTTTAAATCAATGTTTCTTCACAAAGCTTTCAAAGAAAATCCTAAGGTTCACAGTATTGATCACATGTTTGATAATACAATTGTGCGTGCTGTTGTTTTTGATACTGAGGAAGAAGAAGAACTTGAAGACGAGAGTCGATCAAAAATGAGTTATGTTCAATATTGGACACCATATGACTATTCCAAAGCTCCACCTCTTTCTAAATCTTTTGTTACTCAAAAGGACGTACCTGAGAAATCATGGTTTGTCGAAGAGTCATATGTTTCATCTTCTAATGCAGTCCCTGTCCAAACTGTAGCACAAATAAATGGTCCTTTACCATCATCTGGTGAACTTACGCCTTTACCGAAAAGTTGTCGTGTCTTATATTTTTTCAAAACCTTTATGGAAGACATTGAAATTTTGGAGGAAACAATTGAACGTAATTCTAAAATAAAAATTGAAACTTTTCAATCCGCTTACGAGCGAGAAAAGAGAGATATTTTTCAAAAACAAATGAAGCCAATTGTTCAACACCTCTGTCTATGCGCTACACGTTGGGATCAGGAACATCAAAAGGAGGTCAAAAATATGATAAACGTTTTCAACGCAACTGAAAATGAGATTTTGGTCCAAAAGCAAAGAACTAGAGTTTTCAAAAATGATGCTGATCGACTCTTGGAACAAGTTCTCTGTGCTGATATTTTGTCTGTTATCACGAATGATCTCTATAATTCTGGTACTTCTATGCTTAAGCATGATCATTGTGTTGATAATAACTTGTTGAAATCGGAAATTGAGACACTCAAACAGGAAAATGATAAGTTGAGAAGTTCAAATGATGATGTGACAAAACAATTTTCAAAAGAAATTTGTCTACTCAAACAGAGGATTGAATGGTGTCAAGCTCAAAGTATTGAACGAGAATTGGAACTTCAAAAACAAAATCTTTCAACCTCTTGTCAGCTTTGCAAAAACAATGAGTCTTTCAAAAGTTTGTGTCTCAAATACGAGCAAGAAATTGCGGATTTAAAAATTGAAAATGACGCATTTCTACAAAACCACATTGACATTAAATATTGCAATGGCATACTTGAGTCAAATATTCAGGATAAGAATCACATCATCATTGATTTGTAAGAGAAAATTAAGATACTCCAAAAAGGAAAGTTTGTTGACACCACGGTAATAGCACCAGTAATGTATCACGTAGACAAAACTGATAAAGGAAAGGTTGTTCAAAACACTAATGTTGGTAACTCCGCTTCTACAGGACTAGTCTCCACTCCTACAGGACTAGTCTCCACTCCTAGCATTAGCAGACCCAAGCGAAAAAGTAAAAAGAAGAATAGGATCTTGCAACGTAAGAAAGGACAACTAGCAGCCCAAGAAGTAGAAGATCAACTTAGGACCTTGAATAAGACTCATGTTGCATCAGATTTAGATTCTAATCTGGCAAATTGTAATCAAAATCTAAATGTAACGAATGATGAACCTTTGAATGTTTTCAATATTAATGCATCCTGTGTGTTTTGTCGTAAAAGCGTTTCATCTGGTGATCATACAAAATGTATCACTAATTCTCTACTTTATCGTCATAAGAAACGTAGGACACGCATTCCTTCTAGGCCCACAATTGCCTCCAAGTCTAATTTAGGAAAGCCGTCTACTACGGTTTCTAATGAAGTTGAAGTTACCCCCATAGGTGCCGAGAAAAAATCTAGGAATGAGCCAACTACTAGTGCATTTAACATTAAGAAAGCAAAAACTAGTTGGAATTGGCAACGTTGGTTACAACACAAACCAGACTTTAAATGGATTCCTAAATTGTTGAATAAATGTGTTTCTAACCAACAGGAACCCGCACTATCTTTGGGTTCTACCCTTACTTCTGTTCCATCTGTGTCTTCTTCTTGTGATGCAGGTGGTACAGATCGTTCTCTGGATTGTTGATAGCGGATGCACCCGACATATGACAGGCAATCTCAAACTGCTGAAAAACTTTGTCTCAAAGTTCATTGGTACTGTCAGATTCGGGAATGATCATTACGCTCTAATCATGGGATATGGTGACTATGTAAGTGGGAACATCGAAATAAGCCGTGTTTATTATGTGGAAGGCCTTGGACACAACCTTTTCTCTGTTGGTCAATTCTGTGATGGGGATCTAGAAGTTGCATTTCGTGAGAAAACTTGCTTTGTTCGTGACTTACAAGGAAACGATCTAATGTCTGGCTCACGTGGCTCCAATCTTTATACAATATCAATGTCAGATATGATTGCAACATCTCCGATATGTCTTCTCTCTAAAGCAGAATCGACTAAATCTTGGTTATGGCACAAACGTCTTTCGCACTTGAATTTCAAAACCATGACTGACCTTGCTCGTTACAAACTTGTTGATGGATTTCCAAGATTCCGTTTTACCAAAGATCACTTATGTCCAGCCTGTGAACAAGGAAAAAGTACTCGTGCTCATTTTCCATCTAAACCTGAGCAAAGTATGAATCATGTTTTACAATTGCTTCATATGGATTTATGTGGACCGATGCGTGTTCAAAGTATCAACGGTAAACGCTACATACTAGTAATTGTAGATGACTTCTCCAGATGGACTTGGGTTTATTTCTTACGAAGTAAAGATCAGGCTCCTTCAATGATCATCACCTTTCTTACTAAAATTCAAGTTCAGTTACGCAACACGGTACGAATAGTCAGAACTGACAATGGAACTGAATTCAAGAATCAGACCCTTAGGTCTTATTTTGAGAAAGTGGGAATTGAACATCAAACATCTATTCCTAGAAGCCCAGAACAGAATGGAGTTTTTGAAAGACGCAACAGGACGTTAGTGGAAGCTGCTAGAACTATGTTGATTAATGCTCAATTACCAGATTACTTGTGGGCAGAAGCTGTTTCAACCGCATGTTATACCCAAAACCGTTGCATGATCACAAAACGTCATCGCAAAACACCTTATCAAATTGTTCACAAAAGGAAACCGAACATCGATTACTTTCATGTATTTGGAGCACTTTGTTATCCGAAGAATGATCGTGACGATTTAGGTAAACTTAAAGCAAAGGCTGACATCGGAGTGTTCGTTGGATACTGTGAAAATTCCAAAGGTTTTCGGATATGGAATCGTCGTACAAGAGAAATTCAAGAAACCATTCACGCTAATTTTGATGAACTCACACAAATGGCTTCTAAGCAACACAGCTTAGGACCCGACTTCAACCGTCTTAACTCTCCGGCATCTTCAGCTGAACCATTGCCACTCAACCGCAAAGAATTAGAAACCTTGTTTGCTCCACTATTTGATGACACAATTGAATACCGTCCTACTGAGGTCTCACCTAATTCCGTTGCTCAACCTGATAAGATTCCAGTACCAGACTCACCTCAACAAACCACTACAAGTGTTGAGAGAGACGGTCCTCCAATTGTATCACCATCTACAGCAGAACAAACTGGTTCTAACTCCCGCAATCCAGCTGAAGATCCAACACTACAATCAGTTCCACAACCCACAGAGCATGATCCTGATGCGTTCTTTAATCCGTTTGCACCGGCTACTACAGTTCCTGATATAGCTGAGTCGTCAACACGCAATATGGATCCTGCTAGCATGCGAGACACTTATCAACTACACCCTTCGACACACAAATGGACTCGAGACCATCCACTAGTTCATATTATTGGCCATCCAGATGCACCTGTAATGACAAGACAACGACTTCACACTGATGGAGAAACTTGTATATATGCACTCACAGTTTGTCACGAAGAACCAAAGAACATCAAAGAAGCAATGACTTATGACAATTGGATTGAATCTATGCAAGAGGAATTTCAACAGTTCATACGATTAGAAGTATGGGAATTAGTTGAAAGACCTGATGGAGTCTTTGTCATCGGGTTAAAATGGATCTGGAAGAATAAGCTTGATGCAGAAGGGACTGTCATACGCAACAAATCACGTCTGGTAGCGAAAGGATACTCTCAACTGGAAGGACTTGATTTTGCAGAATCCTTTGCTCCAGTGGCTAGACATGAAGCTGTTCGGATCTTTTTGGCCTATGCTGCACACAGGAATATTCCTATCTACTGTGATTCAAAGAGTGCAATTGCTATCTCCTGCAACACAGTGCATCATTGCAAATCCAAACACATCGATCTCCGATATCACTTCATCAAAGAGCATGTGGAAAAGGGTACCGTTGAACTTTATTTTGTTGGAACTGAGTACCAATTGGCGGACTTACTTACCAAATCTTTAGCACCATCAAGGTTTGCTAGTCTAGTTCACTAAATTGGTATGCGATGTTTGACTCCAGAAGATCTGGAAAAGTTTTTAAAACACAATTGATCGTTAAACATCAAAACTATCTTTGTAAAATATTTTTCTTAAATATTTCTCTTTAAAAAAAAAATGCAAGTATATCGCTTCACTTCAACACTTTGTTAAAATTTTACAAGTGTTGAGGGGGAGTCACGCTTAAATTTTTTACCAATTTTAATTGGTATACTTGCATGTTTTTCGTATTTTACGGTACTTCGGAGTGTGTGGACGTTCTTTAAACATCCCTTTGTCTCATCCGGTAGTAAGGACTTCATAAGTTAGGTTTACGTAAGTATATCTTGATGTTACGCATGTTTGCCATTTAACTTTCGGACTCAAGTAGGTATATCTTAAAGTTAAGGGACCAAAAGTGACAACTAATTCAAAAGTTTCATAAAATAACATAAACATACAAACCGTTTTTCAGTAACATCACAAAATACAAAACCCCTAAAACCTCTTTTGAAACCTACGGCCCTAATTCAAACAAGTCATCCACGCTTGTGATCATCA
The DNA here is from genome assembly GCA_030686995.1 of Artemisia argyi. Lineage (NCBI taxonomy): Eukaryota > Viridiplantae > Streptophyta > Magnoliopsida > Asterales > Asteraceae > Artemisia > Artemisia argyi. The sequence goes on along the minus strand of JARVZY010011116.1, from coordinate 23,793 downwards.
ATTTGTAAGTTCCAAAGTAATCACTACGGTATTACAAACATAGGATCTTGTTTAATTGAAAAACCAACGGCTCGATCTCATGATTTTTTGATTTCGAGAACTAGGGTTTGAGATTTCGAAAACTGCTATAATCATGTTTAGATGTGTGATTCTTGATTGGGTTTTGTTATAAGGCTAGTTTCTAACATATCCTCATCATCTTTTCACACATTCCTTCATGTTTACTTCGATTTAGAAATCTAGGTTTTTGGGTCGACTTGAGATTGCTTGATACTGTGTTTGTTTGTTGTGTTTCTTTGGTGGGATATGTTTCTATGGTCTCATGTATGCATGTTAGATTTAGTTTTGTTGACCTACACCATTGATGCTTAGTTCTCGATATACATGTATGCCTCGTTCTTAGTTTATCTTCATCTATCTGAGTCCAAAGGTGTTGAATGCAATCATAATGTGCTTGCTACATATGTTTGTGATATGCTAGAACCATTGATACTCATTAGACTCAAATTGGTTATGTTATCGAGAACTTGTTCTTCATAATTATCGAAATCTTAGTTAACAAGCATATTGGTTATGTCTAAGTGGTGTTTATCAATCTTTGTGACAGGCCTGAATCATTGGAATAAGTAATTCGCAATACAAACGTACGTTTGACGTCAAATTCGAATGATTCTTGTATAAGAATTTTTTTTTTTCGAGAAACTCAAGTTTTTCGCAATTTATGAAAAACTTATCGAGAAACTCATGATTTCGATAATATTGTTCAAACTCAGTTTTTCGAAATTATTATTTTTTTCGAAATTACTCTTTGAACAGTACATTTCGAAATCACTAGCTTCGCGAAAAGTTTTTTCGTAAATTGATGTTTTCGAAAACCTGAAAACTTTCGCAATTCTTGGATAAAGGAAAGATCTCGATAAATTTACAGATAAGGATTTTCTCGATAATTAACTTTCTCGATAAAATTCTTAGTAACATTTTTTTGAAATCTTTTCTCAATACAAGTTTGCGATAAAAGGGTTTTATATTTTCTCGAAATTTCATTTAGGCCTTGTCATTTTGTATACATGTAACTTTGTTGTGATTCATTGTTGTTGTGTAATGTGAAGTAACTACGAATTGTGTATATCAATTGTGCTTATTTATGAGACATTGCATTGTATAATTGATTTCGTGATTCTTAATGATCTATGATTCTTCAAGTATGCATTATATGACACTTCACTCATAACAAAATGATACATTTGTGATTAATTGTCTTAAGTAGTGGTCTATATCCAAACTCAAAATGTGCTAACACGTAACAAATTTGGATGTTTGGTTTATGACTGTACTTTTCAGATTAACATGGCTGAACACAACGAGAATGTCCCTGAACAAGCTCTTCCATTACTCACCATGGATGACATCACTCCCGAAAACTACAATGTCACGATTGGCAACAACAATCCTCGAGTTGATTTCGACAAATTGAAAATTACAGAGAACTCGTGCATGATTGTGAAAGATATTCTACTTGCACATCCATGCAAACATCTGCTTATCTGTTCCACTTCAGTTCCTCTGTTCTACCTTCATCAATTCTGGCTTACTGCTAAGGCTAACTTGGATGATGAGTCTTTCACTGTTACATTGGATCGCCAAGACTACACTGTAGATCACGACGTTCTTCGAACAACCCTTCTCCTGCCCCAAACTAACAACGAATTTGCTCCTATACTACCTGACTTGGATCTTCTTGACTTTTTCATTGAATTAGGATATGAGGTTGATGATGACGTACCGCTAGTCAAGCTTTCCCGATTTAATGCCAAGAATATCCCTCAGCCTTGGAGAACATTCTGTCAGTTGGTTGTAAGATCAATATCAGGAAGGAAAAGTGGTCATGAACATCCTAGGCTCGAACATTTGCAAACATTCTGGGGAATGGTGACTCTGACACCTATTGACTTTGCAGTTCCTATCATGAATGATATAGTCCACAGTATTCAAACCGAACGTGTGAAGACTATAATACCATTCACAAGATTCACAAAGCTTCTCATTGAACATTTCTGCAAAGACACTTCAGAATTCATCAAGAGGATGACTGATCCTAATGAGCCAAAGCACCTCTTTGAGGACGACTTCACCACCTCATTCATCAAGACGACCACTTCCTCAACCAAGATCAAAGGAATGAGGCTTCCCGAATACCTTCTTAATGACAAAATAAAGAAAAGGGTGAACTTCAAGTTGTATGATAATGCTTACAAAGGGGTACAGGAAGAAGCCACTATAAAGAATCGAAGCAAAGGAGGTGTAAAGTCTGGGAGTACTACAAGCACCACTGGATCACCTCATACTAGATCTAAGGCAGCTTCAATGTCAAAACCCAAGACTTCAACCACACCTAAACCTACATCCAAACCCAAACCTGCTACCAAGCCAAAGAAGAAAGTAACTCCAGAGTACATTCTTCGTGATGAACCTACACCTCCACCTTCTGACACCGAATCCGAGTTCGACACGGAATCTGAAGAAGAAGAACCAGATTATGAACTGAGGGTAAGAGCACCTGACGAAAGATTCCCTGCAACTGAGATTGCCATACAACAAAGTCTTGAAACTTATGAAGAAGAGACAAGGAAAAGAAAAGGGATCACTATTCAAGAGCCCAATGATGATGCTGAAGACGAACCAATCGTTGAACCTTTGGTCGATAAACGCAAACTGAAGAGTATAGTTGTCGACACTCGAGCTGAAGAAAAGCGACTTCGGAAAGAACAAAGGAAAGCAACTCTTGAAAGCCGACTTATGTCCCAACCTTTAACTCCACCACCTATCGATCAGTCGGAACATGAAGGAGCTACAAGCAGCATGATTCCTCCCATTGTGTCCACAACGACAGAATCAGCTCCACAGCCTGATGACACCGTTAAAGATACAGACAAAACAGAAGATGTCAACATGACAGAGACTGCTAATTTAGAGGAGAATGTTGGCGGACAAGAGAACATAGCTACGGATCAGGAACAGGAATACCACATTACTCTAGAGTTTCTTGCACGAGAAGCAGAGGAAGCAGAGGAACGTCGTAGAAAAGAAAACGAAGAGAAGAACGCATTTGACACCAACATATTTCTTAAGTCATCTTCTCAACAGACTTCCTCAGCACAACCTCCACCTCCTCAAGACTCTCCACCAAAGGATCCGACTCCTCCTGCTTCTTCTTCAAACTCACACAACGAGTCGTCGTCAGAATCATCACCTGAACATTCATCTCCCACACCTTCCGAAACCGCATCTAAACAACATTCAATCAATGAACAAAAACAACCAGTTGATCTTCAGGAGCAAGTCAACAAACTCACCGACATGGTTACCAGTCTTACTAAACAAGTTGAGGACTTCCAGGAGTCAAAGCAGCTAATCGATAAGTTCTTGCACTCTGATTACATAGGAGTTATCAGGACTGCAACACATGATTTTCTCACTGAAAATCTAGTTGATATGATCACTCCTGAAGTAGCAAACCTTCTTGAACCAATCAAGGACAACTTGGATCGCAGAATCAGAAGTGTTACGAGAAAAATGTTGTCTACTACACCATTCACGCTTCACACCGCAAAACCTTCTACTGTGGCTCCAACCGTCCCTAAATTGTCCTTCAATGACATGCTTGCCAAACTCTTCGACAACATTGCCACCAAAACCACACAGACTGCTGAAGAAAAAGGCCTGTATGATGCTATGGTGGCTTACATATCCAAAGAATCATGCAAAGATGCTGCTGGAACCCGGAAAAGGACAAGAAAAGATGACGATCTTGACCCAAACTCCAAAGGCAAGAAACCTAAGTCTGGAACAGGTCCTTCATCCTCTCTACAACCACAAAAGGACTCCACTCCTCCTGGAAATCAACAACAACCCTCAACTACTGGTCAAGGTCAAACTGAAGAGGAAGAAACTTTCATGGAACACACTGATGACTTCCAGGATCAACTTGACACCGATTACCGTGCTCCACCTATCCATGATTCTCATGCTGGACCATCGTCACCGTCCAAAGCTAAAGACAAAGATGCTACATCTAAGTCTAAGAAATCCAAGAAGAAAAGACGTCATTCATGGCTCGACAATGACGATACTCCTCAAAATGACTGGTTGACAGAAATGGTTCAAGCTCAACCTCCTCTAGAAGATGAAGAACCCCTTCCTGGCAATACTCTACAGTTCACCCAAGTCATAATGAAGGATCTTCAGATCAACAAGCTTACAAAGACGGAGCTCAGAAGAATCAATAGGGATGCACAAGAATTCCTCAAGAAAAGATCTGGAAACAAAGTGGAATACGAATTTCATTTGCAGAATATAGCCAGTGCAATGTCTGCCGAGTTTGACTGGCTAAATCCTGAAATGAATATCGACCTCAGTTCCAAGAACCATGAAAAACCTTACTTCACTGACTGGACAAAACCATTACCATTGACAGGATTTCCAGATAAACCCAAGTTACCCTACAGCTACTTCTTCAACAAAGATCTTCATAACATCCAACTCACCCAAGAGAAACCCAAGAAGAAATATGCTTCCTCTCTCACAATCTCAGTACCTGCCGCCAGATACGAAATTCCTGCCATTGAAGAAACTACTCGTGTTTTCAGCAACTCCATCGTAGCCTACGATAGAGATGCTCTACACGGCATTCAACACTGGCCAGAATGTCGTCGTCTCGGTTATACTAGCAGACTAGAAGAGAAATCATTGGAAAATGTGAAGCAAAAATCTAAGATCATCGCCATCTTGGAGATTCAAGAGTCGCAATGGTTTAACTACATATTCATGCGTGAAATTGTTGTTAAACGACAAGATGAAAAGAAGTACAAGTTCTCCGAAGCAGACTTTCCAGACCTTAATCTCAATGACATCGAAGATATGTATCTCGAAAAGGTTAAAAGGATTCGATAGAGATGTACAGTACAACTTCATGGCATCACTACTTCTTTACATCCGACGATTGATAGTTCAAGAAAGAGTGGAAGATCTTCAGCTTGGAGTGGAAAGTTACCAACAGAAGATCAATTTGACAAAGACGCAATTCACATTTGATGGAATCTATCAAACGTCACAGTTTACTCTCAACCAAGATCCTTTTGGTTTCACCTACATCAACAGCAAACAACTACAAAGTTTCATGAGGTTCGATGAAGTGCACAAATTCTGTGATGTTACACTCAAATCTGTTCATGATGGGCTGGTCAAAAGGTTGAATGATGATCGCCGAAAGATAGCTAAGGGGGAACAACCGAGATGGAAATCCAGCACAAGAAGACAAGTTCGTAACTTTGTCTTAAAGATTGAAGAAAGGTTATTTCGACGGGAACAGATCAGACGACTGGAAAGCTATATCGGTGTCAGACCATCGTTTCCTATCAGACTCTTCGAAAGACCAGAACCCAAGTTCACTGACTTTGATGCTCCACTTCCTGACGAAGATTAACTTGGTACATTTGGTTATTCTTTTCAATATCAATTGTTTCATTTGATTGAATTTCACAATGGCTTGTGCACACATTACTGTGCACAACCCGTACCTGTAAAGAAAGGACCCTGAGGTACGCATCAGTGCCTCAATCCTATAATAAGGAGTGAAGGCTTCTTACTTTTGAGTAGAATTTATCAAACATTTATGATTTTTCAAAATTCTGCTCAAAAGGACAAGTATTTCACCTCAATAAGACCTGATCACTTGTTGAGGGGGAGCACTTGTCAAAACAAAATACTTTGCTCAAAACCAAAAGTTCTTGGTAAATCTCCCCGTAAGACTCATAAGGCATATTTTAATCTAAAAGTTTGTCAAAAACAACATTGTATAGGCTATTTTTAAGGGGGAGAAAATGAAAAAGTGATTAAAGATATACGAAGTCAAAGCTTTAAGTTGTATCATGTGCGAGCTAGACTCAGTATTGACCCAGGAATTGACGAGATAATACAAGTTAGTAACATCGAAAGGACTTATCCTCGACGGGTAATAACATCAAGTTAGTTACTAGAGCTAGTTGTCACCTAAAAGCTGACAATGCATCTCTTTAACTAACCACGTAAGCGTGTCTCGAAAAGGATATGTCTTAGTAGAAATGTACCGTCTCGAGAAACTTTCTGTGAACTTGATCAGGCCGGGTAATAACTTCAATCTAGTCTAACTAGTGATGTAAGCGTGTCTCGAATCGGTCCTGTTCACGGAAAGTGGATCAATTCAAAAGTGCTTGCTCCTCCCGCATGTGCAAATTTATTAAATACTTATGAGCACATGTGCAGGGGGAGCCCTTCAAAAGTGTACACAAAACTCTCAAAGTGTTAAACAAAATATTTGATTAACACAAACACTTTGAGAGATTTTCAATCAAAGGTTTCTTGGCTACTGTCGGAGTTATAAGGTGATTAAGTTAGGAATATCAGTCCTATGATCCGCCAGAGCCGGAGGGATCTACCCAAGGACATCTCCCATAGTTAGAATTAGAAGTCCTTAGGTATGATACGAAAAAAGGAGAAATGAATGAAAGGGAAAGAAGGAGTTGAAGAATTAAAAAGAAAAGTAAAGAAAAGGGTGAAAAGAAATAGCCCTCCATATGTTCAACCTTAGGGCAGACACCAGGTTCAATGCATATGCTACTGGCTGTTGCAAAAGACAACACCGGTATTGAAGATTAAGTCGTCATGGACCCAGTGACGCGATGCACTAAACCTTCTTAACCACTCAAGTTCTCTTAAAAGGACTTGTTTCATTCTCACGGGGAACCCGCGTAACCTATCGACCTATCTCTTAGAGACGGTTGATATTGAAGCAGGAGACCCCTCCCCAGTCTCCGCATAGGAAACCTAGGTGTGCACTTATAGAGTCTAGAGCCTTGAGATACATCAAAGATCTCTTAGGAACACTTAGTATTTCTGCAACTGGTGTTCTACATCAATGGGCATCAGTTGTAAACTATCGAGTCCTTCGCAGATCTTAGCAATCTGCCGAGAATGTTTATGAGAGGATTACTTATGTATTTCTCAATGATTGAACGGAAATCCTGCCAGGGTTAACATCTAACAGCCCTGACAGCAGGTCACTTCGGTAATCCCACAAGGGTTACGCTTAGTGTTTGCGGTGGTTCCATAGCGATCTACAGTCGTGGAGTGATCCCCAGCGACTCACCCAGTCATTGAGCTACTTAGTAGGTCTAGTAAGCTCCTTCGGGAGTATCTGATATGGGAACGGCCGGGATAAGGATTAGAAGGAGTCTTCACAATATGCTGTTGATAAGCTCTAATTCCTTATCCGTAAGTACCGATTATTTTATTGCTAACTGTTTACTCGCAGGTACCTCACTTCCATGATGGTAGATTCCAACATGCTAATACATACATCTTGAAGTCAAAGAAAGCTCCCTCAAAGATCTTAGCAACACAAAGTTCAAAGAAAGATTCTACACCAATAAGAAGAATCTACAAAGTATAAAGACAAAGATCTCAATGCATGAAAAGGAACTTCTTGTACGTGAAAGTCTAAGTCTAAAGATGTATGAGTATGTTGGAATGGCGTTCAACCACCACAGACGCAGGAGTGACGAATGGCAGACTACTTCGTGATACAATCACTACATCATCACCAAAGAATAATGACAAAGAGCAAAGTACATCCATTATCATGTAAATCATTTTTGAAGACGACTAGAGTTTTACATGTCACAAGTCAACGACAAAGATGAAGACGTCAAGCAACCGTGATGACCGACCCTTAGGGGGAGATTGTTGGGATCATAGTTTTACTATTTTATGAAGTCTCGGTCATTTGTAATAATGCTAGGTTGCTTAGTTATTATTTACTATCATTTACATTTTGTATTAAGTTTACTAGGCTTAAGAATGAGGTCCATGGGCCTCAAGCCCATACGAATTATGAGAAGGGATGGAGTAGGAGTGTTGCCCTAGCTCCTTTCCTATAAATACTAGTCTTAGGCCATTTGTAAACTTGGTTGGTTATTTTGATTTCTTAAGGAAACTCTTGCACTTACATTTCTCTTTATCATATAATCACCCAATCTCTTTTCTCATCTCATTTCTATCATTGTTATGCTTGTGTTTACTAAATGGTGACCTAACATTTCCGATATCCTTCTCTTTGTTCTTTGAAGTAAAAATTGATTTTATAGTGACTTCTTTAAAAGATTTAAATTAGTTGAAAAATCAGAACTATGTACACCCGTGAGTGTCAACCGATTGTTAAAGTTGAAATTAGAAAAAGGATCTCACTTGATGTTTATTTGACTTGATTAGTAACAAAAGTATAATCTTTTATATCATAAAAGAATTACATCATTTCGGAGTGTTTTTGTAAAACCCTTCTTATTGAAAAAAAATTAGACCAATAGGAGAGCTCGATTTTGCCACGTAGACAAAATCTAGCAACATAATTGGTGAATAAAAAGTCAAAATTAAATTGATTTTGGTCAAACTTAATAAATTTGGTGGAGAAATTTGGTTAAGAAAGAAAAACGCATAAAAATATAGGTGTCAAATTTATGAAAACAAGACTCAAAAAAAGATGAAGTAATTAATAAAACTTTAGTGGTTGTATTTTAAATAAATTATATAAAGCTTAATGTAAAATTACAGGTTTTCATGTTTTTTAATAACTTTAGAAAAAAAAATAACCCATACACTTTATACCCCCTATACTTTAAAATATTAACTTTTTTTAAAATTAAATGAGTATTAGTATTGGTTTTTAGACTTTCTTCTATTAAAATTACAAAATTTGGTAAATATGCGAATTAGTTTTAATATACGTTAACTATTTTTTTTTAACTAATGTTAGTTTTATACTTTCATCCATTAAAATATTTTTTCAAATAAGGATCCATGTTATTCTATTTAAAAGTTTAATTTATGCGTACACGAGTTTAAATATTAAATACGGCTAAATTATTAGTGACGGGAATATAAATATCAAATGGTAAGCACAAATTACTGTGATATTAAAATAAATATACGTGATTCTACTTATAACAACGACTCGTGAAATTGTTATTTAAAATTAATATATGGATATACATAAGAAGATCTGCTACAGAACGAATACGCTTAGTTTTCAAATGATTCATATCGTCAAGTGCATTGTAAAAACTTCACGAAGCATATTTTAACTTTATCAACGCTTAATATGTGCTACTAAACTCGCACATTTTGTACAACATGATATCAATAGTTAAAGTTAGACAACAACATCAACCTCAAAATCAACATGTCTGCCAGTTAAAAACGTTATACAACACTAATTAGTAAAAAAAAATGTGGGTTAGATAGTCATTGTTTAATTTAAAAGGTGTTTTCCTTAAATTATTAAAAAAATACACGCATCACAATCCTTATTTGATAACAATCACCTCCTAAATAAAAAAATAAAAATAATAAAAAAAAAACTACGTAGGTGATAACCTAACTTTATTCATTGGCGTGATGTTTCATCAACAAAAAAACTTAATAATTGGTCATTATAGAGGGATTAAAAGTATGTACATGAGAATTATTAAGTAAGAATATATAGTTTTTAATCAGGTTATTACGTTACTATACTGCAATAATGTTATTGAGTTGGTAATCACAGATGTGAGATACAACCATTCTTCTTTACTTATGATTTATGTGTTAACCTCCTTTTGCTTCTGAATAGAATTTGAAAGAGACCTCAACAGAACTTTGGCTTATGCCTTATCTAGCTGGTAGTTTTTAGTAACATTTCTTATGGTTTAACCTTTTTCTTATACACCAACTTTTAATAACTTTTTTTATTATGTTTTATTGAAAACTTCTACACTTAATATTTGTGTTTTTACTATAAGCACACTAAGTTATGATAGAATGAGTTCAAGGGTTTTTTACTAAGCTTCTCAAAAAAGCTTATAGCTTTATCATAAACTTATTGTGTTATGGTAATTGAATAAGCCAATAAGCACCTTTAATAAGCATAACCAAACACCCCTTTAGTTCTAATATGAAGTTTTCTTATTTGTTGTTATGACTAACTTTGTTGTTATCCTCACTATAATGCAACATGTTAGTGGTTTTTGCAGTTTTATGATCTTATCGCACACACTAAAGAGTAATGTAATTTGTTATGTGTGTTTTTTAGAGGAGGATTAAGTATCAACACATGATTGTCGTGGAAGGATTTTGATGCATGGAATTGCACCCTCGCAAAAGGTTTTACCTCTCAAGGGAACTTGAGAAGCTTGCAATCCCCACCAGGCAGTGTACCTTACCGTTGTAGTATAGTATAGTGACAAGTACCGGGGGATTGAGCGTTCAACTCAAAGAATAGTGTTCGCTAGGGTTAAAACTCACTTGAACTAGGTCTAGAGATGAGAGATGATTCTTTTTATATTTTATATTTTTTGGAAAGCAAGTAAAAATCTCGGTTTTTAAAGGAGTGGACGGAATTAGTTGCTAATCAACTAACCCAAATTACTAAGGATGCAATCAAAATAAAATAAAATAAACTTAAACTAATTATGAAGAAAACAGTAATGAGAGAAAATGTGTTTACTTAGATTTCATTACTCCCTAGATAACTTTTACCGGTTGATTAGTTAATTGCATGGATGACGGGTTATATTCCTTAATTCCATTCGTAGGGCCGTGTACGATCTTCCCTAACTCTATAAGCTTCTACCTCTTCCTATGTCGAGCCGACTACTAGCTCCTAACATGGCCTCATTAGTAGTTACCTATGCATTAAATATAACCAATATATCGTAGTACACCTCCGATCATGTTTCTTAAGACGTTCAAGCAAGTTACCAATTGGAAGTCTGCCAGTTTTCTTAAGCCTAACATCGAATTCATTCATCCACAACAATTATAAACAAACAACCAACCAATAATCACTATCTAAGTTTCATTACATCTAAGCAAACACAAAGAAAACCTAGCCTAGCATGTTAAAGAGAAGACAAGCATAAGATATAATCAAACAACACATAGACATATTGAATGATTTGATGAAAGACTTATCTTCAATTAAGCATGGATGAAACAAGGGTTTGAAACCCTCAAAATAGCAGTAAAATTCGTCTAGGGTTTTCTCCCTTCCAAGTTGCACACAATGAATGAAAACTAGAAAAATATATATAGATTTTACAATCTGACGGCGTCAAGAGTAGGGTCTGATGCCGTCAACTCACCGCCAAAATAATACTCGTATTGCCTAGATCCACTTCTGACGTCGTCACCTATAAGCTTGGTCTTGGCCGTCATGTGCAATTTCCTCTTGATGGCCTTGGTGACGCCGTCATGTACAAATCTTTAAAAACCTCTCTGGGGTGTCACGTGTATTTTATTTATCCACCTCATTGTCAAGTCTTGACGTCGTCACTAACAAACTGTGACGCTGTCAGGTACAATTTTCAGCATGATTTTGAGACTTTGTCGTTTTCTTCACTTTTTCGCTCCAAAAACGTCCAAAATGCTTCCTTTTGTAAATTTCCTCTCAAAAGTACCTAAAATGACAAAAGGAACAATTTAGGGCAATATTTGATCAAATAATCTCGACTTTGGCCTTAAATGACCCCCCAAAAGCGGTACACTTTTTGTCTCATCAAATACCCTTACACTTAAGATTTGCTTGTCCTCAAGCAAATGCGCTTTTATTCTAATCAAAATACAAGTTAGGGGTCATTTAACACTAATATAAAAGTACTTTCAACAAATAATCATTCCACTTCAACCAAAAACAAGCATAGAAATTATACATTAGCACCTCACAAATAGTGTTTAGATACTCACATCTCTCGGGTGTAATAAAGTATATATCACAATATGGAAATGGAAAATATCTCTCACTACCTGTCATAGCAAATAGATTACCATAGGCTTGGGAAATGATCAAACCTCCACCACTTGGCGTAAGCACCTAGGACAAACTATCAAAGAGGTCTTTTAACAGAATTTTCCTTCTCGCTAAAAACCCTAGTCATTTTATCATGAATTCATCATCTAAATCCAATCTAACCATTGGATTTAGTTTTTGTTTTCATATCCTTAATCTACTGTTCATCCTACACATTTCCATATAATTTCATCCGTTTATTTTTTCTAATAATACTATATTCATATCTCTTTTATTTTCACACACACTGTTTTTCACACACGGTTTCATCCTTTTAATCTTCCCTTCTTCTCCACTTTAATTCACATGTAATTCGTTGAGTATGTTGGATCCTGACCCTACTCTTGTGAGTATGGAGCTTCCACCTAAACCATCTGATGAATTTGTTTTACCAAAAATATCGAATAAACCTAATGTCTCTAATAAGTCCCGTAACATTAAGAAGAATTTGAAGAAGAATAGTTCTAAGGGAGCTGGTCGTGCTAAAAGTAGTGGTGATATGGTTGATACTAATGAGGAATTAGATACTATGGAAGGAGTTGAGGTAGGGAATGAGGAAGCTATTGGGGCTCTTCCAAGCTCCAAGGGGGTTTCTCAAATGAATGTTGAAGGGAGTAATTCTGAAGGTATGGTTGCTGATGTGGGCTCTTTTGATGAGGGAAATAGTGGTAAGGTTGCTGAGATTGGTGGTATGAGTGCTTGTTCTGCTGCTGATTTATGTAATGGTAAGGTTTCTAATGTTAATACTACTGGTACTAATGTAGAAATGCCTGTTCCAGTTCATTTAAACCCTGTATTGTGTCCTGGTCTTGTGAGCAATGATCCTAATAGTGATAATACTAGGGATAATGGTTTGTTGGAGCATGTGGATGTTAATGGGGGGGGGGGGGAGGGGTTAAGTCTAGTGTGCAGGCCAGTGTGAGTTTAAATGGCCAAGCTAATGAGGTTCCTAGTAAGATTGCTAAGGTTGAAAGTCATACTGGAAACAATCTCTCTTTTGCTAATGTTCTTCAGGGTATGGCTGGTAATGCTAATAATAAATTGAGATTGTATCCATTATCTGTTAATGATGAGGGTAAAGAATTTGTGGATCTTGATCCTTTAATTCCTGAGGGTAATAAGATGTGGGACTTAACACTTGTTGGGTACTTTGTTGGTAAGAAAATGAGTTATAAGGAGATATCTTGGCACCTTAGAAGAATGTGGCGTATGTTTGGGCTTGACAAGATCATCACTATGGATAATGGTTTGTATTACCTTAAATTCAACTCTGTAGAAGGTATGTAAACTGTTATTGAGAATGGACCTTGACTTGTTGACCAAAAACCTTTGTTCTTGCATAAGTGGGAGGCTGGTACGTGTCTTGTGAATCCTGAGCCCACAAAAGTTCCATTGTGGGTCAGAATCTTTAATGTGCCTTTGGAAGCATGGAATGTGGAAGGTATAAGTAGGATTGCAAGTAGGATTGGTACCCCTATCATTATGGACAGGATCACTGCTTCCATGTGTGAGAATTCTTTTGGTAGGGCTATTTTTGCTAGAGATTTGGTTGAAGTTGATGTTGCTAAAGGGCTTCCGGGGAGTATAGAAGTTTGTTATAAGAGTCTTGGTAAATCTATGTGTCTTGGGGTTGAGTATGCTTGGAGTCCTCATGTATGCTCTCATTGCAAGGTTTTTGGACATAGTTTTGAGGCTGTACCAAGAGAGAATTGACTGAGGAGGAGATTGCCAAGATGAAAGAGATTAATGATCAGTATGCTCAAAAGACTAATGGTGATGTGAAAGGTAATGAAGAATGGAAGAATGTATCTTATAAGAAAGTGGTGAAAAATGGTAATGAAGGTAGCAAAGAACAGGGAAGTCAGTTTGCTAACAAGGGTACATATTATTCTAGGAATAATGCTAGTATAGGAAGAGGTGGTGTTTCTGGTATAGGTGGTTATAGGAATGTTCAACAGGGTGAGAGTTCTAAAACTGTTGATAGTCAAAAGGCTCCAATGGCGAATAAAAATAGTAGTGAGGTATCTGGTTTGGATAATGGTACTGAAATGAAAAAAAGCTTATAATAGGGTGAATGAGCAAAAAAAGAATGTGGGGCCACAAGATGTTCAAACCAATAATAGGTATTCTTCTTTGGTTGATGTTGATGATGATATTAATATGGTTGAAGGGCATAATTTTGATGAAGGTACTAAGGATGATAAAGGTGAAATTAGTAGTAGTGAAAGACTCAAATACAGAATTGATGCTCTGGAAAGTGAAATTGTGGAGAGTAATAGAAGCATTGGTTCTAATGCTAATAAGAAAGCAAAGGAGATGATGAGTGAAAGGATGAAGAAATCTGGACAAGCTAGTAATGTAGTTCTGTCTAGCCTTTATGATGAAATGTACAGAATGGAATTGGGGAGAATACAAGAGCTTACTACTAGTAAACAGTTATTGGAAGTGGAGTTATTTATTAGCCTCAACACTCCTTTTACTGAAGATCTTAAAAACCAATGGACAAATAAGATGTTGGAATACTTTTTTAAGCTGAAGAATGAAGGTATCAAAGAACAAGTTGGGGTCAGTGGTAGAGAAGCTATGATGGATGAGATAGCTGATGATACTTCTGCTCTTGCTATTATGACCCAGAATAATGTTGCTAATGTTATGGATACTAACATGGTTCAGATGTAGAGTACTACTGCATCTAGTAATCTTTCTATTTAATGGGGATCAAAATAGCTTCATGGACCATTAGAGGTATGTCTGAAACCTCTAAGCAAGATGAAGTTAGAAATCTTATTGTTAATAATAGTATTAGTATGTGTGGTATCATTGTAACTCGACTGAACAAGAAAGTTGTTAAGTCAGTCTGTGAGAATATTCTTGATAGGTGGTGTTGGGAATCTAATAGTATTGAAAGTAGTAAGGGATGTAGGATCATTGTTGGCTGGGATCCTAATATCTTCACTGCTTCTATGATATCTAAGAGTGACCAAGTCATTCACTTCTTAGTTACTTCTGTTGATAATGTTAGTTCTCTGTATGTGTCTTTCATTTATGGGGAGAATAATGTAAAGGCCAGACTTAATCTTTGGAGGAACCTTGAAGATCACAAGATCACTACTGGTAACTATCCTTGGGTCTTACTTGGTGGTATCAATGTTACATTGTTTGATGATGAAAATTCTAAAGGTAATGTTAATAATAATTATGGGGTGCAAGATTTTAGGGACTGTGTTGAGTCTCTAGATATGGAGGATATTTCTATGATGGGAATGTTCTTCACTTGGATTCAGAAAAAGAAGAACCCTGAATTGGGAATTTTGAAGAAATTGGATAGAATTATGGGTAATAGTCATTTCTTGGAAGAATTTAAAGACAGCTTTGCTAATTTTCTTCCATATTTAATCTCTGACCATAGTCCAGCTATTCTTACTCTTGGTAATGTTCACTCAAAGAAGCCCAGAACCTTTAGGTTTATGAACTTTCTGGCTGAGAAATCTTGCTTTTTAGAAACTGTCAAAGAAAAATGGAGTGTTCCTGTTGATGGTTTTGCTATGTTTGTACTGGCCAGAAGACTCAAATTTTTGAAGAAGCACATGAGAAAGTTAAATAGAAGTAATGGGAATGTTTTTGATAATGTTAAACTGTTGAAAGTGGAGTTGCAAAGAGTTCAAATGGATCTTGATAAAAACCCTAATTGTCCTGTTTTAAGAGAGGAAGAGATTGTGTACTCTAATGCTTATAAGAGTGCTCTTTTGGATGAAGAAAAGTTTGTTGAGTTAATAGACCTTGATAGATCTTCTTGAGCACTCTAGAATCGTTAGCAATGTTACTGTAATCAATAACACACTAATAGATAATCTCTGTATCTTGTATTTTAAAGCGGAAACAAATACAAGTGTAATACTAAGAACTCTTGATCCTCTATAGATCTTTTAATAATAAAAGTGTTTTCTCAAAAAACGTAATACAATACATAATCATGTTCTCCTTTTATACATAAGAAACCCTAAACCGTTTCACAAGAAACATATATTCTAAAACTTCTAAAAGATATGCATTATCACTTCCTAAATAAACTCATGCATATCCAAACTATATTACATAAAATACGGAAATACTATATCCGCAGAAACTAATAATACTGAATCTAGTCTTCAGCAGATACACTGCTTCAGCAGGAACCAGCTCTTTAGCAGTAACCTTCAGCAGAAACAGTCAGCAGAATTCTTACTTAACAGAATTCCCAACAATCCTCTCCTAATCTTGAATTTGACCTGGTTAAGTTCAAGATTCTTGATAGATCTACAAAATAACATACCAAGAGGATTGTAATAACAGAGTACCAGCAAAGAATCATCTTCAGCAGAATCTCTATGATCAGCAAATACTTGAAATCTCCATTCTTTGCAGCAACAAATGACTTAATGTACATCAAAACAAATTAGTTTCATACTATTCTCGTCACTTCCAGGTGTGTTAATTCCTGTGATAGGTGAATCATTGAAAATAATGGATTTGATGTCTCTTTACCAATAGCCATCACTACTAGAGTAGCCAAGTGTTCTAAGGTACACTGATAACCACATGATTTTTAGCAAATCATCAGCTATAAACGGATTTGAGATGTCTTTACTTGTAGCCGTTTGCTCAGGACTAGTCAATTATTTTGATGAAAATCATCTTGGTTAACTGATTACCAAATATGGTTTTCCACTGCCTTTACCACAAGCCATATACATGTGGGCTAGCCAATTATTCAGAATCCATAAAGGAAAAATCCATGGTCAATTGACAACCATTTCAACTACTCAGCAATAAAGCATGGGTGAGTTGAGAACCCTATGGTTTTGAGCAAACCATTACAGCTATCAACAGATTTGTTATGTCTTTACCAAAGCTGTACCCTTTGGACTAGCCAACTTTGTGATAGAATAGTCAACATCAGTTAAGTTGATAACCAAACCTGCAGACAATAGATACAATACTATACAACAAAATGTTAGTTTTTTTTTTTTTTTTTTTTTTTTTTTTTTTTTTAATTAAGAAAAGAAAACAAATATACAACATGATATCCCTAATCAGATGCTGCTCTGGAAGTCTTAATCCTTTGTTTGAAGACCTTCACCAAAGATTCTGCAAACAACCTTGCATTCCCAACTGGATCAGGAGGAATTTCCAACTTTTGTTGTAGCATTTTCTCCATCAGAGACACTTTTAGAGGATATCTTTTAGTAAGATCCATGATAAGCCTTAGACCAGTTGTAGTTTCCAAAACATGAACATAAGGCATAGGATAGAACTTACAATCTCAGAACATCTGCAAAAGAGACATAAAACATGCAAACACACCAAACAACTTGCAAAACTATTAGTGGTAGTGTTAAAACTCAGAAATTATACAACTTATACAAATCTACAAAGTTTACACTCATTATCCTCCCCTGAGGCATATGCCTCCCCTGAGGCTTAGGCTTCCCCTTAAACTTTGCAGTTAAGGGTTAAGCATTCCAATATGGACCACTAAATATTGAAACCTTGGTCCATCAAATGCTTTGGTTAACAAATCTGCCACATTCTCATCTGTGTGAATTTTTACCACTTTAACCAAATGTTTTTCATAAGCATCCCTTATAAAGTGGTGCCTGATTTCAATATGTTTGGTTCTATTATGAAAAACTGGATTTTTAACAATACATATTGTACTTTGATTGTCAATGAAAATGGTAGTATTCATAAAGTTATACCCATAATCCAGCAATTGATTCTGAATCCATAGAACCTGTCCACAACAATTGGCAGCAGCAACATACTCTGCTTCAGTAGTAGAGGTAGAAACAATGGTATGTTTCTTGCATTGCCAAGAAATCAGTCTTCTTCCAAGGAATTGGCAACCTCCAGTTGTGGATCTTCTATCCAAATTTGCACCAGCATAGTCACTATCACTATAAGCTGCTAGCTGAAATGGAGACTCTTTGGGATACCAAAGACCTAATTTGGGTTGGCCTTTTAGGTACTTAAAAATCTTTTTGACAGCATTCAAATGAGAGGTAAGTGGAGTGACTTGGTGCCTTGAACATGCACTCACAGCAAATGTAATATCAGGTCTTGAGGCAGTCAAATACATCAAGAACCAATCATTGACCTATATAAATGAACATTCACAGGGAGATAAGGATCAAGATTGTTCTTTGGTTTGGGAGCCTCATAGGGAGTAGTGGCAGTCCTGACATTCTCCATAGCAAACTTGGACAACATATCTTTTACATATTTCTCCTGATGTATGAAAATACCATCAGGTTTTTGCTGAACCTGTAAACCCAGAAAGAAAGTGAGTTCTCCCATGGCACTCATTTGAAATTCTCCCTTCATCAGATCTTCAAACTCCCTACACCATGCTTCTTTGGTTGAACCAAAGATAATATCATCCAGATACACCTGCACAAGAATAATATCCCTGGAATCTTTCTTGAGGAATAAAGTCTTGTCAATGGCACCTCTTCTGTAGCCATTCTTCAGCAGAAATGTGGAAAGTCTAGCATACCAAGCTCTGGGAGCTTGATGAAGTCCATAGAGAGCTTTGACAACCTTGTACACATACTCAGAATGATCAGGGTCTTCAAATCCCTTGGGTTGAGTCACATAAACCTCCTCTTCAATATCACCATATAAGAAAGCACCTTTAACATCCATCTGATAAACCATAAAGCCCATATAAGAGGCATAGGCCAAAAATATCCTAATTGCTTCAACTCTGGCCACTGGTGCAAAGACTTCATCATAGTCAATGCCTTCCTCTTGTCTAAACCCTTGAGCCACAAGTCTAGCTTTGTTCTTCACCACAATCCCCCTTGCATCTCTTTTATTCTTCAGAATCCATTTTGTCCCAATGGCATATTTACCATCAGGAAGAGGAACCAAAATCCAAACCTGCTGATTCTTAAATTGCAGCATCTCTTCTTGCATTGCCTCAAGCCAACTTGAATCAGCCAGTGCTTGAGGAACGCTAGTTGGCTCTATCTGAGAAAGAAAGCATGCAAACAGACAATGTTTGAAGTCTGTGTGATTGTTCCTCCTTTGATTGTAGACATAAGATATGAAAGCAACTTCACCATATTTTGTATTCTTTACAGTGCTTCTAGTTCTAACAGGATCTTTAGGATCTCCAATAATCTTTGATAGTGGATGAGCATTATGAATCCTTTTTGTTGCTGTAGGTGGAACATCAATTTTGGCATCAAGGTTGTTGACTGTAGGCCCAAACTCAGTATCATAAGAAGCTGAGTTAAATAGGCCAGGCTTTGGCTGATAATTCCCAAGATCAGAAGGACTTGGAAATCTTGTAAAGGGCTTCTCAAAGTCTGCAGAGACTTCAGTAGAAATGGGAGAGTGAGCATCAGTAGTATCAGCATCTGGGACCTTATCAGTGGGAATCGGTGTGCCTTCAGCAGAAGCATCAGCAGCATCCTTGTTTCCACTGACTGATTGTGCTGATTGATGTAGGATAGCTTCAGTCTCTTGTGTAACCTTTTCATTGAGTTTCTAAGCTTCCTTAGTAGCAGCATGTTCTTGCTTCTGCAGTCTTGCAAGATCCTCTGCATAATGTGACTCATCATCTTGTTCAGCAGCAGAGTGATTACCTACAAAATGGTTAGGTGGAAAAGATGGTACAACAATGGTATGTTCTTCTGGCTCAGATTCACATTCTGAGTCATCATCCATGGAACCTGCAGGGTTAGAGTTTGGATCTTGGTTACCTGCATTAGGATTAGAAGCATGTCTAGAAAAACCCAAATAGTCAGTCAAATAATCTAGGTCAAAATACCAAGAATGGCCTTGTCCCTGAATATTAGGCTGATCTTCAAGAAATCGTAGATTAAGGGTCTCTTCTATCCTTTTGGCATTCAGATTATAAACCCTATAAGCCTTGCTATGAGCTGAATAGCCCACTATGTACCCCTCATCAGCTTTCCCATCAAATTTACCCAGTATATCAGCAGTATTCAAAATGGTTACTTTGCATCCAAAAGGTTTAAGGTAATGTATGTCTGGAACTTTCCCAGTGAGAAGTTCATAAGGTGTCTTGTCATGATGTCTAGTAATGGATACCCTGTTCAAGACATAGCAAGCAGTACTTACTGCTTCAGTCCAAAATAATGTGGGTAGTTTGGAGTCTGCAAGCATTGATCTTGCTGCCTCAATGAGGGTTCTATTTTTCCTCTCAGTAACCCCATTTTGTTGTGGGGTTCTTGGAGTACTATAGTCCCTTCTAATCCCCTTAGACTTAAAGAATTCTATGAAAACAACATTTTTGAATTCTGTCCCATTGTCACACCTAATTCCTTTAACCTTTTTATTAAGCTGGTTTTCAATTAAAATGATGAATTCTTTCAAAATAGGAGTTGTTTCATCTTTAGTTTTTAGAAAGAATACCCAGCAAAACCTGCTAAAATCATTTGTGATGACCAGGCAGAAGTACTTGTGATCAATACTTCTGATAGGAGTTGGACCAAAGAGATCCATGTGCAGTAACTGAAGTGGTTCTGAAATGGTGCTCACAGCTTTGACTGCTTTGTAAGAGGCTCTGTGTTGCTTTCCCTTGTTGCAAGAAATACAATTGTGTTCATTGGTGAAGAGTTTAGAAGGAAGGCCTTGTACAAGACCAAGTTTAGACAACTTGTTGATAGTCTTGTAATTCACATGAGCCATTCTTCTATGCCATTTGGTAGATTCATCCAGGGAAGCTTTAGCCACCAAACATGTTAGATCACCTTCTGGCTTGACATCATTCAGATTGAAGGTGTACAAGTTGAAGGTTCTAGGAACTCTCAGCAAAACAGTTGCGTCTTCTGGAAGTTTGAAGTCCTTGGAAAGTACAAGACACTCATCTTCAGAGAAGAAAACCTTATTCTTAGTGTCACAAATTTGTGATACAGAGAATAGATTGAAATGCTCCAGTTCCTTCACATAATAAACATTTTCAAAATCCAACAAGGGTGTCTTAATAGTTCCTTTCCCTGTAATTTTTCCATCTCCACCACCAAAAGTTACAGTGCCTCCTCCTTCTATAGGTACAAAGTCATGCATCTTATCCTTGTTCCCTGACATACTTCTAGAACAACCACTATCAACAATACCTACTTCAGTACTTTTCAAAGGATGATCCTACAACAACAACAAAAATTATACAAAAGTTACTACACATTGGAGACTCAAGTCATTGCTGACTTGAGCCTGCCTTGTGGATCATTAGTGATAGGCCATGTAGATGTTTTAGATCCACCATTGTTCTTGGGCCAGTAATGCATATTAGGTCCCTTCTTTGTCCAAGAACAACCTGCTGAGGGCTTCACAGCAGTATTCCAATACCCACTACCATAATACATTGAGTCAAAGTGATTAGGCCAATAACCATTAGAAAAGAAAGAGCTAGTAGGTCGAACATAAGGTCTAGTACTAGGTTTTCTCCATAAAGAATGTGGTTCAGCAGAATTGGATTTCTGCTGATGTGGAACAAAAGAGGGTATTTCACTAACATTCTTCCACATTTGCCTAGGTTTCCTTTGACTAATACATTCACCCATTCTTTGCTCATGAAATGTACAATCCTTAATCAAGTGAGATTTACTTCCACACACAAAACATTTCTTCTTCTTAGAAGATTTATTCAAACCAAAGGAAGTTCCATAACATGAAAAAGTATTCAAACCACCTTTATAAACAGAATTGTTTTTAACATAACCAAAAGTATTATTTTGCGAAGAATTTAAAAACAAGTCTTCAGTAGAAACTGTCTTGTTATCAGCAGCAACTCTAGAAGGCTTGTGGGGAGTCTTGGGTGATGTCTTTGGTGTGGTCTTGGGAGTGGTCTTGGGCAGGTCAGACTTCTCACTTGAATCACAGCTGGCAAATGAGGTAGACCCTTCATCAGAAGACTTGTCACTGTCACAACAAGAGACAAAGTCAGTAGATTTAATAATAGGGTCTGGCAAGTCAGTTGACTTTTTACCATAGAGATGGTGTGATCCATCAAAGTTACTAGGTATGGATAGGTCAATAGGCATATGTTCCCCTCTTATAGGTCCAGGGACAACATGTAAGTTACCTTCTTTGACAAAGTTTGCTAACCCTGCTGGTGTGGATTTACCTAGGTCATTCCTAGCTTCTAAACCAACATATTTTTGAAATCCTAAACCTATTTTAGAGTTCACAGCCTGACTACCATAAAGTTCACTAGCTAGATTATCACCTGACATTAACCATTGTTTCTTTCTAGCTATCTCTTTGTCCAACTTAACTTGTAATTCTTGTTTTTCCTTTTCTAGATCAGACTTCTCTTTTTCAGTACGTTTTAAGTCTATCTTAGCAACTTCTAAATCACTTTCTAGAACTCTTATTTTTTCATCATATTTAACTTGATTCTTTTGAAACCAGACTTTTTGTTTCTCTAAAGTTTTTAAAGCCATTTTATAAGACTCTACCTCTATATAACACTCATTGTACTTTGGTTTCAATTCATCAAATTCTTGTTTAAGCTCATTGTATCTTACACTACATCCAAACACACAATTTTGTACCTGTGAGATTCCCATCAAGGAGACTTGCTCCTTCTTGTCCTCTGAAGGTGAGTATGCCAGCAGATTTACTTGTGAAGAAGTAGAAGCTTCCTCTCCAGCAGGTTCATGTTCAGCCCAATCAATTTGGTGATCCAGAGTCACCATAGCCTTTGAAGGTGCAGCCTTAGTAGTCCCTGCTTCCACTGGATAGGAGCCATATCTAACTTCATCTCCAGGTTTTCTCTCCTTGCATTCTCTTGAAAAATGTCCCACTTGACCACAAGTGTAGCATTTAACTTTCCTTCTATCAAACCTTGCTGCCTCTCTTCCATTAAAACCAAACTTCCTTCCAGACTTGGCTTCAAACCTGTTAATGTTCATAGAGATCATTGCAAGCTGCCATTTTAAGTGCATCTCCTCCATCTCCAATGGATCCACCTGTTCAAAATCCTCATAAGCAAGAAACTGTTGATGTTCATATTCAGCCACAAATGAATGAACAATATCATCCAACACACTACTGGATTTTGATTTAGGAGCAGATTGAGTATGGGTTTGAGAAGATGCTCCTGATGTATAAGAACTTGAGGCTTGATGCACTAGTTTTGTAGAAGCACCAACAAATGCAGAATGAGTGGATGGACGAATGGGACTTCTAACATCAGGCTCAAGTGATTTAAGCCTGTTGTAGAGGTCATCAAAGGACATCATGTCCAACCCACCTTTGGTCTTGAGAGCAATACAGACTTGTAACCAAGAGGGCGGCAAAGATCTCAGAAACTTAGCATTGCAGTCCTCATTGTCAGGTCTAGCCTTCAATTGATTAAGTTGACTTAAGATCCGATGAAACCTGCCATAGCCTTTATGAATTCCCTCTTCTTCAGATATCTGAAACTCTTGGAACTTTTGCTTTAGCATAGACTTCTGCAACCTTCTTGATTCCTCATTCCCACCAAATCTAGCTTTTATAGCCATCCAAATGTCCTTGGCATCCTCCATGAAGTGGCAGTCACCCATGTGGTCATCAGGTATAGCTTGGAGCAGAATTGTTCTTACCTTGCTCTCCCTTTGCACAGCCAGAATCTCTTCAGCAGTTCTGGGACCTACAATTGTAACAACTCCATCAACATCTGTAACATGCTTCTTCAGGCTATTCCCCTTTTTGACAACCTCCCACAGATTCCAATCTATGTTTGTGATCCAGTTCTGCATCTTCATGGACCACAGATGATATTCTTCAGCATTCTTCAAGTATGGAAACTTAGCATTACTGTTGGAGAGGTTGAGTTGTTGAAGAGAAGTGGTGTTTAGGTTTTGGGTTGTATCAACGTC
>JARVZY010011115.1:0-17000 GCA_030686995.1 Artemisia argyi | reverse complement strand
AAACTGGAAACACGGGTCTAAAACGCGCAATTCGCGTAAAACGCTGAATTGAAAAACGTAAAATTCCAAAACTTTTGGAATTGTCATAAAATGATAGAAAATCATATTTCTATTGTTTATAATGTTTTATGGATATATCGGGATGCTGGAAGGACGTTTAAACCTAAAAGTAAATCTCGGACACGGCTTTGTGATTTTTGCAGAAATGATCCGACGAGCGTCAAACTCTCGGATTATCGTTAAAATAGTTTAACTTACGAGAATATGAAATAAAAATTTCTGAGATGAATAGTAAAAAGTGAATAGTAAAAAGTGAATAGTAAAAGTGAATAGTAAAATTTTCCGGGAATAGTAATTAATCTGAAAATGCGAATTGTTACATCAAGGCACAATGGAGGTGGGTTTGCCCCCCTTGCCGATCGGTTTTGGAGCCCAAAGGGGTGTTCCGGAACCTTCTCTTGTTTCCATGTTTTGTCTAGTATTTACTTTCCTAATCTTCGTTTAATAAATAATTAGTCATTAATCAATAATACTAATTATTAATATTTATTTTGTGTTTAATAATTAATTATAACATTTTATAAATAATTATTATATTTTCTCTTCATACGTATTGTGTGCAATCCCGTGATCTCAAGTTCGATCCTAACACACGACCATTATTATTTTGTCTATAAAACCAACATAAGATACCCCATTTTCCAAACTAGACCATTTTTCAAGTTTTTACGAAAACGAACTAATGCAAACCTCATCTTCCCTCGCCCAACAGTTCTCAGCTTACCCTGCTATCGCCCCAGCTCGCCCAACACATGCATGACTTTTAAACTTCCCTACCAACGCCTAGCACTCACCGACATCGAAAACATACACGTGTATGGTTAAAAAGTTATCTATTAATGAATCTAACAAATAATATTTGAAAGTTCATTCTCGATAAAAATATAGGCGTGGTTCTAATTCGTAAAATGGTCCACAAAGTGGGTCATTTAAAAATTTTTATCTTAAAAAAAACATATTAAGATTTTGAATTCAACGATAACAGGTGAAGAAATTGATGATTAAAGAACAAATTTGTAAATTACGATATATTGATAAGAATGGTAATACACTCACCATTTGCCTATAATTGAAAAGTTTGCAATTTGGTTTTAAATTTATAGAATTAACCCTACATTTCATTTATACGAGTCTACAAAAAATTGATTGCCATTCAAAAAAAAAAAAAAAAATTATACGAGTCTACAATCGATTTGTGTACATAAGAAAACAATTTAACAAATAATGACAAGATATCCTTAAGTGGACCCTTAGTCAAACAAATCTGATTTGTCTCTATTACGCCCCTACCCTCTTAACCCTAACACCTACTTCACCTCTTCGTTATAAAAACTTGACGATGACATATATCCTGCCGTCAAACCACCGTTAACTCTACTGGGTCCCACAGGTCCTACGTGAACACAGGGCCACGTTCCCTATGCCCCTTGGTAACCATCACCTTATTTAATTCACGCGCGGACCCCACACACACTTAATAAGTACATTTCATACATTACTTTGACGTCCACTATGATAAAAACAAAAGATTCTATTTTTCTTCATTTATTCCAAGCTGTAATGCTTTAATAAGTTGTACGCTTTTTAGTGAAAGATGTACCTTGATCTGGTTTTAGGAAATGAGAGTGTGGAATAAGATGTAAATTTTCTTTTTGGCGCGTAAAGGTTTTGATTACTGACAGATTATGCTAAAAAAGTATTTCATTTCCCGCTTTCTAATTAATTAAATATTTTATGCCATCTTTAGCTAATTGCCTAATTACTTTAATTAAAAAGGCTGAAAGTGCTTCCTTTTTTTCCCTACTTTTAATGATTTTCAACTTTTGTTTCTGTAAAATTAAATTAAATGATTTTGGTAATTTTTGGATTAGAATAAAAACATATATGACATACTCATCGTCATCACACATATCTTATTACCAAATTTTGTCCAAATAGTTAAGTTTGAGTTATACTTTTGCTTAAAACAAATAAGATCATAACTTTTTGGGTATTGTTGACTACATTTTGAAGACAATTACAAAGTAGTACGTGTGTTCTTAATTTAATGTCATCATGATAAAAGTACTATATTAGCATTATTTGAATTTTGAAATTATTTTTCGACAAAAAAATAGTGAAACATATCATTGACTTGAAAGTTCAAATTATGTCTATAAGGTTAAAATGTAACACTAATAAATTTAATGTTGTGAAACCCGGTTCGACCTGATCAGGTTAACCGGTTAAACTGGGTTCGGCAAAAAAAAATAGGTCATATTAAACCGGGTCATAAAAAACGGTTGAACCAGTTAAACCCGCTGGATTTTAAGTGACCTGGGTCAGCCTGGTTCTTGAAACCCGACCGGGTTTGGTTTTTTTTATGTTTTTTAAAAATAAAACAAGTTAATTATCGAAATCCGGTTAGATCTATCGAGTTTTAAGTGACCCGAGTCAACCCCGGTTCTCGAAACCCGACCAAGTTTGGTTTTTCTTTTAATAAAAAACTGGGTTGATCCGATAATCGAATCAGTTGAACCGATAACCCGGTAACTCGACTCGGTCGATTAAAAACCCGATTTTCAAAACATTCATGATAATTAATGTTTAGGGTATGTTTTACAAAATATTTTACATTGCAAATGTTGTAAACAGAAAATATTGTATTGCATTCACAAATAGAGTATATGTGTCTTAAAACTTTTTCCAAAAGCGATATTAAATACAAGGAATTCCTTTTATCCCAAAAGAATGAAATGAAATGAAATAATAAAAAGACCAAAGTAAAAGACACAATCACACCAACACACATTGACTTCACAATCCAACATTAAACTCACACACACACATACAGTGAAACACACTTCACTTCTCCCCACAGAACACAAATGCAGCAAATCTTTAGGGTTTCAAACAGTGCATTAACTACTTGTACAGACTGCATCACAACTGGTACATTTTAACTGCAACACTCATTTCCTTGGACCCTTTTAATCTTTGGTACTATTTGTGCAAAACCCTTTAAGGGTTCTTTATATTTTGTTATAAAAATGATGATGGTTAGGGTTTTAGTACTAATGGGTATGTTTTTTATAAATGTTATGGGTCAGTTACCTTCACAGGATATATTAGCATTACTTGAGTTTAAAAATGGTATTAAACATGACCCAACTGGCTTTGTTTTAAGTTCTTGGAATGAAGAGTCTATTGATTTTAATGGATGTCCTTCTAGTTGGAATGGTATAATGTGTAATGGTGGTAATGTTGCTGGTGTTGTTCTTGATCATTTGTCATTATCTGCTGATGTTGATTTGAATGTGTTTGCTAATTTAACTAAGCTTGTTAAGTTGTCTATTTCGAATAATTCGATATCTGGCAAGTTTCCAACTAAGATTGGGGAAATGGTGGCTTTTTTTGATGTGTCGAATAATTTGTTTAATTCGTCGTTACCGGATGATGTTGGGAAAGTTGGGAGTTTAAGGAATTTGTCGTTAGCTGGGAATAATTTCTCGGGGGCTATTCCTGATTGGGTATCAAGGCTTAGCTCGATTCAGTCGTTGGATTTGAGCCGTAACTCGTTTTCTGGTGTGATTCCGTTAGGTTTTACTAGTTTGAGTAATTTGGTTTATTTGAATTTGTCGGTTAATAGGTTTAGTAAGAAGATACCGAAAGGTTTTGAGAACATGGGTGTTCTTGAAGTGATAGATTTACATGGGAATATGTTGGATGGTGATTTTGATCCTCAGTTTTTGCTTTTAACAACTGCAATTCATGTTGATTTGAGTGGGAATTTGCTTACAAGTTCTTCGGGTCTGGATGAGAAGTTTTTACCTGGGATTTCTGAAACAGTTAAGCACTTGAATCTTAGTCGTAATCAGTTGACTGGATCTTTAGTTAGTGGGGGTGTAGCACAGATGTTTGGGAGTTTGCTTGTTTTAGATTTGAGCTACAATCTGTTCTCTGGTGAACTCCCAAGTTTCAATTTCGCTTATGACCTTCAAGTCCTCAAGCTCTCGAATAATAAGTTTTCGGGGTTTATACCAAATGATCTATTGAAAGGCGATTCATTGGTTTTAACCGAGCTCGACTTGAGTCGCAATAACCTCACAGGTGTGTTTTTTTTTCCTCCTAAAAGTCTAATGATGCACAATTTGTGTGTGTTTGTTTATACTAACTATTTGATTAAAATTTGCAGGGTCACTCAGTATGATAATGTCGACAACGCTTCAAGTTCTTAATCTGTCTTCCAATGGGCTCACAGGTGAGCTTCCATTGGTCACTGGTGGTTGTGTTGTTCTTGATTTGTCAAACAACAATTTTGAAGGAAATTTGACGAAATTAGTGAAATGGGGGAACCTAGAACATCTTGATCTCAGTCAAAATCGGTTAACTGGTTCATTCCCTGAGGTAACGGGCCAGTTCTTACGGCTTAACCACTTAAACCTTTCACATAATGCTCTTGATTCATCTGTCCCTAAAGTAATCACTCGGTTTCCTAGACTCTCGGTTCTTGATTTAGGTTTTAACCAGTTTGATGGACCATTCCCAAATGGTTTAATATCTATGTCTACATTACAAGAACTTCATCTTCAAAGTAATAAGCTTTCTGGAAGTATTGATTTGTTTCCGTCTTCTTTTGTATCTAATGTATCCAACATTCGTGTTCTTGATATTTCCGATAATCAGCTTGATGGTGATTTTCCTGATGAATTCAGTTTGTTGACTGGTCTTCAAGCTCTTGATATCTCAGGAAACAAATTCTCAGGCTCTTTACCATTGTCTATGAGTGTACTTACCGGTCTTGTTTCTTTAGATATTTCCCAAAATCATTTCACGGGTCCGTTGTTAAAGAACTTGACTAATGATCTTACAAGCTTTAACGCATCTTATAATGATCTCTCTGGTGTTGTTCCTGAAAATTTGAGAAAGTTTCCCGAATCTTCGTTTTTTCCTGGAAATTCCGACTTGCAATTTCCTAATCCACCTGCGGAATCAAACGACCATGGCTCCTCCAGCAAGAAGAAATCGATCAAAACCATTTTTAAAGTGTTGATTATTGTTGCTTGTGTTATTGCTGTAGTGATTTTAATCCTTTTAGCGATTTTCATTCATTACATGCGGATTTCGCGTCGCCCTCTTCCTGAAGAAGTTAAGACGAAAGACGTCCATCGTGGTCCAACAGCAGTTGGAAGTGGCAGTGGAACGGTGGTTTCAGCCGGAGATATTGTTACTTCAAGAAAAGGGTCATCATCGGATATGATTACTTCCGAAAAAATCGGTAGTGGAGCAGTGGCGAGTTTCTCTCCATCTAAACACAGCGGGTTCTCATACTCACCTGATTCGGGTGACTCATATACTGTTGAGAATCTTTCTAGACTAGATGTGAGGTCACCTGATCGATTGGCAGGTGAACTTTACTTTCTTGATGACACTGTGTCGTTTTCACCCGAGGAACTGTCACGGGCCCCAGCCGAGGTTTTGGGAAGGAGTAGCCATGGGACTTCATATAGAGCGACACTTGATAATGGATTGTTGTTGACTGTCAAATGGTTAAGAGAAGGGGTTGCAAAACAGAGAAAAGATTTTGCTAAGGAGGCGAAAAAGTTTGCAAATATAAGACATCCAAATGTTGTTGGGTTACGAGGGTATTATTGGGGACCTACACAACACGAGAAGCTAATTCTTTCAGATTACATATCTCCTGGAAGTCTAGCGAGTTTCCTCTATGGTAATAATCTTTTTCTTTCATTCACTCACTTGTTATGATTCTGTGTTCAAATTTTGATTAAATGGTTAATCAAGGTTTTAATATTGTTGATCAAGATTCAAGCTTTTTAAATTAGCTATTAAGTTGTTGATCAGTGTTCATACTCACAAAATAGTTGATCAGAATTGGTGATTCAGATTCTAGCTATTAGATTGTTGATCAAGACTCGGGTATTCTAAATTTTGATCAAGATCTGACCTTTTAAATGCTTGATCAAGATTCAAGAGGCTATGTGTACAATTGTGAGTAGGTTTGATTAACTTTTTTTCTGTGCAGATCGACCGGGAAGAAAAGGTCCTCCTTTGACATGGGCCCAAAGGCTAAAAATTGCAGTGGACATTGCTCGTGGCCTAAACTACCTCCATTTTGACCGTGCAATTCCACACGGAAACCTCAAGTCAACCAACATCTTACTAGACGGTGCAGATCTAAATGCCCGTGTAGCCGATTATTGTCTTCACCGTCTAATGACCCAAGCAGGAACCATAGAACAGATTCTTGATGCTGGGGTGCTAGGCTACCGGGCACCTGAGCTAGCTGCTTCCAAACGCCCACTCCCATCTTTCAAATCAGACATTTACGCGTTTGGAGTAATTTTGCTGGAGCTTTTGACCGGGAAGTGTGCTGGTGATGTGGTATCGAGTGAAGACGGTGGTGGGGTTGATTTGAACGATTGGGTTAGGTTAAAGGTGGCAGAGGGACATGGGGCCGATTGTTTTGATTCTGTGTTGATTACAGAAATGGGAACACCGGCTGCTGATAAGGGAATGAAAGACGTTCTTGGGATTGCTTTACGGTGTATAAGGCCACTTTCTGAGCGGCCTGGGATCAAGACTGTGTACGAGGATCTCTCGTCTATATAAGTAGCTAGTTTTTGTTGTATTTTTTTTTCGGGTTTTTCTTTGACTTAGATTAGAGATTGAACTGGTTGAGTCAATATTTCATTGCTCTCCCTTTTTATCTTTTGGTGCTTTTTGAAGGTATGTTCTTCAATTTTTCTGGAAAAAAGTAAGGTTTGAAAAAAAATATGAATGAAATGATGCTGAAATGGTTTTGTTATCATATTTACGAAAACAATTGGTATGGTTTTTATGGATTTGAAAAGGTATGATTTGACTCTATTGTTTGTTAAGGTATATTCTATCACTACTATGGTTCTACACATGTTATAAGACAAATGTTTTTAAAACCGGTTTTCTAGTTGATCCGGTTGAGCTTTCGGTTCACGATTCAACCGGGATTTTTCTCAAAACCGGTTTCCAATCACCCGACTGGTTCACGATTTAACTTTCCGGGTCAACCCGGTTTTTTAAACATTAGATAGCGTGTTTGGTTACACAGTGTGTGTATGGGAATGGCCGGAATGACATATATGCTGTTTGCTTAAGAGGAATGGGTATTTAAATAATATAATATATCAAACCCACAAGAAGAAAATACAACACTAGCATCAAATTTAAAGTTATTCCGTTCATGTATTGACTATTGAGTGCTAAATAAATTAGTACCAAGTATAAAATACGGGTGTTATACTTACCCTATAAAAAGTTATGCACACATCACTATTTATGCAATATCATGTTGTACCATATGTATTAATGATGTGATATTATTGTGTGTGCATCACTTTTTATGGTGTAAGTATCACCACCCATAAAATATACCCCGTAAATTAAATTTTATGATGCATTAAGTTTCTTTAACCCAATTGACTCATTTTTTTTTATATTTTTATTTTTATTTTTGTGAGCATTGTTACAACATTAAGAGTCAGAGTGTAATAAAAGAAATAAATCAAAGGGTGGAATGCATCTCGCTATATTACACATATATTCTTGGATTCCTTTTGAAATAAGATTAAGCATAGTTTTTTGGATTCTATTGTCTCTCCTATTTGCCCAAAAGAATACAATAATTAATTTCTTTTACAAAACTAAGAATAAAAATAATGAATATTCAATCATGAAAATGAATGCAAAGATGAAAGATCACAAATAGAGCTCGATGCAAAAAGAGTACAATTGATGGATTCATTTTGGTTTATGCATTTCGTTTTATTCTTCCTTTTGCCTCCTACTTTTGTTGCCTCTCCTCAGATATCATGTAACATTTATAATTTTCTTCAACAATCTTTTTTTGTCTTATGAATGGTATGATTTATGTGGTTTCTGATAATTTATGAAATCTGACAGATAACGCTCTTGAATCTCATAGAGGGATTACGCGTAATCTTCTTCAACAGAAACAATGTATGGTTTTTCATTCTTTATTCGTGTTAATAATGCATGAAAACATTTGGTTCATTTGTTCATTTAGTCCATTGCATTTTGATGATGCCCGAAAAAATTGAAAATCCAATATTTTGAGTTGAGGAAACAAGGCAAAATTAATGGAATATTTATGTTCATGTATGTAATCATCATTATAGATACAATTTAGAGCTAATCGACACCCTTTACGCCCGTTTAATTCTTTTGTCATGCCTAAAATAGGAACCTTTAGGATAAAATACAAATTTTGACACAAGACCATCAAGGTTGAAGGCTTATTGAAGACTAAATGGAAATTCTGATATATTTGTTACACTTTTTTGCAGCTTGTCCGGTGAACTTTGATAATGAGAACTACACAATCATCACGAGCCAATGCAAAGGACCCGTATACCAACGTGACCCGTGTTGTAACTCCTTTTTGCAAGTTGCTTGCCCTCATTGGGAGCATGTTAATGATGAGAAGACTAACTGTGCATCGACTTTGTTTAGTTACATTAATTTGTATGGGAAATATCCTCTCGGGCTTTTTGCTAGCATGTGTAAAGGAGGCAAAGATGGGCTT
This sequence comes from Artemisia argyi, assembly GCA_030686995.1. Taxonomy (NCBI): domain Eukaryota; kingdom Viridiplantae; phylum Streptophyta; class Magnoliopsida; order Asterales; family Asteraceae; genus Artemisia; species Artemisia argyi. Next base: position 8,359 of record JARVZY010011115.1, on the reverse strand, counting down.
AGTTGTGACAAGGTCGATACATCATCTCACAAGAATAGCCATAGTTGGGCTGAATCCACATCGGTTCATTCATCGTTGCTGATGATCACCATTGGTGTTATTGTCTTCCTATTAAACTTCTTATAGTCTATAAGGATATGATGATACGTTAGATACAGTAGCGAGAAATGAACGAATAAAAGGGAACTACATGAGTAGTCGTCATTTTAATAGACAATCTTTTATCGTATTTTATTATGTATCATCGAAGCACAATACATAAAGATTAAATGACAAAAAACCCTAACGTACCCTAAACCCACAAACGGGCTTACATTTACGTAATTTACCATCTAATAAAAAATACCATCGATTTTTTTTGAACATCAATTTTTTGAGAAAACTAGCAAGGAGCTAGTACAAAAGAGTTACAACAAATTCATACAAGAGTTGATTGGATCGCTAATCCACTCTATCCAAACGGGATTTACATTTTCATCACGATGAGAAATCCAAGAGTGTGATAGCACCTTGATCTCTTCGTAAAGAGAGTCTTTTCTTGGAGGTTTTAAATCGAAGCAGACACTGTTGCGAAATCTCCAAATGACCCACAATGTTGTTTGAATGACCACATTGAAGCTGCCCTTAATCGACTTGTGTATGTTTACCAAATCTCCCCCTGATATAAGATTAGAAAGAGCCTTCGGGTAGTCGAAAAAATCCCCACCAAATTGTAACTAAATTCTAAATTTTATCTGCAACAAGGAAATCAATGAATAAGTGTTGAGCAGTTTCGATATCGATCGCTATCACAAACTGGGACATCTAATCGAGTTTAAATCCACCCCGCGCGCGATCATTTAAGTTGCAACGGGTTGGAAGTCTATCCAATCAGAGACGCCATGAAAATATATTAATCTTGATTGGGAGGACCTTTTTCCATCGTATCTCATTTGTAGACGAACACAAGAAGAAACTATCAAGATGTTTACGCATTGAAGAGACAGTAAACGTGTTTGTGGAACCTAACGAGTAGTTCCATACTTCCATGTATCAGGGAAGTCCATTGGGCTGAAAATAGTAAGCAGCCTAGCAAGTTGCTTTTTTTTTTTTTTTTTTTTTTTTTTTTTTTTTTTTTTTTTCCTCCTCCTCCTCCTTCCTAGGCCATTCCTTATGGGTTGTGTACGGGTTAAACGTAAACAGGTTAGGGTTGACAAATCCGACTCGATAACATAAACATGTCGTGTTAGGGTTGAATGTTTCTGACCCGCCAACACGCGTACCTGAGCCCGAACTAAATTGCCACCACTAATCATAACTTTTCAAGATCAAGGATCAATTTAGGATTTATTTTTTATTTTTTACTTTTTTATCTAGAATTTCGGTTTGAAATTATCAATTAACAAACGATTAGTTGGATATGAATGATATTCCATTTATTGGGGATGGAAATTAGGTTATTGAAGACGTCAATACTGTTGTTGCTAATGAAATCGGGTTATAAATGGAAAAAATCAGGTTACTGCAAAAACAGATGCGACTTTAAAGAAGATGCAATTGTTGTTACAAATAAAATCACATATGATTATGTTTGGATTGTAAAATCATATGTAACTATATTAAAAATTGCATGTGGCTATATTAAAAATCACTTGAAATTGTAAATGAAAGCATTGTAGATTACTTAAATATAAAATGACGTGTTTGATGAGTCATGTGAGAAGACAATATTGCCCCTATGTTAATAACTATTTTGATACAATTTACTTTTAATTCAAAACCACTTTTAGTTTATACTTTTGAATAAATAGATTGAATAGTGAGGATTTGATTTGTGGGTAAAGATCCAGTGAGAAGAAACTTAAAATGAGAAGAATGAGAAATAACTATAACCTCATATTTGATATACATCGACTTAAATTAGATGCATCTCTATTCCTTTAGATGCATCACAATTAATTTCGAAAGTGATTTTGAAGTGAAAATGATGCAAAGTAGTACTAGAAACAAATTTGACCCGTAGAGGACAAAAAATACATAGGATTTGTCTAATTTGATGAAATGCATCTAATATATGTATATACATATAATTTTTTGCTAAAAAATATATTATGATGCATCTAAAAGATTAGGGATGCATCTAATTCAAATTAATGCATCTTTAATATGTTGTTATAATTATTTCTCATTCTTCTTATTTTAGGAATTCTTCTCATTTGATCTTTAATTTTTGATTTGTTGATTATTATAGAATTCGTATATAGAACTTTGTGGGAGAAAAAAAAAACTCATGAACACGGCTAAAGTAAGTACCAAAGTACATTAAGGCTACCCCCAATGAGTCGGTCAATCATCAGGTCGTTGGGGGTCGAAATGGGTCGCCGCCACTGCTCACCATTTGGTCGGTGTGGGTCGAGACCCAAAATCGATCAAGAGCTCGACTTGGTCGAGTGTGTGTACAAACCATATAAGAAAAAAAAATGTAGATCTATTTTGTTTAGTGACTGTTATTTTTCTTGAGAGAAACAAAAAGGAAGGTTGCGTAAGGTGTAGTGTGAAAGAAATTAAGTATCTTATATAGCTAGAGTTTAGGTTATTTGTTGTCGAGCTTATAATCCTAAAAAGGGACGACCTTTTTTTTTTTTTTTTTGACTTGGACAACAAAATTTGGTTTGGGCATTATAACAAAAGTTAAACAAAATTTTGTATACAGTTTTTGTAGCTCGTGTGTTGAGTGTTAAATGTATTTGAATTATTATGTAATAGCGTTTTTATTATCAATGCAATTTAATGTTGTTGTTTCTTAAAAAGAAAAAGGAAAAGAAATAAAAAAAAAAAAAAAAAAAAAAAAAAAGATGTTGGTCGTTTTAGTGTGCTTAAAAAATCAGTTGTAGGAGAGAAAGTTGAGATGAAAGAAAAAATGAGTGTCGATGGAAGTTACTACTGGGATACCGTAACTTAAACAATATTATTTCATTGTGAGGTCATCTATGTTACACCTATAAACAAGTATGATAATGAGGTCCAATGGTTTTGCTTTTGTTTTGTGGTGTACGATGCTTATGTCAAAAGAAACGGTTGACATGGATATTCAATATATAGTTGATGGACAGTGTATGATGTGTGGTTGGTTGTCACCTTCCATTATTGCGTAGACTATATCAGCATGATATTTGGGTATATGGTAGGGGTGTCAATCGAGTCGTGTTCGTGTTGACCTATTCGGGTTTGCGTGTTGACGAGTTAGTATAACATTTACCTAAACACAACCTATTATTAATCGTGTCAAGAAACTCAACCCAGACTCGCACCTGCATAACATGTGTAACCCATTTTTGACCCATTTAACCTATTTAAATAAATAGGTCAAGTAGTGAATAAAGTTAGTGGTTTATTGATTTAACTAGCTTAAATGCCAAAATGATATAAGTATTTAAAATATAATAAAAATAACAGACAAACAACTATACGACAATTTTCTCAATTATAAGCGTCAATTTCTATTATATATGAGGTATAATCGTAATTCAATCATATTAAGTACATAACAGAGTACATTTAATCTACATTCAACATAAAAAGGCATGTTATATATTTTATTTTTAAAGTTTTATATACTTAAACGGGTTCACAGGTTGACCTGTTTAATATTTACTCAACCCAAACACGACCCATTTATTAAACAGGTTAGACGGGTTAACCTGTTTTTTACCCAAACTTGTTTATCCTCAACCCAAACCTGTTTAACTTCGTGTCAGGTTCGTGTCATTTATCGTGTCGTGTCGACAATTGCCACCCCTAGTATAAGGCTGGGCACACCACTTGCTCAAGCGATCTTTAATTTATCTGTTACATCGGATTTCTTTTTTCAACAATATGCATACAATTTTTATCATATCAAGACGACCTACATTACAAAAAACATACCACACAAAAATATATTTTAAGTTAATTAAAATGCACACAAATACATACACGACCTTGGTCGTTTGCTCGACCCAAATACCCATTTTCTCGACCAACGACCGACCAAGACCATGAAGCCACATCAAGGCCGACCGATTGGGACCGAAGCCAACTAGGTTGGTGACCGATCTGGTGCGAGTAGTCTATGTGAATAAGTAAGACCACCTTCAGCAATGATCTCTATCGACTCTCATTTTTCATGCCATCTCAATTTTTCTCTTCTGGACCTACAACCGACCTTTTAAACATAATAAGGCAACTAACATATTTTTTCAACCTTTTTAACAACAAAATTATTATATCACTCACAAAATATGTTTCAAAAATTATTAAACAAAATGTTTAATCACTCAGCTAAACACAATTAAAGTTTCATATGCCCGGAATCCATGTTAAACCCACGAATGGAATACGACTTATTTAAAACTATACCGACCCAAGTCCAACAAGGATAAACTTAACTCTATTATAACCCTAATATAAAACACCCACTACCCTAATTTTGTGTTAACCTAATCACTCTTTGTGTAAACCTAATCACTCTTTGCACACACAACACGCGGCCACACAAAAACTACTTCTCATGTTTCTAGGTCTAGCACAAAAAAATAAATATGTTTTTCCTTTTCCTGCGGTAATCGAACGACAAAACAAAAAAGTCTTAATACTTTCTGCAAGACACAAGTCACAAACAAATAATTTGGATTCTTTCTTGCTAAACACCGAACACAAACTCAGTTAGTTAAAGCACACTTGTCTTTCCAAACAAAACACATAAAAATACTTTAATATTCAAATGGTGCTATTTTTTGTTTGTTTATGGAGTGTATACTCGGTCGTTACCCAGACCTTGGTATCCAAAAAACCACTCGCCGATCCACAACGACCTTTAGCTCGCAATGGTGATGACCCTTTGTGACCACATGGTCGACCGACCGATTGAGGGTAGCCTTACGGGTGTACCTTTATCACCCTTTTTACGAGTGAATGAGTGATCTTTCATAAAAGTCAAGCACCAACACCTCTACCTCACCCACTCTTCTCTTTTTAATGGTGGTGGTAACCATCTTTATCTAACCAAAACATTAGTGGACCCGATGGGTGTTTATATTATAATTTATTTGGTTCGTGAGTATGTAAGGGGTATATTGTGTGGTATGTTTGAATAAAGTATGGTATTTATATATTTTGGGTTTGGCGGTACCATAAAAGGTAAAAGGTGGTGAGTTTGATTGTGTGTTGAATGGTTATGTCACGCTGAAGTGGAGGTGGTGATATTGATGACCATAAAAACTAGTATATCCACATTATGTAGCTAAGACTAGTATTTGTAGGAGGTGATTCACCACCTCTATCCCACCTCCCAAGCGTGGAACACCATAAAAGCTACCTACCACCACCTCCACTTCACATACTTCTGTATCCTTAATGGTGGTGGTAACCACCTTTATCCAACCAAGAAATCGTGAGACCATATAGGTGTTTTTATTATAATTTATTATTTATTTAATTTATGAGTGTGTTTGGGATATGTTTGTATAAAGTGAGGTATTTTAATATTTTTGGTTTGGTAGTACATGGGTTAGGTGGTGACCATAAAAGGTAAAAGCTGGTGAGTTTGGTAATGTGTTGAATGGTGATGTAGCGTTGATATTGAGGTCGTGATAGTACAACAACAACAACACTACCTAATTCCGCCGAAGCGAGGTATGGGGGAGGTGAGATTGAGACAGTCGCACCCCTACCCGAGGGTAATGGGACTGCTTCCAGAAAGACCACTGACAATTGACTATGCAAGCAAACTGACAATATGCAAGGTGTAGGGAAAGAATGACAATGACAAAATAATAATAATAATAATAATAATAATAATAATAATAAAGTGAGAAAAGACATCAGAGGTCATGTCCTAATATTTTATTAAAACAAAAGTTTCAAAACATAAATTATTAAAACATGCATCTTTTTTGTTTGTTCATTAACAATAATCATCTCACTACTTCAGTGATAACATGTTGCCTACTTTGTTGTATCATTTTTAATGCATAATTATTTCCTAAACATAGTTTTTAAGCCTGTATTTACCAAAATCCTTGAAGAGTTAGTGAGTATATCATTTCAGGTGATAATCCACCGTATCCGTTTCAATCTTGTCATGGAAAAGGAAAAGTGTTGGCATCATTTCTCTATGTTGGAGAGATGCATCAGACCGGAGGTAATGGTGATCGCAGATGACTGCGGTCATGTCATCTTAGCGTGAACTAAAGTTGCAAAAATCGCTAGGCGGTAGCTGGGCGGCCGGGTACCGCCTAGCGATTAATCGGTTAGGCGGGAATTTTTATATATAAAATTATAAATTTTGAAACTATATGCCCGATTTATGCATGATTTGGCTGATCTCTATCCGTAACCAAGTTGGCCTATTTATCCGATTTTTTTTTTCCAATTTGGCCGATTTATGCCCGATTTGGCTGATTTTTATCCGATTAATCGGTATATTGACTGATTTTTGTCCAACCGATTGATCAGGCGATTAGCGAAAATCGTGGTAGTTAATCCCCGCCTAGCGATAAATCGGCCACCTAGACCGATTTTTGCAACACTGGCGCCAACTCAACTTCTCTTTTTAAGACCTTCTACATGACCAAGTTAGTGTAACAAGTAGATCGCGGTCATCACAAAAAATAATTTAATAAACAAACACTCACAGACAATTTAATAAAGAAAGGTAGGGCTCGGTCGAAAACACGAACATGATTGTTTTCCATGAGGGAGGCATTATGAGGGGATGCCGTAAGGGAGGGGACGCGTTCATGGGGTGACCGACCGAACGATTAACCACCGATGACGCCCGGTCTCACACATCCATCTACAATATTGTTGCAAAAATGATGTCATTGATATCTATGTATTTGTTTTTATTGAATAAACAAAAGATCTTATTTGTACATATAATTGACAAAAGTTATGGTGACTATTTGTCCACTGTGAAACTTGTTATTGGTGCTGAGGCGTACACAAAAAAGAAAATGCACGGATATTCGATTGCGACATATCAATTAAAATTTATTACATAATGATAGTGAGTTGATAACAAAAGCCTTAGGCATCATCAAACCAAATCCAATTCTAAATCAGAAAATAATCTATTACACTTTCGTCAAACTGCGTAGACGAAATCAAATATTAAAATTCATGCATATCGTCATCGATGAGCCGTTACAAGTGTTTCTATGAACCGCAATCCATCGAACCTCGGTGCAAATTTTTCTGAGCAACAAGTCGTTTTCTTATCCTCGTCATGCTGACAAGATCTTCCATGATCCTAAGCACCAATAAAAAACAAAAACTCCTTATTAGATTAAATGAACATAAGAGAGAAAGAAGAAAAGAAGATAAACGCAGGTATGTGAGTGGCCCATCAACCAAAAAGGTTGTGGTGTCAAATCTCGGTTGAGCCATGTATAAAGTATTAGGTGACATAGTATGTGACTGAGGCATGTAAATAATTTGCATTTCTAAAAGAGATAGCATGAGTTTAATTAAGGGGTAGTGGATATATATACATACGCTTTTACTTCATACGCATAAATTTAGTAGGACCATTAAGATCATACAACTAAAATTTATGTTTATGAAGTAAAACTGTATATGTACATATCACTACCCAAATTAAGAGGGTTTAACGATTGGGCTCACCTGTTGCGAAGATTTGTTGCTCGTAACGACAGTTGTTGCTGAAGCAGCGACCATGGAAGCTGCTATGAATCCAGGTTTCTTCATAGTATTTTTGTGTGTGTGTGTAGAGAGAAATATTAGGTTGTGGAGTATGTTAATGGGTTAAAGTCGTCTTTATTATATAGGTCTGATTTTTTGTTTTACGCGGCAACCAATTCTTTAAGGTGAGCTAAGATTTTTTTTTATATTGGATTTTACGGTTTTACCCTTTGCTTATGTCTTTCATTTTTGTTTTTATTTTGGGAAGTGAAAAGGATGTGGTGCATTTTTATTTCTTAATAATGCAATTATGACTATACTTGTTGTGAAACATGTGTTTATATATAGTGATTGTCTCTGATTGATACATTTGTTTAACATTTGTAAGAAAGTTATTATATAAAAAATTTAGTTTACACTGTATAAAGTGATTGGTACATTTGTTTAACATTTGTAAGAAAGTTAATATATAAAAAAATATAGTTTACAATATATAAAGTGATTGGTAGGTACATTTGTTTAACATTTGAGTTGGAAAAGAAAACAAGAGAATAGAAAATTCTAGCTCTCGTGAGCAATGAGCATATTAAATGAATACAAATTTAGATTGTGGTTAAATTAAATTATGCTTCAACTAAAATTCGAACGTAGTGACGAAAATTCAAAGAAGCAAAACTAAGCAAAGATTTGTAGGACA